>JAWZYV010011810.1:0-482500 GCA_038373885.1 Cheiracanthium punctorium | reverse complement strand
ACCACAACAACACCCACAAAACCCCACACATACCCACCAAACAACACAACAAACAACCACAACCCACACACACAACACAACAAACACAACTCACACACACCCACCCACCCCACCCCACAACCCCACTAAAAAACACAAAAAAACACAAACACACACACACACACAAAGACACAACAGAAAAACAACACATACAACACAAAAAAACAACAAAAAATAACAAAAAAAAAGAAAAAAAAAAAAAAAAAAATCCAAACACAACACCGAAAAAACACAAATCACAACAACACAAACAACCACAATTAAACACAAATACCAAAAAACAGCCACACACACACACACACCAAAAACACAAAAAAAACAAAAAAAAACAACAAACAAACACACACTCCACACAAACCACCCAACCACCCCGAACAAAAAAACTCAACCAAACACACAAAAACAACAAACACTAAAAAACAAACCACAAAAAAACAAACCACCACAAACACAAACAACACAACAAAAAAACATCACACACCAACAAGACACACAACACGTAACACCCACACATAATAACAACAAAGACAATAAACTGACCAGGTACAAAATTGACACACACACCACGATGTTGACACATAGAGACGGGGGGAAACACAAAATAAGCAACACAAGAGTAACTACCGTGCAGGGGCGGTACATCTGACCGGCCTGAAGCTGGCCAACACACCCAAGTCGTATGTGAATGACACACACACGCAGCGACATGAAGGGGGAATTAACACACACACACAGGAACACACACACATATGACACAGATGGGGATTACAACACACACAACACGGGAGGACAAGACCGGAGATCACACACACACACACACATTCACTCACACACACACACTCCATTGCACACACATTTGGTCATGACACAAACAAGGGTATTAATGTAAGGCTGGGGGACACAGTTAAAAAAGTGGTGCTTGTTTGACACACACACACAGGGTAAGATGAGGTGTAAACATACGGAAACGCTCACACACACACACGGGACCCACACACACAACACACACGAGTTCTAGGATGCACACGCAATGGTCCCCTTAAGGGCGTAGTGAACGGTCAGGGAATATTAAATTGTGCAAGTGGTCGAGCGGGGAGGGTGTTTTGCCACACACACACACGCCCCCCCCCCACCCCCCACCCCCCCTCCCACCCCCTAAAAGTGCTAAGGGCGATATCAGGGAAGAACCAAAACACACACACACACACATTAGAACTCATGCCGGCACACACACAATTCTCTCCTCTTTCCCTTTAAATTTCCTCTCTTTTTATATATATATTATATAGCCCCTCACACCGACTTCCTTTAAAGTTATTTGTCACCAATATTGATATGATTTCACCCTCACATCATATACCTCCCTAGATATCCATATTATGCGTGTCACATTAATATGAGCCACACACACACAACGGCCCACACACACACAAGCACGTAAGTAGACACGACACATCACACACACACACAAAAGCTACCCCCACCCCCCCCCCTGTTCAACAAAAGAAGAATTACAGAAGGTACCCCCCCCCCCCCCCGAGTGAACGGGCGACCCCCACGGACGAAAGAGGGACACGTACACGTAGTAAACAAAACACAGTGCACACCAGGACACAGCAACACACGGGTAGCAGTCACGTACAACAGCACGGGGGGAGGACGTCACACACACACATACATCTAATTACACGAACACACACACAACTTTTTGACACACACGAGGCACAAGGAGAGAGACATAATATAAAGAAACACACACAGAAACACACACACACACAACACAGCTGGGTGAAGCACAGCAGCGGTCTCCCCTTTAAACCACATAAACACAATCAACAGAACATCACACACAACACACACACAACAATCATGGCTCACACCCCACCCGGGAGGTATAAGCACACACACAGAGCCCCCCCCCAACCATGGCGGCGCCGTGAACTGAAACTCCCAAGGTAAAGGGGAGAAGGTATAGAATGCAATAAAAACACAGTGAAAAGCACACACTCACACACACACACACGGGTATGTTTAATAAAATCAAAACAGAACATGATAACGCATTGACACCGGCGACTGGGGAATCAACGAACACAAACTACACAGCGGATGGGCACAACCCCCCCCCCCCCCAGAACGAAGCAAACACAGTAACCGCAACAAATACATGTCAGGCGGACACAATATGATACAACACACACACACACGGAATTTTTATACGGACACACACACAAAAAGGATATGGAATATAGCACAACAGAACAACACAAAGCGGGAAGGACACACACACACACACGGAAACAAGTGTATACTGGGGGCCAAATTAGGGGGACCACACACACCCACACCATGCCACCCCAAACCGAACAACACAGTAAACAACACACTCACACACGGTCGGCTGGCAGCTTAACAAGGGACGCCCCTATACGCTACAACACACCTTTAAAAGAGAACGATGCAATAATCTTGGACACGTATGAGAGTTAGACCCCACCACCACACTCACACACACACAACTCAACACACACACAAACACACAAACGAGATGCCGAACCACACGAGCAACCATCAAGGTGACAGAGTACACAACACACACAAGGCAATAATAAAGCACAGATAAGCACACACGCAAGTCGTCGGGACACAAGGGGGAGTAGAGCGCCTTCACCGAAGATAGCCGTGTGACTCAGGTTCCCCACTCAGCACGGACTCAGTATATATATGACTACACACACTGCTTGTTCACTGTGTGGCTGTCACACACACCAGCAACACACCCTCAGGCAGGGAGAGTGTACCAAAAAAGCTGACAAGCCAACACGTAAACACGTGTTTGAAGGTGGCACACACACACACCCACACGGTCCGTTGTTCCCCCCGCCCCCACCCTACCACACGTGGTGCCACCCCACCCCCCCCCTATTTACACCCCCCGGAGGGAACAGTCCGGGGGGAACTAGAGGAAGCACACACAACACACACACACTATGAAATCAACACACAACCCCCCGGACGGCGGAGGCTTACCCCCCCACCCCCCCCCCCCGTACGAAGACACAATTTAGAAGCGATAACATACACAAAAACCCATTTAGTGGGCTAGACACCGGACACAAGGCTTAAAAAACCCTACACAACGGTAACGCGCGTTAAGGACTGCAAGCAAGCCGCACCAACGCACACACACACACACACACGCGCACACAACACACACACTGGTTTCGTGGGACCAGAGATACGCACACACATAACCACACACACACATCAAATGGCACAAAGAACCTGGTTTCGAAAGCGGTGTCCCCCACGAGTGTAGGACAAAAGACAACACACACCGGTCGGAAACGAAAACAACAGAGATGGGAATGGTAAAGGCGGCTCTGCAACGCACACACACACTTTGGGTCCACCCCCCCCCGAGGGGGGGAACAACCAACAACACAGAGATAGATTGGTGGGTGCCACCAACCCCCCCCCCCCCCCCCCCACCCAGAGAACAATTGTTCATTATGAGAACATACAGAGAATCAAACAAGAACCACACATAATAACACACGTGGTAAGGCAAAATATAGACGGAAAGTCAGTATCGGAATGAATTTATGGGTATTGTGCAGGGACACACACACATATAGTTGGAGCAAAGTAAAAATTACAGGGGGAGATCGGTGGGAAACACACACACACATCAAGTACACATTACCCCCCCCCACCCCCCCCCCCACCCCCCCCCCGGTTGAACACCGATAGTGGAGGGGAACACACACACACACAGCCGACCCCCACAACTCAACACAAATCGAATAAAAAATCCCAGTCAGAATGGACGGAGGGAGAGAAAGAGACAGGGTGTAGCGTCCAGAAGCGGCAAAAAGGAAGGGGATATCGGAGGACAAAAACAACAGTGAAAACCCGGGTAAGAATGGACCCCCCCCCCCCCAGCGGCCCACACTAAGCTCACAGGAGGTGCCCCCCCCCCCCCCCCCCCCCCCCCCCCCCCCCCCCCCCGGTCAACAACAAGTTGACACACGGATAGTCACACACACAGGAGCCAGACACACAACAGTATATTGACACAAAATGACCCGACAAGTCCTCCCCCCCCCCTACCGGGAAAAGTGAATGACAATAACAGAACTTTGAAAAAGCACTGCAATTGAATTGGGGGGAGGTCAAAGGTCAACACTGAATGGGGACCGGGAAGAAAACCCCACCGAACCCACCCCCAGACACAAAACAACGTCGAGGGGGGGTCAACACACACACACACACACACACAACTCTTAAGGGTAGCGTCGAGTGTAGAGGAAGCGGAAGCACAAGTTTGGTGCCTTACCGTGTATCACACTCTATATCACCAAATAGACTCCACATGGCCACACAGCCCACCCCCCCCCGCAACACATCCCGAGACGGATTATATAGTGCCACACACACACGGATACATATTACACGGACAACACAGCGGAGTTCACAACACACACACACACACACTGGTCACAAGTCCAAGGCACGGGATAAGACACAATCACACAAAAAATTACGGGTGAATTACACAACACATCACACTCACACACCAACGCACCAACCTGGGGACCCCCCTCCCCTACCCCCCCCCCCCCCACGAGGACAGCACACACATAGCGAACACTAACAACAACTTTATATATCTTTTTTTTTTTTATTTACTTTTTATTTTTTTTTTCTTGGGGCACACAAACACACAGAGTAGGACACAACACAACACACCCGTAACCATGTGCGGAGGCGGAGATTGATTGGGACGAGCAAACACCCCCCCCCCCCCCACAACAGCAAGACACACAGAACACGACACTCACAAGAATCCCAGTGTGTGCACACACACACACACACACTCGGGCTCGAACAAATCCAACGGGTACCGAAATGACGTGAACACACACACACACAACTTGGAAAACGGTCGTCGACACACAATAGGTGAAGGAGCACACACACACACAACACACACCAACACACACACAGGCAAGGGGCACCAGCAGCGCAGACATCGAGCTCGAGGTGCGGAACACAAAAACACAGGATACACACACACACACACACACAGGGAGGAAACACAGAGCAGTGGCACACACCACACAACTCACACACAACACGAAGCGTACCCCGCACAACACACACCCCCCAATACAGGAAGAGCTAATAGGAGGCCACACAACACACACCACACACACACACACAAACACCTCCCCACCTGAGACACACACATTTTATCCCCACCCCCCCCGAAGTCCAAGAGGAGTATCGAAAACACAAGGTATCGAAAAAATTACCGGGGTACTCACAAAGGGTAGATGCGCGTTCGACACAGGGGCACACACAACACTATGGCCACCACCCACTGATATAGATCACGGGTACACATGTTAACCTATCAACAGAGGCACAAGACACACAAGACAAGACACCGACAAAGAGGGCTCAGATTAGTGAGATGAGAGTGAGACAGACATAGAAGGGGAGTGGTCCCCCCCCCCCCCCCCCCCCCCCCCCCCCCCCCACCGACAATAGATTAAGATAAGATAAGGGGTTGAAGGGCTTAAGGCGAAAACATGATAGCAGGAGGAGAAATACTGAACACACAAAAGGAGACCGATCCCCCCCCCATTGTATAAAAACGGGAGTAAGAAAGAGGGAAGTAGACCTCGGAAGGCACAAGTAACACAACAGGCGATCATGCAAGGTGATGTAATGCAGAGTTAAAATGCGACATAGAAGGTACATGCACATTACTACTTACAGGGATACCCCCCCCCCCCCTCCCCCCCCCCCCCCCCCCCCCCCGACAGAAGGCCGCTAACACACGAACACACATAAGGGGACATATTTGCGGAGTGTTACACACACAAAATTACACAAGGGTTGCTCCAAAAAAGGGTAGGGGGGGACTGAAACGAACACAACAACAAAGATAAACAAACACACAGTACACACACCAAAAAAAAAAGGCACAAACAGGGTAGAAGCGGACAGAGGCATTAGTAAGAGACCCAACAGCACGTCCACACAACCTGACTACACACAACACACATCCAGAGCACTTAGATAGGAAACCAAGTTTGTCTCGAAAACCCAAAGAAACAAGGGGCCCGGTCATGGACAACGGCTGCAACACAGGGACACGCACACACACACACGGGCATTTACAAACACGGACAACACACAACACAAAGGGACTGCCCCCCACACACACAAGGTGAGGAAACTCAACTCAATTCGAAGGACGCACGAGGCGATATAGAACACACACACACACATACAACACACCACGAACAAGACACACACACACACCAACGCACACTCTCGGTTAGGTAAAGCTCCATAGCAAAATAGAAGGCGGCACATAGGCTTAGATAGAGAAGATAAAAACAACACAACAGGTAAAGGTGGACTTCGGAACGACCCCCCCAGAACTCACACACACACAAACAAGGTGACACACCCCACCCCCACCGACTTGACAGGAAAGAATAGAAGAAAAACAAAACAGCACACAAGTAAGGTACCAGGGTAAATTACCCCACAAGCAGAAAAGCATACAAAAAGACAAGGACAGTATAATGTAATTATAGCAAAGTTGAGCGGATCTACAATAAAGGCAACACAAAAAAGGAACACACACACTACACGACATCTTAAATCGACACTTGCAGGGGGGGCGCGGCGTTGCAACTTATATAAGAACAACACACACACAACCCAACCCCAAAGGATGGACACAAGGATGCACACACAAACGGATTCTTCGGCACACACAGGGGGGTACACACACAACACACCCCCCACCCCCCTCCCCCCCCCCACCCCTCAACCCCGCCAAGAGCGTTTAAAACAAGCTAGTCACACACACACACAATGCGGCAACACACACACACACACAGCCAACAACAATCCCTGGGGGGGACACTTTCGACACGAGAAGGTAATTTTAAACAACAAAACTGCCGAAGTTTTATAAAAGACAAGAACCCCCAAACAGGCGGGTGAGAGGACGACAGCAAGAGAACACAATGCACACGGAAGAGTCACAACAAGGGATTACGCGCAAACAGAAACCAGACGACACCAACAAACACACACGGGAAGCACACACACACACACACAAGATGATAAGGATATAAGCCAAAAAAGGAGGGCACTGCGAATGGAGTGCTGTAGAGGAGGACAGCAACTGCATATCGGGTATAGGTACATGACAAAGGCGGCCCCCTGAACAAAAAGAAATAGGTAAACACACCCCCCCCACTGGGACAGGACCCAAGGATAAGAACAGTGGGGGGACTCAACACAGGGAGAGAAGGGGCGCCACCCCCACCCTACGTCGACCAGAAGGAAAATAGAAGGCACGTATTCTGTTCACACATCACATGGGTTTGGGGAAGCGGCTGCGAGGAGGGGAGCAGATAATGAGGAGCAGCGAAGCCTTTGTGTGTGCGACCCCCCCCCCCCCCCCCACCACCCCGCCCCCCCAACCCCCCCCCCCCCCCACCGAGAAGGAGGAAGCTCTCAAAAAACACCCCCCCCAACCCGACAAACAACGGTCAGACACACAAGGAAGGGTGTAGGGTGTTAAGGGGCGGAGACAGGCTAGGGATGACCAAATAGGGGAGGAGCCGGGGAGGAGTGGTGACACACACACACAGACGATTGGGGTTAAACACACACTTACACAACATGACAGAATAATTTTGGGAAAAGATGCCATGCTCACACGATTAGTGCAGACGTGGATAGATGATACACACACAGTAGGGGGAACACGGACGGGACAGAAAAGATACGCACCAACACACACGACAACAACCCCCTAGCACACGAGGGGTCCCCATTATAGCAAGAACACACACACTCCACACCCAACCCCTGGCACGCCGAAACGCTGTATTTCGGCATACAGGTGGGAAATAAACACACTCGGAATAGTAACATGGAACACACCCCCCACCCCCCGCGTCACGAGGGTCAAAACCAAAGAAATTTGTCGAATTAATCGTATGTGGGTTAAATGTCGATTAAAGGTCGGTTGCCGAGAGGGGAAGGGAGTATATGATAGATAGTGTTAACAGCACAGGGGTTGGCGGGGAGTATATGGGGTTTTTAGAAGGAGCGGAGTAGTGAGTAGAGAAAAGGGGGAGACGTTCACCTCGTATTAAACAAAGGGTGATTGGTGCCGAGTACGAATCACCCCCCCCACCCCTCCCACCACCCCCCCACACCGGGGGTTCGACATGTGGAAAGACTTTAAGAAAGGGCACACATAGAGGGGTGGGGCGAAGAGGACAGAGCACAACAGAAAGTGTTTCATGGAATACAGAGTAACATCCGCCACAAATAGAACAACTCGAGATAGGGAGTGTTCAATTAAATTATGGACAGAAACACACATTGGTAAGACGTGAGAGATAGGGGATAAGGTGTTAGCGTGTACACAGACAAACACAGCACACACACACACACACCACAGTGTTGCATCCCCCACCCCCCACCCCCCCCGAACGCAAACGGGGAAAGGGAGGTGGTACAGTACGGAAGGAAAAGGGTGCGTTGGGCCCAACACAACCACATTCACCGCCTCCATCAGCAAGTCTGTGTTGAAACATACAACACAGGACTTGAGCCTCAAGCTCACAGAACAGATGGGGCTATGTCCTTGAATACAGGATCAATGTAGCACGGGAGCAAGAGTTGAAGCCTTAACACACACACACCCAGTAATGTAACAATATTCAGACCATACAAAATAAATAGGACACAACACACACACACTCACAGTTACACCCCCCCCCCCCGGAGGCCGACCGGTACACTAAGGATAAGACCGGCATGTGCGGGTGCAACACAACCGGCGGACAGCGGACTGAGAAACAAAGGGGGGCACAGTCGGGGAAGCACACACTCAAGACCCCCCCCCCCCATGTCCCAACCCCCCACCACCCCCCCCCCCCCACCCCCCCCCGCCGGAGAATGGGGACCCATAGGAAAACAAAGCTACACACACACAGAGCGCCCACTTATACTATCAACACAACCCCCCCCCCCCCCCCCCCCCCCCCCCCCCCCCCCCCCCCCCCCCCCCCCCCCCCCCCCCACCCCCCCCCCCCCCCCCCCACCATCCTCAGAACTATTAAATTAGTCTTTTCTTTAATTAGTATTATTCTTATCTAACATTTTTAAGTTTGGCCAAAATTACAGAATCATTTAAGCGTTCACCAGACTGTTCTGAAAAACTCCAAATATAGGACCAGCCATACATATTTGGAATTGCAGTGATCAGAAATGTGCCTTTTCTGAACACTGTCTCCCCAGAAAAGTCTAGGAGAGCAACACAAGTAGAAACTGTGTTAGAAATTTAATTTTTTTTTTTTTTTTTTTTTGTTCTGAAACTCAGAAAAGACTTTACCTCCTTGTTTATGTTATGGTCTCTGTATTGAGAATATTCGAATTTAGGGGTTTTTGAATGAAAATTTTGCTTACATGCACTTTTCTTTCCCTCAGTGCATCATTCTCAGTTTTATGAATAATTAAATTGTTGTTTCTTAATACTTTTTTAACATCCCAGGGACCATTATATTTTTTTTTGCAATGCACCTTGTTCAGTAAATTCTTCTAGAAAGACTTTATCTCCCAATTTGACATCCGGCTTTTTTCGGCCTTTTATGTATTTAGAATGTGCTTTGAAATATTGACTTTCATTTATTAATATATTATTCTTGATCTCTTCTGATATTTTTTTGACATTTTCAACATATTTGTTGAATTCCAAAGTGTATTTGGGTTCATCAAAGGCATTTATTGGTAGGTTAAGTTTACGCCCAAAAAATACTTCAGCAGGAGAGTATTGAGTTACAGCATGTGTTGTGTTGTTGTAGTGCAATTTGAAAAATAATAAACTGTTGGACCAGTCACAAACTCTTTCCGAGATAGCAGCAACACTCTCTTTCAGGGCCTTATGAATACGTTCTACAATTCCATTTGAATTTGGATGATATACCGAGGATTTTCTGTGTTCAATTTTAGCCTCTTTCATAAAATTTTCAAACTCATTTGAACAAAAATTTGTGCCGTTGTCAGAAAGTAGTATCTTTGGAATGCCAAATCGTGAAAAATATTCCTGTAAGTGTTTAATTATTGTGGTTGAAGTATAATTTGATAGGGGAATTAGTTCAATAAAACGAGAGTAGTGATCAGAAATACTTAGAATGTAAAATTTTCCATCAATGGATCGAGGTAGTTTTCCTACTATGTCGATTGCTATCATCTCCCCAGGAGCTAAATGAGATTTTGAAACAAACTCTGAAGTAGTGTTTTTTGGCTTAGATTTATTCTCTAGACATTTTGTACAGTTTTCACAAAAGTTTTTGTATCAGCAAACATGCCCCTCCAAAAGAATTTTTGATTGAGAAGTTCATATGTTCTTGCCACACCAAAGTGAGGTGCATGAGCTGATTTCAAACATGTTTGTATTAGAGATTTCGGAATTAAAATTCTGTTTTTGATGGACTTATCTTTTCTGTTTCTATTGCAAGGTTTAATTTTGATCATTAGTAGTTGGTTATGTGAGTCAATAAAATATTGTTTTTTAGTTTTTTCATTGTTGTCCTTTATCCTTGCATTGTTCAGATTTAATAGTTGCATGACTGAGATCAAAATCATTGTAAAAAATATTTAAGTTATTTACAGTGAGATCTTCTTGAAGTACTCTAGATAGAAAATCAGCTGTATTTTTAATGCCAGGTATGTGTTTAATGTCATTATCAAACTGTTGTAAATATAGAAGCCATCGAGCCACTACTTCAGGTTGTTTGTCCAAATTTAAATGGTGAGTTAAAGGTTTGGCATCTGTTAAAATGAAAAATTTTTTACCAAAAATTTGTTCATGAAAATGTTTATATGCAAGATAAATAGCAAAAAGTTCTCTTCTGAGAGAAGGATATTTAGATTCAGCTACAGAAAGTTTTTTCGAAAAAAACTCTATGGGAAAAAATTATCTACTCTCAAAGCCTCTAAAAATTTATTTAATTTGATTTTTTTTGCTAGTTCCTGTAGCTCTGCAGCTGAATCAGTAGTGATGTTGAGGTATCTATCTGCAGCTGAGTCAATCTTTTCAGCTAAATCTTTTACTGATTGATTGGGTAGTTGATGTATGTTTGAAAATTGGCTCTGAAGTGTGGCGAAGTATTCTTCTTTTTTGAATTTATTTGTTAAGAGAGATTTTAGTTGGTCTAAAGATTTGGCTTTACTGCCAATGGGATCTTGTGAGATGTACCTGAGAGCCTCTCCCTTACAGTTTAATTTTAGAATTAGAAATGTTTTCTCTTCAGGCCATTTTTCTAAGCTTGCCACATTCTCAATTTGTTGAAAGAAAAAATCAATGTTTTCTTCTATCTCTCCAGAGAAGTAGGGTAAGTTACTGGCTAAACTCATTGAAACTATATTTTTGTGTGCCATTATGAAATAATTCGTGTAAATTTACCTTAATTTTAAAATTGCACTATGCGCATATATACATATATATAATATATAATAAAATTGCACTAATACCAGATATATAAAATATAAAATTATAATCATTCAAATATATATATACTCTGAACATTCATTTGTTATTTGCATAAATATGAACATGTTACTTATTATTTCAAGTATAGGATGACAAACTTCCAGGTGAAATAATTTGTTTTTGTTTTATTTATATATTATTTCTGATATTGTTTGCATATTGCTATTAAATTTACCCAGATAATTTTAGACACACTCACGGCACCAATGTTAAATAGTGCGGGTGCCTAAATGCGAGTGGTAAAACAAAAAATTTATTTCAATTTAAATTTAACCGAATTTCAGTGAGAATGCTGGTAATTAAAAAGTAAAAATTCTAAACATGAGGAATAATAAGTACTAAATTACTTCCAGATGAAAAGTGCAGATTGTGGAAAGCCCTAGCCAAACTGAGGAACCTAAGTTTAACCTGTTCAAAATATTTCTTTGAGAAATTTCTACAATGATACTCAAGGTACAGAAATACCAATATTCTACACTGAATTAAGGCACCCACACCTCAATGTATAGTGGTAATGTCATTGCTTTGTGAAAATAAAATAATTTAATTTATACAATAGCCATGCAAACTAGAGGAACTCACCTGAAAATAAGATTAAAGGTTTGTCATTCTCTACTGTCTCCAGCTGTAAATTAAATAGCATGCAGGGAGACAAAAATTTACTGATTCATTTTGGTACCAACTTTCTTTATTAGAGGATATTCGAAAAATAATTTTCTAGATTAAATAATTTACAACAATTCAAAATTCACCTAATTTATCATTGAAAGTTTACTAACATATAGAAACATTTTCAAAGTACCTTACATGGAGCACACCATATATTCGCTCCTCATCAAAAAACTTAGTAATAATATTCAAATTTATCATCGTTTTCAAATAAATGCATAGATTTAAAGTAATTGGCATAACTTAACTAATTAATTGCTGATGAAAGTTCACTATTACAAATTAATTATCATGCTGATTTTTGCAGTTATTATTACTAAAAATAATGATCTCAATTGACATATTATTACACTAATGTATAATGTTCAGTTCAGATTTCAATACATTTTCACAACAGTATTTCACATGTTAATTTACCAATTTAAGTTTTTCTGGAATCACTTCAAGATTTTTCTTTGAAGGAGAATAAAATGGAATTTATAAAGTTCTACATTACCACCGATGCCCTTGGCAGTAAATCAGCTTTTAATACCTATGCACATCTTAGCTGCTGTCACATGGACAGATCCTTTGGTAAAAAATGAAGCGACATCAATTCTGTCATATTTTTTTTGTTGAGTCAACACTGATTAATATTTTTGCTTCACAGTAGCATTTTTGTAGCACAAGTGACCGATGATTAGAGATGGAGAATGTAGAGCCCAATCCTCCTCCAAGGAGGACACAAATTTTTTTTACGATGAACACATCTATATTCGTATAACTTGAAGAATTTTTTTCCTTTAGCAATATTTAACATCTCTTCGTCATCATGATTTTATATCAAAAGGTCTTTTTAAATAGAAACAGAAAACGTAGCAAATTGCAGCGAGGCGGGGGATGCCCTGTTCGTGCAGCCTTAGGCCTGCCAACGAACATTCGAAGAAAAAAATGTGGGAATCCCCGCCTAAAAAAATATGCACCGTCACTTCACATATCAAAACGCACAACTGCTTCAACGAACTTTTTTCGAAGAACGTTGCCACTGAGAGTGGAGGAAAAAATTTTTCATTTTCCGCTGAGTCATTCCCCTGACTTGGGTGATCGGTGAACAGAACCAGTTTCGCTGCCTCGTGACGTCATTCCTCTTGCTCTGAGATGAAGAGGCAAGGAGAAAAGTTCACGCAGGAATTTACTGTGATTCTAGTGGCAACCAGACAGCTTTGTTTACAAACAATTTTACAGACGTGCGAAGTTGTTGTGTTTTTACTTGGATGTAATGTGCTTCCCATTTTTTTTTTTTTTTTTTTTGTCACACTACAGTGTAACAGGTACCTTAACAGGCGCACGGTATTTACAACTCCTGCAGA
The DNA here is from genome assembly GCA_038373885.1 of Cheiracanthium punctorium. Classification (NCBI taxonomy): domain Eukaryota; kingdom Metazoa; phylum Arthropoda; class Arachnida; order Araneae; family Cheiracanthiidae; genus Cheiracanthium; species Cheiracanthium punctorium. Next base: position 468,838 of record JAWZYV010011810.1, on the reverse strand, counting down.
GCGAAATGCCCGATTTTTGTGGAGAACCTGCCGGTGTTTAATGCTAGGAATGTATGATTACAACATGACGGAGCGCCTGCTCACAAGACGTATCCAGTGAAGCAGTACCTCGTCACGGAATTCGGGAACCAAATAATTGGGTATGGCGGTTTCGAAGAATGGCCTACACGTTCGCCTGATCTGACTCCACTGCACTTTTTTCTGTGGGTATACCTAAAACATCAGATGTATGCGACCCCTCCACAAACATTGCAGGACCTTAAACGACGCATTACGGACGCTTGTGCCAACATGTCACCCTCTATGCTCCAACGCGTGCAATGCGAAATTCAAACGAGGATCCAAATGTGGATTGCAGCTGACAGTGCGAAGTTTGATTATCTTAAATAAAGGTATATTGTTATAAATAATTGATTTCTTCTTTCTTTCATCGTTTTTTCACCTTCGCAGAGTAGGGACTACGCAAATACACATGCACGTTTTAACTGTTCTGTTTTTCACATCCTTGTGAATGAGGTGTCTTTTCGTACTAAATCGATAAAGCTCTAAAACTGTGTAATTCACTTTTTCCCCCTATCTCGAATCGTTTTCGAGATCCGAAAGCTAACTCGGCAGTTTTCAGCCACATGGCGCTGTGAGCGGTCTCATTCGACTGCGCATATCCAATTTACTATACCTAGACACCACGTTTATAAAAATAGCAACAGCCGTTCTTATATTAAGAGGGTGACAAGGGGCTTTAGTAGGCATGCTGTATAGCATGTTTTGTTCGTAACTTTGGGTAATGTTCGTGTAATCGGACGAACCGGTTAATAGGAACATAACGGTCTCGAACCGATGTGGTCCGATTAACTGGAGTCGACTGTATATATGTATATATATATATGTGTGTGTGGGATTGGAAGTGGTAACACCAAAGAGAAGAGGTACCAACCAAGTGACGTCACAAGATGCTGGCCTTCAAAAGCTGCTCTACCGCCCGAGATCGATGGACTTATCGGAAGAGAAACGAAAGCAACGAATCCGAGAGCAACCGAACGAGGGCGAGGGCACCGAGACTTGCTGCAGCTACACAATGTGCTTCCCCGCTGAATTACCACTTTGTCTTCGTTATTTTTAAATCACGTTTTAGTTTTGTATTCTCTTTAACCCGTATTAAACTTTTTAAGTCTTGCAAGTGTTTATAATTATGCTTCAGAAGATCATGGATGCTCAGCAATCCTACACACATATATATATATACAGGGTGTCCAGCCTTAATGTGATCCAATAGCTAATTCCCGTACCGTTCGGTTCAGATATGCACTTCCAATTTGAAAAATGTTTTAAAAAAGGTAAAGAATGTTTTTACGTGCTTTTCAAACCAAAAAACCCATTTAGAAAAATATTACAAAAATTAAATTTTTATACGGTCCCCAGGTCCTATCACTTATATTTAGGAAAAGATGCAGTACACAAAAACAAAGTAACCACAAAGAGTTTCATTTTATTACGATAAAAACTGACCAAGTTATGGAACTTTGAAAATCATACATTTCATCCATTTTCTCGGCCAATTTCAAGAAGCTAGTAAGGGACCGTCTCCAAAGTGAAATTAATTGGAACTCTGCCGGGAAACATTCGCTCTTGCATGTCACTCTTATGTAAATCGTTTTTAAATTTAAAAGTACACACATTACGCTAATATTACAATAACTGAGTACTTAAGAAACAAAATTTATTCTGTGTACGTGTAAAACATAGATAAAATAAAATATTTTGGACGAAGAAAACTTTTCAAAAGCAGTTCCAAAAACTTAGACTTATTTAAGTGCGGCTTCAGACTGATTTGCTGCGGTACTGATCATGGCAAACGTTAAAAATCCGTTGTGTAGTCGCTTGCAATTGCATACAGTCGTATTCTAATATTACGAATTCTAGTACAGGAGAACGAGATGTATACAAATGAAGAATACTGCGAAATGGTACTGTTGTATGGGCAGTGTAATCGAAATAAGAAAGAGGCGACAAGACTTTATGGCCTTAAATTTCCCAGTTGAAGAAATCTATCTTATTGTACAATTGCCCGTGCTGTTCAACGCTTGTATAGAACTGGGAGTTGTCATAGACGTATTCCCTTGTCTCGTGCCACACCTTCAAGCTTGCGGATACCCGCTGAGGATGTTCTAGGATATGCCCTGGCTCATCTTGAAAGTAGTGTCCAGGATATTAGCAAGGCTTGTTCCTACTCAAAATCGACGGTGTGGAACATATTACATACGCACGGTGCATTTCCTTATCGTCCAGTCCTGGCGCAGGAGCTAATGCCTGGAGACCAGTTGTATACATCTCGTTCTCCCATACTAGAATTCGTAATATTAGAATACGGCTGTATGCAATTGCAAGAGACTACACAACAGATTTTTAACGTTCGCCATGATCAGTATCGCAGCAAATCAGTCTGAAGCCGCAGGCAAATAAGTCTATTTTTTTGGAACTGCTTTTGAAAAGTTTTCTTCGTCCAAAATATTTTATTTTATCTATGTTTTACACATACACAGAATAAATTATCAGACAGAAATACTCAATTATTGTAATATTAGCGTAATGCATGTACTTTTTAATTTAAAAACGATAATTAAGAGTGACGTGCAAGAGCGAAAGTTTCCTGGCAGAGTTCCAATTAATTTCACTTTGGAGACGGTCCCTTACTAGCTTCTTGAAATTGGCCGAGAAAATGGATGAAATGTATGATTTTCAACGTTCCATAAATTGGTCAGTTTTTATCGTAATAAAATGAAACTTTTCGTGTTTACTTTGTTTTTGTGTACTGCATCTTTTCCTAAATATAAGTGATAGGACCTGGGGACCGTATAAAAATTTAAATTTTGTAATTTTTTTCTAAATGGGTTTTTTGGTTCGAAAAGCACGTAAAAACATTCTTTACCCTTTTTAAAACATTTTAAATTGGAAGTGCATATCTAAACCGAACGGTTCGGGAATTAGCTATTGGGTCACATTAAGGCTGGACACCCTGTATATATATATATATATATATATATATATATATATATTAGTCGATACTCGTTCTTACAAGCAAGTCGGGACTACTCGAATAGTTTGCCAAAGTGAAATTTTGTAAAATCGTCTATGGGAGTGTACTCGGAATCACTTGCTATTTCTTAAAATCGCAAGAATTCGCAAAAAAGAGTTGTTTTGTATGAAAAGCGATGATTGTAAACATTATTATGTAAACCTTTTATTTTGACACGTATAAAATCAAGCACACAAATACAGACCCAGCATTTTGATCCCGAGAAATCCGCGTGGTAGATTGCGGCGTTTTCCGACTATGCAAATGGTACCTACCCAGCAAGCGCACACACGTTTAAATTACGTATTCCCGATGTCTAAATGTCGAAAATAGGTCGATGAAAAATTACAGCAAAAACATACATTGTGTTGTCGACGTTATAAAGAGCCGTTCGATTTTGGTCAGGGAGGCGGCTATCTTCGACTGTTAATGTTGGTCGCCCTCAGGAGGTCTATGATCCGTCAATACATCGCCGATTTTCCGCTCATGGCTTGGGCAGTCTGAGAGACCCCCCAGCCAGCCAAGAAGAAACACGATGGAGCATCGAGAAATTTTTTCAGCTTAGTTAATAGTCAGTTGAACGTCGAATAAACAGTGCAGGGGAGACAGAATTTACGGGGTCCTTTCTCACGACCTTTGACATGTCCACCCCAACCGTTTTCTCAGAAAACAGATGCTTTTTTTTTTCTTTTTTGTGTGTATATTCGTTCATGGTTCGCGTGGCTCGTACTTCGCAGTTTTTTATGCAAGGGCAGAACTCGCTCCAGCGTGTAGTCAATGGCTGAGCTCAGCTGCGCTACACAGAAAAGTAAAATTTCCATAGTTTTAACTAGAAAAGTGGATATTTTTCAAGTATCTCTTGGAATATTTTTCAAGTTAAATGCTAACACGATTTATCGTTAGCTTGGCATATTAATAAGTTTGTCTGGCTCTCTTTAAATTGTGTTGGCCGGTGATGTTATTAAAGTTTATCGGGGTAACTACAAATTTTAATTCCAGCCATCAAAATTTTAGAGGTGAGTTAAGTAATTATTTAACTAATAATTATGTGCTTTGTTTCTTTTATTCATTTTCTTTTTAATTGCTAATTATAAGTCTTCTTATTTGTATTATAGAGTGAAATATAAAGGTACAATTGGCATAAAATCAACTGTTTACCTTAAGCATATGAAATATTTTTTATCATTTTAAGCACGAATTTACTTAATGTAAACTTACTATAACAAAAGTCAACTTATTATTGCATTATGGCATAACTTACAATGAAACAGATTAAAGCACTTTATGCAAAGTTTTTTTTTTCTTTTTAAATTGTATACTAATATGTGTGCATTTAGTATGTAATTTAAACCTATTTGGAGTAGTAAAATTGAACAAATCAAAGAATTAAGAGAGATAAATAAAAAACTGTTTGTGTAATGAAATAGACAGAATTTTTCTCGTGGGAGGGTGAGAGGGGGGGGGATTTGTAGATAGAAAACTTGGTCATATTTTATTACAGGAAAACTATAATAAACTATGGAGATAAAAAAGCAGGCTTATTCGTCTAATAGAAGTGGTTCCTTGACGATGTCGTCGAATCCTGACAGTTTATAAACGTAGTAATTATGCCGGAATTCCAGACATTTAGAGAATATGTCAGTCACACACCATTTACATACGTCGTGAAAGTATGTAAATTCAAACTTCTTGTCGGGTGCACATGCCGTTTAAAAGGAAACGCTTTATATTTCTAAATATAATACATTATACTACTAGTTGTTAGCTAATGAAAAGCAATTTTGAATTAAATGATTAGAAATAACAAGTTTTAAAATAACTTCTAATCGTTTAGATAAAGTTATAAAATTTATATTCATAAAAGTTTGAACATATACAAAAATAAATTAAAGTTAAAATATAATCTTGATTTTTAATTTAACAGATAAGTAACTCGCAAGAACAACTTATGTCACTAATTTACATTTTGAAGGGTTTCCATTTTTTCACCCGGTACATTTTATTAATCGTTTTGGCTGTAGTAGGTATTTTTATTAAAAGGGTGCAAAAAATTATTTATTCTACTCTTATAAACTATCTAAATATTTTCATATATTGGTTAAAAAGTAACCTTTTTTATATAAAATAAGTAAATTATATTTACTGTTAGTAAAATTGAATTTTAAACTGTATTCCTTACTTAACTAAATTTACTAATATTTTATTTAATTTTTAAGTTACTTTTTCACCATCTTTCACCAATATATGAAGATATTTAGATTCTTTATAACATTGAATTAAACAGCCTTTCAACAACCCTTATCAACCCTTAACAACCCTAACAAAATTTAACAACCCTTTTATTGAATATACCTACAGTAAAAACAATTCATAAAATGTACCGGGGGGAAAAAGTAAACCCTTTAAAATGTAAAATAGAGACATAAGCTATTTATGCAAGTTACTGATCAATTAAATTCAAAAAATCAAGATTATATTTTTCTTTAATGTATTTTCTCTCTGTTCAAATTTTTATGAATGTATATTTTACAACTTCATCTAAACGACTAGAAGTTAATTTAAAACTTGTAAATTCTGAACATTTAATTAAAAATTACTTTTTATTAGCTAACAAACTAATATTAAAATGTATTATATAGAAATATAAAATGTTTCCTTTTTAAACGGCAAAAGTTCACAAGATCAGAACAGTTTGAATTTCCATTCCTTCACGACGTATGCAAATGGTATTTGTCTATTCTCTGAATGTCTCGAATTGCGTCACAATTACTACGTTTATAAATGGTCAGATTTCGACAAATTCTGCGAAGTCTTTAAAGAACGACTTCTATTAGACGAATATAAGCCGATTTTCTCTGTCCTGTTGGAGCGATTCGACAACGTATAACGTAAAATCAACCACTATGAGCTGAATTTTATAAACGGATTCCGAGAATCTGTCTGCCTTCACCGTTATAGCGACGAGTGTTCGACCAATATCCGGGATTTTCTCTTCCTGGCGGTCACCCTTTTCCATTCTTACGCCGTAGTTAAGCGAGATTGTTATCTCTCACGGTCACCCCTCGCGGGTAATACGCCGTCGAGAAGTTCAGCGCTCGACGGGCAAACAGGTGGACATATCCAAGGATTTTTAACGTCGACGATTACGTCGAAACTACGTCGACGGCGACGTTAATTCGATGTATCGTGGCTGGCTGGGCATTTTCCCAGCCTTCAATTGCTTGGTGTTGTGCGCGTGAGCAATCTCGTATAGAATTAGCATTTTTAATCCCAACGCTTTTCAATTAAGTTCGTTCATTAGAAAGAACTAGAATCATCTTGCCGTTTTGTGTAACATTCTGAGTCAGAGAAAGGAAATAGCATATGAGAGCGAGAAATTTTCAATCGTTATCTGAGGTAAGCAGAAGCATGGAGCAAAGGCTGGAGCTACTGCTCTTGCAAAATGCAAACAAATCATATAGCAGCAAGAAAATAATGTTTCGCCCCGAAAAATTGGCCGAATGTTCTACTTGACATAACCTGCAGTGAATAGTATTATAAAAAGATTCACTACAATTGGAAACATTCGTCCAGGAAAGGCTCCTGGTCGGAAAGTAATGTTAGCTGAAAAGAAAAGTTCGCGTATTTCTTCAATATATTCGTAAAAATAGGCATTTGGCAGTTGCAATTCTTGTCGAAAACCAAAGCTTTGAAAAGACCATTTTCTAAGCAACTGTGCGTCGATATATCAGAAGGTGTAGAAACACAATACACAAAGTAAGACGCAAAGCATTTCTCATTTCATCGAATAAACGTCGCCAAATTGCGTAGGCCAAATCTAGCCTTAGTTGAACTCCAATTCAGTGAGTTCTTAGTTGAACTCCAATTCATTCTTAGTTCAAGAAGGTACTGTGGACAAATGAATTTATTTACAGGTTTCATATGTAAATATTGACTAAAAGTTTATTAGGAAGAAGTGTGAAGCAAACAATCCATTTTAATCCTTAAAGTGAGCTGTTGCTGTAGGGGCACGATAAAAGCTCAAGACTCTAGACGCATTCTTCTAATGAATCTACACCCATCAACGTATAGATCGGTTGTCAGGAAATGAAATATTTTCCAACAGCTTAACGCAAGGCCGCGTATAGTGAAGATAACGAAAACATAGCTACGTTCGAAACGTGTCGCCGTTTCAGAGCGGCCAGCAACAAGTCCAGATTTTTATCCTATAGTGAATATTTGGAGAATAGTTTAAAGGAAGATGACCCAACAGAGCCCCGGCTATATACAACAGTTAATAGATTATCTACGGCAGGGGAAATCTGGGGAAAAATTTCTACAGACACATTAAACCGTGTAATCTCGTCCATGAAACACCTTGCTGGGATTATCGGCTAGTAAAAGTGACGTCACCTGTTGGTAATCCAACTGAACGAACATTTTTTACTTTAGTTATAAAAAGAAATACACTTGTAACACTTATCATAACTATAACTTATCATAACTATATGTTTTATTTCATATCGAATCATTCATATCTGAGCATATCGAATGTTAATATGTTTATTTACCGTATACGCTTCTCTGTGTTTCACACTTTCCACTTTTCTTATTATAACGAACCTCATTGACGCTTACTATATACTTAAAGTAGCCTCCGACGGCTAGGAAAGTAACTATAATGTCTCCTTACTGCAAATACAAAGTTCAAAATGATTTTTTTTAGTTTAATTGTTTTCCTTATCGATCTCTTGGCGAATTACCAGCGGAATCGGATTATCTACGGTTTTCGTGCAACAATCCGTGGATAACCGGAAAATTTCTCAGCTTGCTTGATTTAAAACTATTTTTAGCTATTAGAAGAAATAAGGCTTTAATATACGGCTGCAAAACTGAAAGTGCGAAAACATTTATTTGGAAATCCTGTATACATTGGAGTATTTCCTCCTTTAATTTCATGAAACTTGTATTGTTTTAGATTTATCATCTTTTGCACATTTTAATTGCAAGTGAACGCTAAATTAAACAAGACATGTTTTTGCACAACATACTACTAGTAGAATAATTAACAGTATGGGATCATTTAAACTTTCCTAGTCATTAATGAAATGTTTTTTTTTTTCAATTTACAATGTTTAAATTTACATAAGGAAAGTAATTATGTAATAGATAAATCGATTGCACGTTTTGTGAAAGAAATGAAAGCTAGATGCATTTGATGAAAGAAAAAAAAAACTGAACTTGATTGAAAAGACTTGAACAACATAAAGCATTAGCAGTTTTCTTGGAGATAAACTAGTCCGAATGTTTCCAAAAGTTATGTAAAAACTTATACGTTTTACGTTAAAAGCTTTGTGGGAAAGCATTTTTCGTTTATGTTTCTCTAACCATTTTTTCAGTGACTTTTAGCTGGATATTACCTTTCTGATAAGGTGGATATCATACATTTTTTCCTCGCATAAAACTGTCTGCATGTTTTCGCTTAGAATCATTTCTCTAGATAAATAACAATTCTATAGTTATTCTGTGCTTTTTGCACAGTTATTCTCCTATTTTCGCAATATTTGCATATTGGGAAAGATATACTACTGCAGGCAAAAGATTCTTTACTGTTTAGATTTATACGTGCTTTGTAGATTTTTTTATACACACAAGATATTCCTAGTATTTTGTGCTTGAAAGTAAAATTTTTAGGTTTTTGAAATAAATTTAATTGTTTTTTTTCTGTTTGTGGCTGACATTTCTTCTATATTATAAATATATTCAAACAATAATTAATGTGCTATTGAATATTTTAATTAATAAACAATCAGTCACTAAAGAAAGCAAAGAACACGCTGACATCGCATTCCTGCTTTTAATAAAATGAGAAGCCTTTTATTTGACTTATGACAGTTTGACTTCTCAAAGTAAGGAGGGTGACCCTGATATGACCATGTTCAGTTGTTAGAATTTTCTAAAAGCCTACATAAAACTAAATAAGCCTTTAAAACCTTTTACAATCTTCCCCAAGCATATTCCAACTGTACTTCACTATTTGAAATACTGTTTGGAATGTGCATTATAATCCACGAGTGTTCCGTGCTTGTCTTTCTTGTTCCACAAACACTTCTTCAGAATTGAAATCTATATTAAAATCGTCTACCAAAAGTGTTTAACAATCTTCGTCAGGCATTTTTTAATTATACTTCACCTTTATAAATACCATTTGGAAAGTGCATCATAATCTATGAATGTACTGTATTTGTCTTCTCTGTTCCATAAATCACTTCTTCGGAATTGAAATCTATATTAAAATCGCCCACTAAAACTATTTTTCAATCTTCGCTTGGCATATTCTAATTATACTTTTCCTTTGTAATACTGTGGCATATTTTTTTTTTTTTTGGCTAAATTTGGAAGATATCAACAAGCTTGGTTCGCTTTTTAAGGCATTTTTTCCACCAAACTTGGCGATCAATTATCAAAAATTGCAAACCTTGTGCGACATTCAACATTTTATTTTCCCCCTCTCCTGTGTTATCTGGCAAACACATTTGAAAAGTACCTCGCCGATCAAATTGTGTAGACAAGTTATGTCTACGCTAAAAAACCTGCTAGATTTTAATAGCACTGTAGTTCTAAAAATATACGAATGATATACCGTGAATGATAACACAAATCAAAATAAAATTAAAAACAACTACAATAGCAAAACTTTCAAATAAGACGTTTTTAGGAAGCATGCATGTAACATAGACAAAGCTACTAGACAAAAATAAGAAGAAATTCCATGAAAAACAGCCCAAGCTGTATTAGTTAACCTGACTGTATGGGAAATGATTATTTGAGACACTATTAAGCTTCCGATGGGTAGTGCTGGTGGCTTCTATCAGATTTTACACTAACTTAGTAGAACACCGGGATAATCTTATCAGGAACATGGGCGGTACAGTAACACATCCACCTTATGAAAAAAGATATTTTTCTTGTATCCTCTGCTTTTTAAAAATTAAATCGCCTCAAACTTTTTCAGTGCTAACAGCTAAACATAGTGATAAATACAAGTTTAGTAAACAAGGTTAACGAGAGTTCATAAAAAAATCTGTGGTATCGAATATTTTATCACTAATGTCGGCATCTTCTATCACTTGTCGGCATGCTTATCCTACAATATAGTTACGCTGATCTCAGTGACTCTGTAACGATTCCGGCTGAGATAAACCAAGATAAAACTCTTACCACCATTACTCTAAATAGATTAAAAAGTTAAGCACAAAAGTGTAGTAAAATTTACACCGTTTGCACGATCCGTTTGAAATTTTTCATTATTACGTATAAAAATAAAGAAAATAAATTGTGTTACCTTGAAAATCTGTTTTAAGCTCAATTTTATTTCCGAAAGTAAAAAAAAAAAAAAAAAATTAATCATTTGCGTAACGAAATTAGGTGTCGAAAGTGATGAATGCGTCATAGTGAAGTCACGGTTATCAGACTATGACGGGAAAGTTTGCGCGATTCCAATTCGTTTAAAATAGTTTTTCAAGATTATCCAGTTTAACATTTTTTTCACAAATAAAATGATTTCCTCTGCATGAAACATTGATATAAAAAGGGATTTTCCCATCGAAACGAAATCTTTATAATGCGAAATGTTTTAGCAGGTTTTTAGAAGAAAATGCAATTCCGATTTCGGTGGATAGTAAAAATTTAGTATCAAATTATTTATTTTAAGTGGACAAAGGTTAAATATTTGGAGCGTCGACATATTTTTGTCGAAAGGTTTTTTTTTTTCTTCTAGCGCCCGTTGTAATTGCTTCCACAACAAGCTGTGACTTCTAGTATTGTAATATTAAACGTATATTGATGGAATAAAGTTTTTATGAAAATAACAATTAAATAACCAATTTTGCGATGCACATTAAATATGTTCTTTTACATAATAAAATATTTAATAATATTTATTTCATATTTTAAATTCTAAATACAAAACTGTATTAATTCTAACAGCAAAAGATTTTGCATAACTGAAAGCATACGTTCTTATGAAATGAAATCTCATTCCGTAAAACACAAGGAATTCGATGCTAACTACCCCCAATGGCTAAATCCTGAAACACTAGTCAGAGAGTTATACTTCCAGTTGCAAAAGTGCTTTAAATTTTAAATTCTTTTACCTCAGAAAACTTTTAAGTCAACAAATTTATTCCTGTAAAAAATACAAAATTAATTTTTTATACAAAATTAAAATTTCTATCCCTAAATACTTCTAATTAGAGAAATTTTCCTTAATCAATTTCTTGAAAAAAAATCAGTACACGGATGATTTTTTTCAATTTTTACTACAATTTTTCAATTTTTACAATTACAACAAAATTTACTAAGTTACCGTCGCTTAATGTTAGAACACTTTTCGAGCTGCGATATTCGATAAAAATTAATCCAGGGTTTGAGCCTCGTAATATTTATTACCGATTTTCTGAATTGTTTCATGAATATAGATTGCGCTAAACACGATTGAAGTTCTATGTCTAATAAATAACATAAATATAATATAGCTTGTTCAGATTACAGAAATTTTTTAACAGAATTCTTTTTAACATGTGTTAAATGGGATAAAATGAATGAATATGGAAATAAAACACTTAATTAAACATTACAGAAATGCATTTTTTGTTTAAAAGGATAAGCTACTTCGTTTACAGAAGGGATTTTCAAAAGATACTCGAGAGTAAGTCTTTGTCGAGTCCTGAGTACACGCACACACACAATCCTCTGCATAAAGGATTAATTAGTATTCTATAATAAACTTTCCTTCTTTCACCGCTAAGACAAAATATGATAGATAGCTGAAGTGTGAATGTCCAGGGCTGGCCTATCGTGAGGCTGTCCATCTAACGACCTAGTGTTTATGACGGTTTTCTCCTTATGTTACGTAAATACGCGTTGTAACCTCTAAAAAGCCCTTCACCCGAAGCACCCCCGAGGCAGATATCCTTCTTTCAGGTTTGCCTTAAACACAATACACACACATTAAGCTTTGTTCACACGTCAGCAAAGAAATTAAAACCTATGATTTAAAATTTCAATTTTAATATTTCCTTTAGCGGTTTCCCATCACGGGACATTTTCAAGTGTGGAAAAGTGACTGAAGTCAAAATGTTTGGTGCTTTATAACTTGATGAATTTCGTGTCGTAAAAAGATGATTTTTTTTTCGTGCGATTGTTTAAAGAAAATTTCCCTAAACATAATTTGTAGGACGAGAGGGCAGTGTAACAATTTAAATTTTGTAATTTTTACGGGGATAAAATTTTCACTTAAAGTGTTTCTAAGATAATAGATTTTGTCATTGGAAGTATACTTTTCTAACTCACAGCTCAGGAATTAGCGATTGGACACCGTTAGCCTGAGAGTGTAAAATACCGTCGAAATATTCCTGTTTTGATTTTTTTTTCAAATCGATGTGTTTAAATACCATTTTTATAAATTTCTTGTCGCGCCGATTTCTTAAATAATAAATTGCCTCTGCTCCTTCACTGTTTACTTAAGGAAAAAATAAAGATAAAATCATTGAATAAATGTACCAAATATTGAATATGCATGGAAAAACCAATAGCTGTAAGTACAAATATTAAACTCATCCGTAAAGTAGTCGAAGTATTAAAAAAATACGAATTTGTTTTCATTTTTATTTTATTACAGAAAAATTTACACATCTTAAACTACTTTTCAACATATTTATCGTATGAATTAAGGAATGTTATATCTTAGTACCTAATGCAACATACCCATTTCCTCAACCTGTTCTGATATTTATCTTGATTTCATCAACTCTTGCAAATCACTGGCTGGCAAGAAATTTCTTAAGATGATAAAACAAATGCAAATCTCGGATGTCTTGCCGGTCAGCAATTTGGCAGAGATATGGGGATCAAGTCAAAGTTCCATAACTGGTTCTGGTCGCGCGCTAAGTGCATATGTTGCAGTTAGTACAAAGGTATAAAACATATCTTAATTCTCATTTTGAATGTATCGAAAAGTACTTTAAGTTCTATAGATTTCACTGCAATAAAGTGCATATGAATAAATGTTGTTAATCTTTTTTAATACCCAAACGGTACTTACTTTCTGGATCAGTTTTGTAGTAATTTAAGTTGAATTGTGTGCGAAAATATGAGTATAAAAGAAGACAATCTACGATATTAATACAATCCAATTGATGTTACTAATGTCAGATTAAGGAAGTCGCTACCTTCTGATTAAGGACTGAAGGTGAAAAATATCGTCTTCTTCATCAATTGGCATATATTTTATTTTTCCGATCTGAAAACATTCGATGACGCTTTCTTAGAATTTGCATGTTATAATACTACTCATTTTGATACTTATGTTATTGAATTAGTAAAATGCCATCTGATTTAATAAATATAAACTCCATTTGCGCTAGTTTCGTTTTGTATAAGCCTGTGAAAAATCTCAACTTGAACAAATAATGTTCAACATAAATCTTGAAACATAACCTCGGGGTAACTCATTAATAAATAAAATATTAAGTATTACAAATACTGTTGTCACATCATACATACTTACTTTTTCTCTCAAAAAAGAGGGTTTTTCGAATAAATCACAGATATTGAACGAAAGATTCTTGTGCAATTGAATTCAAATGGAAAGCTTTATTCCTCATCTGTACGCTTTTTAGTTCTGATTATCTCAGAAATAAGATTTACAGTATCAATTGGACCAGATCTTGGACCCGGAAATTTCCCTTATTGGTATTCCACACTAGGTGGAAAAGTTAGAAATCAAGGAACTTTTAGCAAAGCTGTGATTAATTGGTTTTGTTTTGCGTTAACAAATAAAGGGTAATATGTACGTTTAGTGATTAGTTACGGGATAGCACAAAAATTGCTTAACAAGTCCTTTATAAACTGTAAGAGCATTGATAAGTACAGCAAGCTGATGTAAAATATAAAGAACATGGCATTATATTTACTTCCAATTCGTTAATCATAATTGACAATTACTATTTATGAAAATTTTTAAAGCTGTGTGCCTGTTGGATTAAACTCTGAGACTAAAATTCTCTCGTGAGGTTGTCTAACTTTTACAAATTAGTAAGACAATGTAGTAATATTTTATAATGTGTTTCTCTCTTTCTTTCTATCTTTCGTTTACTTCTTTAAACAGAAAGCTGCTAATATATCATAACCAAAATTTTATTTATTCTACTTTTATTATTCCTCCATGTATTAGAAATATGATAAAAGCATGTCTACAGGCATACTTAAACAGGATTTGCATATTCTATTGATTGCGGACAATGAATAAAATATAATGCAATTCAGAAATTCACACTTCCACTCCCCCCCCTCCTGTAGTACTATTTTTTATTTTAATTTTTTTCAAGAATGCAATCCAAGCGTGAATACCTTTGAACTGATTTTGAAATGCAACCCGTGTGGTATTCTAGGTTTACGATGTATGAGAGTATGTTATTTTTGAACTCAGAACGTAAAAGTAAACAAAAAGATAAAGAAATCCTTGAATAGCAGATTGAAATGATATGATAAAAAGTTTTCCATCTGCTTTTTTTTCACTGCAAAGATTCATCCGCTTGTTTAATGAAATCCAAAACTGTCTTGCAGTGTACATAAAAAGTGCCACCTACGATGTAGCAAAAGTAAGGCTTGATTAAACAAATGAACACATTTTTTCTTATAGTTTATTTCGAATATTATAAAAAGGAAAAAACGTTCTTGTTTCTAGAATTTCATAAGTTTTGCTTCCAGTTTTTATAATTATTATGATTTGTAGAAACATAAATATTCTTTTTTCAGTTTGATAAACTTAAAAAAAATCAGTTATCGGAATTGAAGATCAAAAATTCATGTCTCAAAAAAGGAGTACTTTTATAGACACATGTTCAAAGTTTTGCGAAATTTTTGCAATAAAGGGTGTCAGTTTTCATATGAATAAAATTTTACATCTATTTACCAGGATCAAATGCTAGATAAATAAAAAAAGTACAAAATTCATCTCATTGTACACTGAAAAAATTGCGTTAGTTCTCTTTACAGGTCTTCAGAATCACTATAATCACACGACATATATATATATATATATATATATATATATATACATATACACAGTGTGCACGTTAAAGTTGTCATGTAAATAACTTCTGAGCGGCTATAGCCAGCGTTATAGCTGCTCAGTCATAATATAGTTATAATATAGTCATAAAAGTGGGGTCTAGGATTAGTAACTTTGCTATTCACTATCCAAAGAAACCGCTTACAGCGCCACCTGGCGACTAAATTTAGGTCAGCATTCTTATCTCAAAAACGGTTCCAGATACGAGAAGAGGGCCAATTACAAAGGTATTCATCATCACCGATTTATTAAGAAAAGACATCTTGAGCACATTAATGTTAAAAATTGAAGGTAGAAAATTCCAGACGGAAAAATGTGTTACTGATGTTTTTATCAAAATATCACTTGCCATATTGTAGAACTTGCAGCGGAAATTGCGGATTAGTGTCCAAATCAGTATTGTTAATGACGGAAAACATGTTTAGCATTAATAATAAATGAGCTTAAGTCAGATTAGTGCAGTTTTGGAAAATTCAATCGAACAAATATGCATCTTATGCCTTCCATACGTAGCATTATTGCGAGAATTAATGAGCATCATGCGAAAATTAAGATGTCATTTTTTTCCAACTCGAAGATGCTGAACAGTATTCAGTAAAAGTCAGTACGGTTGAATTTGACTTCTTCCCGTATTTCGGATAGTTTTTGAGACAACAGTGCTTTCTTCGAATTTAGCCGCCAGTTGACGCTGTAAGTGGCTTCCTTAGGTAGCGCATGGCAACTTGCGCTATTTTACTATAGTTAGATCCTACTTTTATGACTCTAGCTCTCTTCGTTCAGAAATTACTCGGGTAGCAACGGACTTTTTGTGGGCACACAGACTTCATCGTAAAAAAAAAAACTCCATATAGCGAAGTTCATTCTCTGTTTAACGAACTTTTTCTTGTAATTTAACTTTTTTCCCCGCTATTTCTAAACATTTTAAGCATGTTTTGTTCTTTTACTACATTTTTTTTATCAGTGACCTTTAACTGATTTTACGGTGTCTAACTCACTGAGATTAGTAAAATCTCTGTTACTGTTTGAGCAATTCCGTATGTGACGGAATGACATTTTCATTTGTGGAATTAAAGTTGAAACAATTCACCTGAAGCTATTTTCAAATTGATTGTACAGTTTGTGCATGACTGTTTGTGAAAATAAGATTTTAAAAGATCTTAAAGAATTCTTTAAATTTTTTTATTGTTTAATTTTCCGATAATTTCTTTCTAGGCGACGGAATGATATTTTTGTAAACTTAACTCTACATTGATACTTAAAATAGGAACTTTTATTAAGTAAATCAGCCATTTAGTTTTTAAACAAATGCATATTTTAAATATGATGTATAAGCAATATAAAATTATAGTATAAGAATTAGTAACATAAATCTCTTAGGGCTGAATTTACTAAATGTCGTGTGAAGTAACGGAATGACAATTTTGTAAGCATTACTTTATGATACTGGAAACGCTTGTGAAAATAAACTATTTAGCTTTCAAACTAATACATAGCTTAATTATGATGAATAAGGAATATAAAATCACAGTTTAGGGCAACCTAATTATATTAGGGTTGGAATTATTAATTTTCATTTGGCGTGATGGAATGACTGAAAAGTTGATACATTCATGGAATTGCCGTTTGCATTCAATCCAGAAAGTGTAATCTTCATTTCTTCTTAAAGTACCCTCCCCTTCTACCATACCTTTATTTCACCCTCAATGCAATTGCCTCCCATGTGCTATTTGATGATTATTTTTCAAATGATTCTGAAGTTGAGAAATCAGAAACATTAACTGAATCGGATCTTTTGGACAACATCAAAAACAAAAGCAATACAGATGAAGACGAAGATAATGAGGACGGAATTAATCATGCTACAGAAATCACCAAACCTTCCCATGATAAAACACTAAAATGTTCTCAAACAATCAGATATGAATTAGAGTGTGAAGAAAATACTCTTGAAGGGGTATTCAGTGCATTGCAAGATGTGAGACGCATTATGAGAGAAAATATTATCAAACAAAAAACTCACAAAATTAATGAACTTTTTCGAAATTAAATTCAAGGACCGATGCAGTGATGTATTCTTAATTTACTTACTACTATAAATACGATATTTACCTTAAATTTAACTGATTTTATCATAAAACAATTTAATAGAAACCAAAAATGCTAATATGTAATTTTGGACGTTTCTTTTTTTCCCTTGCAGACTTCTTCTTTGATAAATAAATAAATAAATAAATTGATATAATTTAAAAAGTGTGATCAACAACTTTTTTCCACAGTATTTACTTTTTATAAATTTAAAATCAATTTTATGCAGTTAAAAGCTTTTGAAAGTTAATTTTCTATTTAACGAACTTTCGATGTAACGAACTTTTTTTCAAGATTTATCGACTTTAAATAGAAGTCCGACCATATGTACATATATACACACTACAGATTACGCTCTATCATATATTTGTTTAAACGTATGATAAATGATAATTCCTAAAATATAAAAACAAACACTATTTTATTAGTTAATTAAAAACATCATCATTAACTCAATTTTTAGAAAAAAATATAGGCTAACAAATACCGCTTCTACATGACGTATTCTCTTAAGGTGGGTACACACCTGTCAATACTAAACTTGTTTCGGGATTTTGCTGCTCATCCAATGTTCATTGGAATTATGCATTACAATGAACTTTATTCACAGAAAACCTACGCACATTAAATTTCGAGTAGTTGTAATCACATGTGCGAGAAAAAGAAGGAACCTCCCATGATACCGTTGAAATCTGAGCATCGAAACTTCAAAGTGCTTGTATATAAATTGACAAGTGAAGGATTGGGAAAGTAATAAGGCGCTGTAGACTGTAGTACTCTACAGCGCCTGGAGTACTCTAGTAACCTGTAATACTCCAGGAAACTTGTTGCGTACGCTGGCCGAACTTAGCGCATGCCTACGCACACCTTTAGGTGTGTGTGTTTTTCCTAGTTCCTAAAAATAACTAGTATTTTTAATTAATAGGTATAGTATGAAAATCGATTACGAGTTATTTCTTGAACTAATTATTCTGAAGCATTACATCTTCAAATATCTTTTTATGGGTTATCACTGAATACGGAATTGGAAATACTGCTCAGTGAATCTATGTAGGGTGGGGACGAACAGTGTAATATTTATCTTCGACACATTTTTCTGCATTGCGTGCGTACATATTGCTCCGATTACTTTAGAACGTAGCTGCTCGCAATTGGCTACACATTTACATATCAATGATGTTCGTGATTGCTTTTTAAAAATAATAGAATGACTTTTCTGAAACAAAGCTCCTGCACGTAATCGAAAGAGAAGTACTTTTTTGCTATGAATCTTCTCTCTCTCTTTTAATATGAACTGTAACATTATATTGGTCTGTTCAGAAAGCAATTTTGTTTTTCCCCCACAGAGGACTTAACTCTACTTTTACACGGCCAGCTTCACACTTAAGCCACGTAATCATTATATATTTTGATAGCTTATGGGTCATTTTCAAAATTGGGTACCATTTGTAAATTTAAGAAGCAAAAATAAAATATCAAAAAACAGTTTTTTCCCAAAATATAAAACATAACTAGTTTCTGAACATTATTTGAGTATTATTCATGCATGCTTTCTTTTATTTTTTTATTTTATTTTTATTTTTCCATTATCAGATTTGATGAAATTTGTCATGTCTGTTACCGGACATTTTCTTTGAAATTTGTACACTTATGTTTAGCACAAAATAATGCAAAGTGATAAATTACGTAAGTATAGAGTCCTTTTATCCATATAATATAGTCTTTCCCATTAAAAAATATTTTTCATGTTTTAATAAGTTTTTGTTTTTCATGTCTGTTACCAATTTAGTCATGTCTGTTACTTATTATAGTAACAGACATGACCTGTAAGAGACATGACATTTCAAAGAACGAAAATTCCACAAGAACACGAAAAGAGACATTAATTTAGACTAAAAAACTAATGATCTAAATTAATCAATCGAATTAACAAATAAATACATAAATGTTATGCAATTAATCAAAGTAGCAGACATGACAGGCGATAAAAATACTTATCACAAATAGGTTTTCATTTTTTCAGTGAAATGCCAAAAACTCAAGAAGTCTGTTTATATTTCTTTTACGACTTTGGTCTAACGATAAGCAGGTGTTGCTATTCTCAAATTTCAATTTTGTTGTTGAAAAAGTTGAAAATAATGTATGATAACAGACATTACATCAATGTCCGGACAGCTATATTTAACTATTAAAAGTCTTGTATTTTTTTTAAAACCTTAAAAAACGTTTTTCATAATGTAATGGAAACTCTCATTTCACAATGTTAAAGCATGTCAGGGCAGAAATTTTAGTATTGGGGCAGTAATTCTGCATAACACGTTTCAGGTTCTATGATTCGGACAGCTATATTTCAGTATTTTCTGTAATCATTTCTTTTTTTTTTTAATTATTAAATATTATGTTTTTAATCTATTGTTTTAGTACTGAAAACTGTGACAAAAACCATGAAAAAAAAAGAAAAATCATTTTAATTTTAAGATTCCTTGTAAAAAAAAAAAAAAAAAAAAAAAAAAAAAAAAAAAAAAAAAAAGACATTTTACACGTGGTCAGCAAATGGCACTGAATTTTTAAAATGACCCTTATATAGCAAGCTTGTTTGTGAAAAAAAGTTCAATTGATTCTGAGCAGTAGTTTTTGGTTCGTACACTTTCAAGTATGAAAACCGGAAAGCGGCATTTTCGAAATGTTTTGCTTTCTCTCTGACGAAAAGGAAAAAACATTGTTGAAGAAAGAAAAATGTTATCGGATGTGTATGGAGAAGTAGTATTTAGAGAATGCCAGTACTAAAACTGGTTTTCAAAATTTTGATCCGGTAATTTTAATGTTGAAGACGCAGTGCGTTCTGGAAGGTCAATGAAAACTGATGAAGATACAATAAAGGGATTAATGGATGAAAACCAGCAAAAAAACAAATCGTGAGATCGCTTAAAGATTAAATTGATCGAATTGGACCATTCATGATCATTTGAAAATCCCCAAAGCTCGACATATGGGTTCCTCGTGTTCTTAAAAAACGAAATGACTTTCCGAACAACCCAGTATATCGTTTTCTTTGTAACTTGACGTGACTGATATAGTTCATATTTTGCGCGAAAAATTAGTTCCTTTTTATAAGGCAAAAACTGAACAATACCTAATTTATTACCAAGTACAAAGTCTTTAGTACATCCACTTTTGAATACTGTTTGTATATACTTATGTTGTATTTAAGTCGTATTATATTCATTAACCGTAATTCTCTTAATTTTCAATTTTTTTATCGTGAACTATCATTTTAAATTATTTCTATAGTACTTTACATAGTGATTTATTTATTTTTTTGTTTGTTTGTCTGTGTGATTATGGCAACGCTACGCTAGGGCGATCTGCCAAGGATGGGGTGGTGACTTGGTAGGGGACTTTCTAAGGGGTTCTAACGTGTATTCACGTTACATCTGGAGCAAACCTACCAAAACTCCAGATCGTTAGATCGACAGCCGCGCGTTGGGACTCGAACCCAGGACCTTCACACTTCGGCCGCCTACCATTTTCAGTAACATAACGACTGTGCCAAGGAGGCCTTTTTTTATCTAGAAAAAAAATGCGAGAAAATATTTACAGAAAGGCTACATGTCAATGATTTTCCATGCTGATACAATATTCTTACGGTAAATCTGATTTTTTATTCTCTTACATTATGTTGACTACGTAAAAACTTCACTGAAAAACACGAAAATTACAAGCGAAAAGTGAGACCACAAATTGGGTAAGGTGGAGTAAAAGGAGTAGAAACCTGGCATGCTTTTATTTTCTGCTATTTTCTGCTACTAATATTGTTTAACATGCAATTTTTTGTGTTACCTAATGTAATGTAATGCATTCACTACCTTCACATATGAAAAGATTTTATCTAAATACATTAGTTTAAAATGCAAAAATTTGATTAAGTTTTTTTTTTTGCCAAAAAAATAACATCACTTTATTAAATTTTATTTATTTCCTATCATGACTTATAATTTATTGAAGTTTAAAAATATCATAGGGCTGTTAGACTTAGGTTTAAGACAAATATTGTATTCTGACATGTCATTGTTGCAGGGTAAGGTGGGGTAAAATATATAGACACTCCTTGAAAAATATAAATAGCTTGATTTTTAAATAATTTTTCTTTTCAGTCTATATTTTCACACATTGGAAGCAACATTTATACTCATTTAAAAGTTCATAAGGAGCATTTGGAAACATAATATGAACTAAGCCTAACTGTCTACTTATTTTACCACGCCATAGTAAAGCATAAATATTGAAGGAAAGCGGGCAGCGGAAAAGGGGGACGCTTTTGATCCCGAGAAATTCGCGCGGTAGATTGCGGTGTTTTCTGACCAGGCAAAAGGTACCCATTTAAAGAGCCTTCAATTGCCGAGGTGTTGTGCGTGGAAGCAATCTCTTGCCGTCGCAATAGAAAAGAAATACATAGTCAACGTCAACGAAGTTCATTCACTAAAGCTTTTGTAATGGTAAGGTTTTGTCAAGATAGTGTAAAATGCATAAATATATGTAATTCTGCAATGTACGAATGTCACAACTTTAAAAACAAAGGAAGAATTACAATCTCGAAAGAATTAGAATTAGAATAAAATTTGCATTTTTATCCCAACGCTTTTCAATAAAGTTCATTCATTTGAAAGAACGAGAATAATCTAGCCGTTTCGTGTAAAATTCTAAGTCAGTGACGTCAGTGGAAGGAAATGGCATATGAGTGCGAGAAACTCCCAATCGTTATCTGTGGTAAGCGAAAGAATGGAGCGGGGAGGGGGGGGGGGAGCTACTGCTCTTGCAACAGAAAAGCAAATCATACAGCAGCACCAAAATAATGTTTCGCCACGAAAAATCATCCGAATACTCCACTTGACAAAACCTGCAGTAATATTATTAAACGATTCCCTACAATTGAAACTAGCCGTGAAGGAAAATCTCCTGGTCGGAAACTAATGTTGTCTGATCCGGAAGAACGCCTATTTCGTCAGCATATTCGTAAAAATAGGCATTTGGAAGTTGCAGATCTTGTCACTCGCGAAAAACAAAGTTTTGAAAAGATCATTTCTTAAGCAACTGTGTGTCGATATATCAAAAGGTGTGGAAACGCATTACACAAAGTCAGACGGAAAGCATTTCTCATTTCATCGAATAAACGTCACCGTATTGTGTTGTCATATACGCAATACGGCCCGAATCTAACCTTATCTGAACTCCAATTCAGTGAAAGAAGGTACTGTGGACGCATCAATTTATTTTTTAAAGTTTCACGTGTAAATATTGGCCGAAAATTTATTAGGAAGAAGGGCGAAATAAACTATCCATTTTGTCACACGCGCATGGTTCTTAAAGTAAATGCTGTGATGGTGTGAGGTTGTTGTAAGCGAATGGAGTTGGTAATTTCGCTCTTATAGGGACACGATAAGGCTCAAGACTCTATACGCATTCTTGAAATGAATCTACGTCCATCAGGGCAGATATTGGCAAAAAACGGCATATTTTACAGAAAGTTAGCGTAAGGCCTCATATAGCGAAGGAAATAAAAACATAGTTTCGTTCGAAACATGTAGCTGTTTCAGAGTGGCTAGCAGGAAGTCCAGACCTTTGTCCTATCGAGAATATTTGGAGAATACTTTAACCCTCTGACTGATCAGCCCGCGATTTTCTCGGGCAGGTGTTTGTCTTCCTGTATTGAGGAGAGCAGTGACAGTGATACAGTGTTAGACGTTTAATTTAGGTTTTGACCAACAAATGTCGTTGGTCGTCCACGAAATTGCGGCATTTTAAGGTAGTACTGGGTATGCTATGCTCTAACTTCACGTGTTTGCTGCTTTGTCTAATCAGAAATGGCTGCTACAAAACGTTCAGCGATTGACAGAGTATATATTCCTGATGATTTATCAGATTCTGAAAGTGATTTTAGTTTTGATGGTGATAGGAATATAGATTTTTCGGACTGCTCCTTAGATAGCGATGAATCTGATCATGATTCAATAAACATGCAAAGTGTTAGGCAGTGGTGTGAAATTGATATAAGATTATTCCTCCTCCTCCTCCTCCAGTTCCTTTTCGTGGAAATCCGGGAATTACTGTGAATATAGCTAACAATGCAAGTATATTGAATTACTTTGAACTTTTTTTTATGATCAAATATTACGAAAGATAGTCCAAGAAACAAGTAGACACGATGAACACTATATCCATAAAGCAGTTTGTAAAGAGACATCCCGTTGGAAAAAATGGACAGAAACGAATGTTGAAGAACTAAGACTATTGCATGCAGTTTTGTTGCTCCAAGGAGTCATAAAGAAGCCAGAACAAGCGCATTATTGTTCTAAGATCAAATATTATCCATACCAATTTTTGAAGAAGTAATCGGAAGAAAAAGGTTCGTATTGCTCATGAAGTTTCTTCATGTTACCAATAATGAGGAATTTGATAAAGACCGACAATCATGGCCGAAACTGCATAAAATTTATGAACTAATGGAACATCTACGCAAATTTCGAGAAGTTTATATACCAGGGAAAAATCATAGTCTAAATAAAAGATTGATGCGGTTCAAAGGTAGGCTGATATGGAAAATGTTTATTCCCAAAAAAAGGGCAAGATTTGGCTTGAAGTTTTTCGTTCTTTGTGAAGCAGAAAGTGGATACATTTCAAATTTCTTCATATATACAGGTGATGGAACAGTGTATAATCCAAATTACAGCCACTGTCCTGTTTCCACAAAAATTGTCTTACACTTGAGGGATCGATACCTGGGAAAAGGTTACTACGTCACTATGGATAATTTTTATATATCTCCACAGCTTGCATACATCTTAGTTGCAGAAAAGACGGATACTTATGGGACAGTGAATAAAATCAGAAAAGACCTTTTTGTCAATTTTTCGAAAGTAAAAGTCCCCAAGGGTGAAATTGTCGCTTATCAAAGAGGTAAAGTTATGGCCCTGAAGTGGCAGGACAAGAAGAGTGTCTGCTTTATGAGTACTGTTCATGATGCAAGTTCTTATTTGGTTACATGCAAATCTAAGAAGACTGTTTTGAAACCAGTTGTCGTTTGTGACTATAATAATACAATGGGTGGCGTCGATTTATGCGACCAAGGAATGTCCTACTACCCTATGCTCCGAAAACAGCAGGGTAAGTATTATATCAAAATTTTTAGGCAGTTTTTCCATCAATCGTTGTGGAATGGCTATGTACTTTACAAAAGCAAAACCATACACAATCTATAAAGCTTTTGGAATTTCGTTTGCAAATGGTTGAAGAAAGTATCCAAAAGTATTCTGATGGAAATAAAAGCGGTTGTCCTGGAAGACCGAGTTATACTCCGAACACTTTGAGATTGACAGCTCGTCAATTTTGCAAGCCAAATACCACCTAACCCGATAAAAGGAGAGCCTCGAAGGTGATTTTTGCTGTTCAAGGAAAGATGCAAGTGGAAAAAAAATACGCAAAAAAACACGAATCTGGTGCAAGGACTATGAAATTGGACTTTGCCTTGAACCCTGCTTCGAACTCTATCATACTAAACTACATTTCTAAAGCATTTTTGATTGGGTTTTCTGACAGTTTAGTTTCTCATTATAAAAACCTATATAATAAATATTTTCTAGAAAGAAAAAATGCACAATTCAATTCTCCAATGTATATAGATTCAAAATATGGAAAAAAATAAATAAATAAAAATTACACAATTTTTGAAGCGATTTTGGTCCACAAATTGAGCAGTCAGACGGTTAAAGGAAGATGACCCAACAGAGTCTCGTAAATATACAATAGATTATCTACGGCAAGAAGGGGAAAAATTTCAACAGGCACATCGTTAATCGTCTAATTTTGTCCATACATAAACGCCTTGCTGGTATTATCCGCCCGTAAAAGTGACTTCACCTCTTAGTAATAAAACAGAGCGAACATTTTTTACTTTAGTTGTACAAAGATGTGCACTTGTAACACTTATCATAACTATACGTTTTGTTTCACATTAACACAAATGCCGTTACAATGTTGCCCGGAGCATATCAAATATTAATAAAATGTTTATTTTGCATATACACTTCTTAGTGTTTCACACTTTCCACATTTCAAGGTATTTCTTATGTGAACAAACTTCACTGGCGTTTACTAAGTATTTTTTAAGCTGTTTAGACCTTTTCTAACAGAATAAGCCTAAACAGCTTAATATAGAGCTTGGATTAAATTGGACTAAATCATAATAGAACTTCTGAGAATTAATGTTTTTCTAAAAATTTGAGAAGATTTTGGAGGTATAAGCAAAAGAAATAGATTCAATATGCAGCTAAAGGCAAATATGTTTCCAAATGCAATTAATATTTTTTAAATGTGTCAAAATCTTGCAAACTAAGTCTGAAAATACTGGCCAAAAAATAAGTAGCATTAAAATATCATTTATATTTTTGATCAGAAACTAATCTATACTCATATTACTACACCAAATAAAATATTTAAATTATACCAGACAAATTATATCAAGCAACTCTCTTTTCTGTTAATGTTCATCATTTCTAAATTTAAACTCAAAATAATTCCAATATTTTAGATATTATAGCTAATTTTAAATCAGCAAGTGTGGTTCGTCAGTTTATGCTGTGTAATTAAGAACTTTTTTCTAAATTTTTAAAATCTACTAATAAAACGTAACGCTTTCACAAATACAGTTGTGTACTTCTAGAAAGCAATGATATCAATTATAAAATTACTATTCATTTATTTTGGTCTTGCATTCATTAAATAAGTGAAACTTTCTTTCCGTTTAGGAGAAATAAGAGCTGCAATAGGGTACTTCACCGATTGCGTTTCGGATACTTAATTTTGACAGAAAGCCTCTTTATGAAATGAAATATGTAAACCCGATTCTTTTTCTCACAAAATGCAGTTTAATTTTATTCCACTAACTGCCTCCATTTAGACGAGATGCGAGAAAGATGCATCGATCGCTTTTGTAAAGAGTGTCGACGGGACAAAAAGTTTGGAAACTATTAAAAAATGATAGAGAGTGTGTGCTGAGAAAGTGGCCCATTAATCACAGAGCACTCTATACTGCCGTCGTATGAAGTGTTATCAGTTTTTGACCTACTCTTGACATTGTGTGCTCGAAGGAAGAATCTGAGACAAATCTTTATAGCAGATGGAAAAGTGAGGCGAATTTAGTTTTGAGGAACTATTCATATTTAATTTACAATCTCCATGGAATTTGGAAAACTTCAAACAAAGTCAGATGATATTTTTTTTTCTGGTGTCGTTGCTGGCTTGGTTTATTGATTCTTCTCTCCTACGTTTTGTATGCTTTAAATTTGTGTAGCTCAGAATTTTCTTATCACTTACAGTAAAATAGAAAAGAAGTATTCGAAGGATATCTTTTTCCGCTCTTATATTAAACGAGGAATGTTTGTGTGTGTGTGTATGTCCGAGCGATCTCGAAAACTGCTCTAAGGATTCTTTTTAAATTTCGTACCTGGGGGTTTTTTGGGCCCCTGAAACGATTGAGCTAGGTCAATTGATTGAAAAATCTCTAAAACACTCAAAATTTAAAATTTAAAATTTTTGGACGGTAGCGCCATCTATTGAGCGTTTGAAAAACACACTTGATGCAATCTTCCTAAAAGGGACGCTCAAATAAGTTTGGGGCGGATTAAAAAATACACGCCATCGATATATAATAGTAAAAATTAATTTCGCAAAGAAATAGAATAAATGGAACTTGATATTCAGTACACAGACAAATAAATATTTTAGAAACTAGATATATTACACCATTCAGCTACATAAATTTGTTTAGAATTAAAAAGTTATTTTTATTTCAAAATATCGTCCTGGCAACCAGCGAAAGAAAAAGCAAAAAGAGTCTTCGTTGCCATCCCCGCAAGCACCTTGATGTAATATACGTAAATAATTTAATTATTCTTAATTCATAGTTATTAATTCAAAACTATTCGTAAATCTTATGTGAAAAATTGCCTGAATTTATTACAATTATCCTTTTGTAACTAACGTTAAGCTAAATGTATTTTCGCGTATATACTAAAACAATAAATATTTTTCATGTATTTTATTGATCCATATGATGCGAATTTCAAAAGTGCATAAAAGTTTCAGCTTAGCCGAATAATTTAAATGAAAATGACACCCTTTTCAGTCATTCACAGTAAGAAAAAAGATCCTGTGACGTAACATGAAAATTCCTTTTTTTTTTTTTTTTTTTTTTAATAACGGCACTAGGTCGAATTCTATTTTAACTGCCTTATTCCGCCAAGTTGACGATAAATATTTAAATGTAGTTACCCTGACGATTTTTTTTTTTTTTTTTAATGGGTCAACCGTTTATAATGAAACGATGTTCGAAACTCCGATGAAAAAATGATACGATCGATTCCTAAATTGGGCTCGCAGCCGATATTCAAATTAATTTTGCAGATGATCAGCCATCAGTTTAGTTTTCATTCACTGCAGTTGATGATTTCAACTCATTTATTTTATCATCGTATGGACAACCTTTTAAAAGTTGCGGGCAGAACTTTACGATAGTGGCCTACTGGGCCTGACTTCAGGATGTTAGCAAAATCGCGGGCCGTATAATTCGGATTTATATGGAAGTTTGAATGTTTTATATAGGTTTTATACAGGGTTTTGACTTGTTCTGAGGTCTGGTCCAAAAGCCATGGCGGGCCCCATCCGGCCGCAGGCTGGGAGTTGTCCATATGTGGAAGCAGTAAATTGGGAGGCTGAAATCTGGTTACTAAGATTTTTTCTAAAAAATTTTCAATTCTTATTTAGACGTGGATTAGACTGTGTTGTTTTGTGTTGTGTACTATCACTAAACTAAAGGATAAAGCCCTTTGTGGAGACAATTACAGCGGGCGATAGAATGTCTACACTCAGAATATTTAATATTTACCCACTTAAAATCAAATAACTTCATATTCAATTTTTATTATACATCGAAATTCGAATTGTATAATCTGCAGAGACATTTCGTATTCGAAACATTTCGTTTTGTATCAACATCCTCTCCTATATCCATGCTTAATGCGTAGAAAACCGTTTTATTTTTGAAAAAAAGTTAAACTGAGTAGTAATTTAGAAATGCTATCTTAAGCGAATTGGAATTGTAATTTTTCCTCCAAAGCCTGATAACCGTGACTTCAATGTAACGTCAATGTCACTTGAATTAGATAATTCTTACACTCAAATGATTAGCTTTTTTTATTCTCTTAAATGAAATAGAGATAAAAATACAAAAAAAAACGCTTAAAAATCAGGGAACGGGCGGATTATCAGATCTTTTCTTTCTTTCTTTTTCTTTTTTTTTCTTTTCTTTTTTTTTTCTTTTTACATAATTATGATAATTTTCAGGCTGATCGCACCAACGAACCGTGTAAATTTTAAGTTATTAGACAATGCATTTTTAATCTGTTTGGATGGTAAAAGTTTTATTTTGAGTGCTTGAACTCGAATTGTGACAGAGTCTAGGATCAGCGTAACTATATAGGAGCGATGTATTTTTGATTTATTCGAAGTTAGAAGTCCATTTTCTTCAGTCCATCCGTTTGTTCTATTATTGTCAACGTTTAAGTAGTTGTTAGGGTTATTATAAAAGAATATTTTTGATCTATTCTGTTTTTGATTTCATGATTTCGTAGTGTCCTTTTATACTAATAATTTAAATTGCGTTACACTTTTTATTTTCTTAAGCGCGAGTTTATAAAATAAAATTATGTTTAAAGCATATTTATGTAAGATTATACTTTTATGGCATCTATATTTATGTATCTATAAGATTGAATTTACGTTTGTAGAATTTGTTTATGCATGATGTATTTTCTTTGAATTAGAAAAAAATAAGTATTTTATGTTTGAATTGAAGCACTATAGAGAAATTTAAATGTGTGAACGTGCAGTTCAAACGCAAGCAGATGAAACAGATGATTAGTATTTGGAAGGAGAACGACATGGAACAGCTAGACGTCGACAAATACTTCGGGTAAACAGTCTAAGTATCTACAAAGCTGCCACAAATATGTGTACTTATTATCATAGTTTAAAACTTTTTAACATGGATTGCATTCACCCTGGAGCTTTGCATTTTTCTGAAGAGTAAACACAAAAATTAACCGAAACCATTTTGGGGACTGTAAGATTGATGTAGGACATTCCGAATTTCCTAATGAATTGGTGTGGTTGTTTCTTCGATGTCACCCACATTTCAAAGAATTCGAAATTTGAAAGCATACTTTACAATGGCTTTGTTCACAGTATATGACGAGTGAAACTATTAACGATTTTGGTGTGTACTGCTACGTTGCGAACAGTGTATAACAGACTTGATGAATTTTTTTTATAAACTCATTCATCTGACTGTTCAAGCAACTCAAATTCTTGATGCTGAATTTGAACGTCCTCAATATGGACAGATATATTTCTGAAGTAATGAAGACGCTGTTAGTGAATGCATCGCCCAAGATCTTCGCTGATACCCTCGTTGATCTGCTACAGAAGGAAAGGAGGCACCTTACGTTAAACTACTTTTTCCTGAACTCTGATGGCACCGACCATCGAATATTTATCATCCCTCTTCAAAACAAAGTATATGCCATTGTAACATTGAATGCCGACCAAAGTTTACCTGATAATGTATGAGTGATCCGACAGCGATGAAAATCTTTGGCAACCATGCAGATTCTTGATACGTGCCAAGGCATTTACGTATTCATTATTTTACACTTAAGGAGCCTTTAGATTCTGAGCATGGCTCGGTAACCTGGTACTATGTTATTTAATGGTCAAATATAATATTTAGATAAAATAAAAACTAAAGAAAGTCGAAAAAAGAACAAACACGATTAAAAATTAAAATTATTTTATTCGAATATTTAAAACAGATCGTGCAGATGTGGGTATTTTTAGTTTATTATAAATTAAGTGTTACTGAAAGTAATTGCGAAACTTTACACTTGAGGATTTATATATTTTTTTTAATACGACACCCATTTGGAATGTAACTAAAAAAATATTGCATCTCATTTTTCCCCTGGTATTCAAAATTTGAATTAATTTAAATAAAAATAATAGCGATTTTTATTTGAATTCTAGAACATCTATATTAAATAAATTAGAATATCGATAAACCTTTCCATCCTAGAAAACTGAAAAGGACCTCCTTTATTGCCTTTATCACGGAGGTTTAAAACTCTGTAAGGGTTCCCTAAAGGAATTCTTTAAAGGCGATCTTGACCCTCAGGAACATAAAGAAATCTTCCTCAGACAGCTCGGAATTTTGAGGAATGTTCATTTAAAATGTATAATTGTTCATTTAAAATACAATGGAATTGACGTTTCTTTCTTTAAATTTTTATATGAAATTTGTTACTGAGGTAACATTTTCGTTTACATACATTCATCTACTTATGTATTATAACTTACATTTTAGAACATTTTGATTAATTTTTGAAGATTTCTATTTCTAAATTACGGAGATTTTTCAAAAAAGTTTGATCATTCAGTTTCTTTTCAGTGAATGCATGATATAATTTTATTTTAAACTGCAAATATAAGATTTAAGAATTAATTAATATAGTTACTACCCAGTATTTTTTTTAAAATTTATTTGACATAGTGGTAATATACTTAAGAAAAACTTGCAATACCTAAGAAAAGAAAATTCCGGACACAAATTTTCTTTTTGAGTAGATGAGTTTTTTATAAAAATGTCTTTTGGCCATTTTAAAGAAGGATAAAACAAATATTAATCAGCTTCAGATCAGAATTATTTTTTCAACGAGCGGGCATTTGCCGATTAGGTATTGTCCCCTACAACTGCCCGAACGTACTGTGGCCATTTTATTATGGGGCACCCAGGCGGATGCCAGCATTAGATCAGAATGTGATTTCATAATTGCGACTAAAATATGTGTTAGTTAAGCATGCATTATTCAAAATAAAGGTATTATATTTGTCAGTCTATATTTTTTTATAAATTTCAGTTGAAACTTCGAAAAATAAATCGAAGTTAATAGTAAAATATTGGTTTATATACAAAAGTTGTTAGTAGTCAGTCCATAATTTGTATAAAAATATTTTTCTGCTATAACAACACGTTAAACTCGGTCTCTGAGAATACTTTGCTTTACGATTAAAAAAGGGTAAAGGCTGATTTTGATTTTTAGCCCTAAATTCTTGGGTCCGTGCTTCGCGAAATATAAGAGGGTGATCCCATAACAAACAGTGATCTGTCAATTGACAGAGCGATCCGACCATTGTAAATTAAAAAAAAGAAACTTCTACAGTTTATTGGTTGAATCGGTCATGTGTTCAGTGAATGACGCAATACCTTTGGCGTCCATTGATTCACAATGTTTGCGAAGACTCATATCTCTTCTATTTTTAATTTTTCAGGTTGTCGAAGATGTTTAAAAATAAGTACTAGAGATGGAGGATGACCGTCGCTCCTAACCGCAGTGGTCAAGAACAATATAGCAACATTGCCTCACATCTCAAAATCCCGAGCTGGCTGAGGGTGATTTCTTTAAATTCCTGAGGGTCAAGTTCGCCTTGAAAGAAGTCCATTTGGGAACCCTTACAGAGTTTTAAACCTCCGTGATAAAGGCTCTGACGGAGGTTCTTTTCAGTTTTCTAGGATGGATACCGTGCATAGAAAAGCCGCAGGAAAAAGTGTACTGATGCCCAAGGTTCCAAAATTGAAGAATTTTGAATATTTGTGACAATAAAACTTTTTTTTTTTTTTTTTTTTTACAAAATTAATTCCATTACTTTTAGGACAGACCGTCTATTTTTACTAATTTTCTACTTTCACCGAATTAGGGTGATTTCTGATTTTAATATTACTAGCATTTTGCACATTGCCATTGGCAGATGATTACAATCTCGGAAGAGTGGATGAAGAAGAGAATTCTTTCTTCTCTCTAATACTGATCTACGAAGTGAAATTCATCATTTTCGATGACTATCAAGAGAAAATAATTAGTTAGCATCATTTAAAATAATTTGAAGGAAATTTGATTTATCTGCTTTCCGATTAATAATATCAATTAAGTTATATCGATGTCCAAAAATTTCGAACGAGTGATAGGCCTAATTCATACATGTGATGCAGTTCATTACATATTTTTTAATTACTTTTTATTTTCCTTTCCCTATTCTAAATTTAATACTCTTTGCCTTTTGGAATACCATCTCTATTCGTAGCGCTGTTTTGATTCTGTTTCTCAAATTACTTTCGCTTTAACTTCTGCAATGTATTTAGCAGGCACCTTCTGTCTGTCCGATTCATTTATTTTCATCCCACGGGGTTTCAATAATATTTCTTACGTTATAGGTTATCTTTACCTTTCCCCTCTTGCCAGCACACATTTAAATTTTAGTAAACTTGCATTAATGCTTAACGACCACTTAATTTTTTTTCAAGCTGGCGATTTTTTTGGCGACCACTCCTTCTAGCTCTCAGATCTATCGCCAGGTTGGCTTTCTGCGTTCTCAGACTTTTTCACCCACTCAACGCTTTTGATTTCCATAAATTTTACAGATTCTCAGTTTATTTTACAGAAATCTTCCGTATAAGGAAAAAAAAATACGGAAGAATTCTGTAAAATACACGGAAATAAACTGGCTGAACGTTCTTTTCTGGCAGTTTAACAGACTTTTTTTGCAGTGTATATAATGATTTGTCTTTCATTCTAAAGTGTGACGATCCAGGTTTTTGCTAACGTGGTGTACACAGACTATACGATTCATTCATGGCAAAAAACATGACTGCAACAGATCAGATAAATTGCTTCTGAATGGTAAGAAAATAGCCTGCAGTAGAATCAGATAAAAGTTTTTATAATAATAATTTATAAATATACAAGATCTCCCAAAAGGTGGCAACATACTTTACATTTTTACCTATTAGAGATAATTTTGAAATGTAATTGAAAAAAATGTTGGAAATAAGGTAGGTAAACAGTGTACGTTAAGAAAAAAATTCTCTCGCTAATTTTCAAGAAATAATACTTATTTTATTTGTATACGACCACCGTAAAAACAATTACTATTTAGTAAAATGTTCACTATACTCTATCGCACTGATGCTCAAATTTTCAGCCTTTCATGATAAAACGTCTCGGAGATATCTCTAAAAAGATGATTGGGGGGGCTATACATGAATTTGAACGCAAACGTTCATGCTAGAATGCAAAAAAAACTATTTTCTTTCAAATTCATGTACGATCCCTGAAACGCGATCACCCGACATGATTTTTTTCCCCTTCGACAGTAATTGAAAAGTGGTTAAGTCAAAATATGTTTATCTTCATATCTGTGATCTTTTTAGGATATAATTCTCAAATTTTGTATATCACCACATCAGTTCATGGGACACTAATTGGAAATTTTCTGTACGCAGGTTGTACACAAATTTAAAAAGTGTAACTCTTAAAAATTAACGAGAAGATTTTTTTCTTAACGAAGTATTTTTTCTTACGTTATTTTGAACAATTTTTAATTTTACAATGCTCACTTACTTCTAATAGCTAGAAAATTAAAGCATGTTACCACGTTTGGGGACATCCTGTATTTGTTTAAAAAAAAAAAAACTACTTGTCATTTTATGTCTCAAACATTCTCTTAATACTTGAGTACATTATCTTTCCTTTAAGCATTTTTCTTATGATTTAAAATTAAGGAGTCGTTGAACTAAGGCAATTGCAAAACATCTATACTGAGACAAAAATATTTGATAGTACTTGAAAAGTATAAACGATAATTATATATTTTGTTTTAATTCTTTACTGTACACGAATTTGCGTCTTAACAACTGCATGTTGAAAAAATGTACTTCCTCCAGAAAAGTTACTGAGAAAGTAAAAATGAAGAAATATACTATTAAAGTAACAGCATTTATTTTAACTTTAAATTAAATGGGTAAATTTCTGTTTTATTAAAAATATGATTTAAAGTCCAGTGTCATGAAGTAGAAAGTCTTGAAAAAAGTTACTACGATTAAATTTTTACTTTTATTTACGATTAATTTCATTATCGTATCGAATAAGGAATTTTTTCTGGCTATTTTTTTAAAGTCGGTATGTTTTAATATTTTCTACAACGCATTTCTGTTACACTCTGGAAAAATAAAATTGCATTTTTACTGTATATTTGTGCTAGGCTGATGTTAAACTTTTTATTTAATTAAATATTTATTTAAGAAAAATCATGTTGTAAAATATAAATTATGAACATATATTCTTACTACTGATTAGAATGTAATATCTAATATATAGATTTAATGATAATAGTTTGTTGTCAGTGTGTAGGTCTCAATGAGGTTGCGGCGACGGACAAATGACCGCCAGGGACAGTTTTTTGTGACGTTATGATAACCATTAGGGACGTCATAGTGACACAACACACATAGATGTCACCACTTTACACTGCGACGTAACTCTGCAATAACATGCTTGACAGGAAGGGACGTCACGAAAAACGTCCATTTACATCGCATTTGTGATATAACGAACGTTATAAAGCGTGACGTCGCCACAACGTCAATGCCAACAGGATTTTTGCACGAGTTGGTGATTTTCTGTGACTTGAAAATTTTTTATCAAGGGTTCACGGAACTTAGTTATAAGGTAGCTACAATATAATGTTATTTCACTGATTATGTATTTTAGTTGGTAAGACTAGTAAGGGAGTAAGAACAATTTTGAAAATTAGTTATTTTTGATAAAGTCTACGCAAGAGAAATGATTCGTTCACTAACAAAAAAGAAATTTTCCAATAACTTCCAATACTTTTTTCGTGTGTGAATGTATTTAACGTTTATCGAAGAGCGATTCAGAATAAATAATTTCTCCATAGCAATATTAATTGCATTATTTTAATGACATGGTTGTTTTGGTTGAAATATGTTGCTAGAGCAACGCAATTAGTGGGTTTTATCCACAATGATTCACTGTTCGACGATTACGTTTACTTTGAATTTCTGTTACACTTGCTTTTTTAAAACTAGGTACAAATGATCATGCATTTAGATAATTGTAGTTTCCCAGGTTTCAAATAATTGTTCTGGAAGATGTGCGAGTTAAGATCTTTACTTTTGTATATTTTGATAAGAGTAGGCGTTGATGTTTTCCAATTAATATTAACAGTGGATTGATGGAATTTCCATCATAAATGTTTTTGTATTGTAAGTCTATTGTTTTTTATGCTTTCAAAAATTGTACAGGTTATACCCACGTCCACAATGTTACACACACACGGTTATGATATACTGCTGCAAATGATAATTGTTTTTACACAAATATGTGAGAGTAAACCTAAAATCTGATCTGTTAAAATATTCGTATAATTCTCTAAAGTAGAGTAACACAATGTTAACTTACAAAAAATTGTAGGATTCTTGAGGGCTAACGTACCTAAACAGTTACCTAGTAAATATCAACAGTTTACATTTCAGTGTTTGTCTTGTCAAATAATAGTGTTTATCAATTTTTTTTCGCTTGCCAGAT
Source organism: Cheiracanthium punctorium (assembly GCA_038373885.1). Lineage (NCBI taxonomy): Eukaryota > Metazoa > Arthropoda > Arachnida > Araneae > Cheiracanthiidae > Cheiracanthium > Cheiracanthium punctorium. The sequence continues at coordinate 433,017 of JAWZYV010011810.1, read as the reverse complement.
GTTGTGCACTGGTATTCGGGAGTGTGTATGTGTATTGTGTTGAAGGCAAATCTATACCAGGGCTACCTGCATGTGGGAAGGCTGTGCCCTGGACGCATATTACCAAACCTTACATTCATTCAGACCCGCATTGCCTGTCCACCGAATTCGAAAACTGGTGAGTCTGTACGGCAAAATACTTATGTATTAAATGATTAATTATCATGAGATGAAATACCAGCGAAATAAAAATATAGGCACGCTCGAGTGCATTACGAATCTTATTTTAAACCTTATTTTCCACTGGTGCTGACATCTGTTATTATATAAGTAGACTTATATGACACGTTAAGTAACTGTTCATAGACGATTTTTCAGAAAATTATTTTTTTTAAAAATCTCTAGGCTGTTTTCGATGTGTGTCTATAAAGTTTAATTTAATTAAAATTATTATAAACTGAAATAAATATTGAATAATGCAATTATTCAATATACTATTTATTTAGTACAATTTTTTTCCATAAAAGTAAAAGAAATTTTTTTTTGAAAAAATTATGAATATCGTTTCTTGAATAATGGCATGTACTCTAAATATTAATAAATGACTTAAATTACAACTAGATGCGTGAGATTTAATTAATAAAAAAGGGAATTTAAATAATTCATTGCATTTTCTTTTTTTCTGCAGTTATTTAGTTGTAGTGTGGATATTTAACACAAAAAAAACAAAAACATCTTGGAATATATGAAATTATGTTAAGAACCTCATTAAATAAAAATCACAAACAAAAAACCTGAACGTAAATTTTTAAAAAGTCGTAATGTAAATTAAAATAATTCAATCAGTGAAATATACTTTAAATCCAACATTATACTTAATACACACACAGTGGTTAAATGTTTTTTAAATTGTAAATTTTTTTAAATATCCACACTACAACTAAATAACTGCAGAAAAAAAGAAAATGCAATGAATTATTTAAATTCCCTTTTTTATTAATTAATTAAATCTCACGCATCTAGTTGTAACTTAAGTCATTTATTAATATTTAGAGTACATGCCATTATTCAAGAAACGATATTCATAATTTTTCAAAAAAAATTTCTTTACTTTGATGGAAAAAAAATTGTACTAAATAAATAGTATATTGAATAATTGCATTATTCAATATTTATTTCAGTTTATAATAATTTTAATTAAATTAAACTTTATAGACACACATCGAAAACAGCATAGAGATTTTTTTTAAAAATAATTTTCTGAAAAATCGTCTATGAAAAGTTACTTAACGTGTCATATAAGTCTACTTATTTATCCACTGGTGCTGACATCTGTTATTAAATAAGGTTTAAAATAAGATTCGTAATGCACTCGTAATTTAAATCGTATATTCTTTTATTGCATATCATCTAAAACTAGTGCAAGCTGCCTATATTTTTATTTCGCTGGTATTTCATCTCATGATAATTAATCATTTTAATACAAGTAAATAATAAAAGTATTTTGCCGTACAGACTCACCAGTTTTCGAATTCGGTGGGCAGGCATGACGTCAGTGAGCTAGCCAATCAGGGATCTCGATTCCTAGTTCCGTGGGCGGACGGGAAATGCGGGTCTGAATGAATGTAAGGTTTGGTAATATGCGTCCTGGACAGTGGTATTTTATAAAAGATTCTAATGCCTAATCACGTTACATCCGGAGAAAATCACCGAAAACTCCAGACTATTACATTAAAATTAAAGACCACTGGATCAAAAGGGGTGCGGTAGGCTAGAACACCGAAGCTTCACACTTCAGCTATCTGCCATGTTCAATGGCTAATGCTCTCGACCATGCTAGGGCCGTTACTCTAGACTTAATCTAAATATTACATAAGTTATTTCAATAATAAACGTTTTCAGACTCAGCATCACATGGATGCTTTATTTAAAACAAAAATTATTGATTTTTCACTAAAATTTTTTTCTTTTGTGAGATATTTCGTACTTGAAGTATCATAAAATATTCCTTTTCAGTTTTTTACTTATATTGTTATCATTATTACTAAAAATTATTATTCATTCTTAAAATTAATAAGAAAATCTAAGCATTATTTAAAAATAAAATGAAATTAAACAAAAATACATCGTTAATTTAGGGATTTCAACGTATATATAATGTGCCTTTCGTCATTGTTTGTTTATGTTTTCCACATGTAAGATTATTTTTTTAAATAAAAAAAATACAAAATTATCTGAATTATAAAATCAAAACTTAGAAGTTTCAGATACATGCATAAGAATTTTCGTGACTTGTGCCCCACCATGGCCGAATGGATATGACACTGAACATGGTAGACGGCTAAACTGTGAAGGTCCTGAATTCGGGATCTATCGCGCCGTTGTCGATCTTTTTGTCTGGAGATTTAGTTGGTTTTCTCTAGATGTAAGTGGAATATGTGTATGAACCCTTAAAAAGTCTTCCAACCAAGGCACCCTCCCGTTGGCAGTTTCCCCTCGTAAAGGCTTGGCAAATGATGGAGAAAACGACAAACTTCCGAAATTGTTGGTTTTATGTTTTCATATTTTGCCAATTACTTGGATGTTTCTAAAAGTTTCTTCGGAAAAGTTTGCCCAGGAACATAGGATATCTTTGGTATTCGTAAAATTCAGCATTAACATAGTCTAAAAAACAAATGAAGAAGTCGCAAGCATTGATTCTCTGGGACTTGTTATTGCCAGTTTCCTTTTTATGTTTCACTTCTTTACTTGCATTAATACCGCTTCCTTTCCATTGGATCGTAGTTTCTTAAAGTAACCACACCAGCAGGACTAACGCCGTGTTATGACAAAGCAAAAGAATATTGACGACTAGTGATTGATTACATGATTTTTTACTCCAGCAACGCTAGTGTGGGGTCATTATACTGTTGCCGCAGGATGGCGCACCGCCCATTTTACGATAACGTGAAGTAGGTTTTACGGAAACATTAGCTGAGACCGAATATTGAGGTCAAGTTATTTTTTAGGCCATGTTATTTTTCGTTAGGGGTTATTGAAGAACTTGATATTGTTACTTCTGAAAGCCCGAATAACATTTTATAAGTGACGAATTGGTGATTTGTTATATTCAGAAGTAGAACATAATATAAATAGAATCAACATTTTGGGTTTCCATTAGAGGGCAACTAATCGAACCCAACTTGTAAAACTGACGACTTTTATTTCTAATAAAAAGTGCATATTGTGTCAATTTTGCTCTTACTGTGTGTTTTGGGAACGTATTTTTTCTAAATTAAATAAAATACCGATAGTCTAATTCATTTATGAACCAATTTTGGTGCTGTAAGCCTCAGTAAATTATCAAGTCCAAACAAGTTCCTCCTTAATTACAATCAGCTTTTATATCAAGAACCAGTTTATGATTTCAAGCATTAAAATTTTGATCTACAGCGGCATGCGTATTTTCACTATCGGCAAACATCTATCGCTCAGTCTTTATGAATTAAACTGAGTCTGAACATTGCTACTCGTGCTTGTTTTTCTAAGGTTATTTTTTAAGAAATAATGCTTTCTTACCAGTTTTAAAATAATTAATTTTACTTGATATTTATAAAATTCCGAATGACTCTTTGAGATCTGCAATATCAATTTTAAAAAACTCTAAACCTACATGAGTTATATTATAGTGCACTTAGAAAAAATTTAGACGCAGAATATTATACAGTATTTTCCTGATAGGATGCAACTTAGTCAAATGTCTGCGGTTCATATTTTCTTTTCTTTTCTTTTTTTTAGGTTGCATAAGGAATAGTTTTGTAAAAAAATGCATAATATAGTTCATGTCAATAATATTTTAATTTTTGTAGTCTCAGACGAAATTCTTATTTTTATAAAACTGTTCAATACGCATAAGATCATAGTTATTCCTAAACTTCAATCAACATGTTGAAAAATAGTATACTTAATAAGAATATATTGATTCTTGTATGAGTGCATACAAAAATCGATAGCCAATATATTCATATTAAATATTATAAAAATATAACAAAATGCATATCACAAAAATATATTGAATATCAATTCTTGTATGTATTCAAAAATGAGTACATAATGTGCTCGAAATTTTGAGTATATGTACACTAGTACACTCATGTTTGAGTTCTTGCATGAACTCAAAGAAATGAGAACATGAGTTTCTTAAATATCAGAACACATTACTGAGCTACTATGGGATGAGAATGTACAGTACAGGGTGGCCATAATTAAACTGCAAGTGTCCAAGGGGTGCTGGAGAGAAAACTACCAGGAATATTTCAGTTAAACTTGGTATCTACACGATTCAGAACACGCGCAAGTCAAATATGCAATTAAAAAAATCGCCATTTTCACCCGATAGATGGCGCTAATCGTGTTTCAATGCTTATGGACGTCATATATGCAAATTTTAAGCCCATCGAACAGTGTAAAAATAAGACCACATTGAGTAATGGTCAATCATGACTCGGAATAAGAAGGAACGTGCATTGTTAGAGAAGATATTTTATCAGAATGATAGCAATTATTCAGCTACTCTGAAAGAATACCGGCGTATGAAACGATTAAGAAGAGGTCCGATGAGTGTCAATGAGAATAAATAATGGTTTTTTGTTTTCCAAAGCGTCTTTATGAATTGTTTAATTTGTGATCTTAATTTGCGTTGATTTTTGATTACATGTTACTGTAAAAATTTAATTACTGAAGCGAATTGAATGGAATTTTGATAAACTGTAATCGATGTTTTATATTGTTTATATGCCTCTTAGAATGTCACTGTCTATCAGTTTTGGAAGCTGTATATGTCACCGGTGAGCTTTGAAATACGGTACAGCGCCATCTATCGGATCAAAATCACGATTTTTATTTTTTGCATATTTGACTTGCGCATGTTCTGAAACGTGTAGATACCAAATTTCACTGGAATATTCTCGGTAGTTTTCTCTCCAGCACCAATTGAACACTTGCACACCTTAATTATGGCCACCCTGTACTTAAAAATGGGTTCATTCTGCTTATTTTAGAATTTCTTGTTTTCACAGTGTTTTTTTTTTTTTTTTCAAAGTAAAATACCCGTAAAACAACCGTAAAACGTAGATGAAATACTATCTATATCTAGACCAATAGAAAATGTGTTTCCTTTTAAAATACTTTCCAAATATAATATTTACAAGATAATAACAATTTATTCACACAAATACATGTGCTAATACTTTTGTATTTTTAATGCATTTTGGAAAATTTTGCGAAACTTAATATTTAAGGTGCAAAATTTCAGTTTTAAATTTTTAAATTTTATTGATTGAATCCCATGAAATCCTGATATAAAGAGATAGTGCACATGTATGTTCATTCTGGATAAAATAATATTTTATTATGTTTATACAAAAAATCTTACTCTATTATATAACAGTATAATTACTTAATGATGTGTTATATAAAAAAATTATCAACGCATCTAGAGTTTTAAGTGCATTTTTTATTCAAGCAGTGATTAAATACATGAAATACTTTTTATCATTATTTAAAGTTGAAAATCAAGTATCAATAATAAACTCTTCTTTTTCCATTATTTAAAATTCTTACACATAGACTTTTTATAAGCTTATGTTTTCAAAGGACATTAAGAGTACAAAATATCACGAAGTAATTATAAAATTATTGATGCTTGACAAGAGTTTTAGTACTGACTTTTGTAAAAAAAAATCATATTAAAAGAGTATCAGCGTGCGTATAAGTTGGTAAATGAACTTGTTTAATGAATATCAGAATACTAAAATTAAATTTCTCTTGCAATCTATTTTTTCTTTTTTTTTCATAACTCTATAATGAAATATTTCTTTTTATACAGATTGGTGTTCTTCAAAAAGTCATTTTTGATGTTTTCGAGCTTTTTAAAATATAATTTTTGACCTTCAACGTTTTTAAAATGACTTGCAAAAATATCTATTTGAATATTCGAGCTTAATGATTATCTAGCATCTTATACGCTTCGTCCCTTAAATGCACACATAACAAGTTTATCTTCAAAATTCATTTTGGCGACATGTAAAAGGTAACAAACATTGGACACGAAGATGCTGTTTTTAGAAGCATTGTTTGACCAACAAGCTTCCGAGACACTCTTGGCTTTCCCCATTTGCCTTGTTGTCTCCGTTTTTTCCTATGCGCATTTTAGGGAGATTGCGTAAAAGAAGCTTTGTATAGCGATCATAAATTCTAAGTAGTACATAAACTGTACAATTTCTGTCAAGAAATGTCTATCATAAACATTCTTGTCATTTCAATTGTCCTACAAAACAGTCTAGAAAATTTATTCAAAATCACTGTGAATGAATTTTATGATTTATTAAATAACTAAATAAACATATATAAATAAATCGCACTGAAAAGTAAACTTTGCATCCTTTTTTTATTCTGCTACAAATGATGAGACATTCATAGCTTAAATAATTTATTCAGATTGAAGATTGAAATATAGTAAACCGTGAAGAATGAAACAATAATGCCATGATTTCTGTTTGATATATTGCGACAGTTCATTTCAGTAAGTACTGAATTAAATTAAATCTGAAAGAAAAGTTAAAAATTCGTTTTATGTAATGGGTGCTTAATACAGACGTAATCAAATTACAAAGAATGCAGCAAACATATTTTCCGTATTCATTTCCGAGAATTCATGGACCATTTACAAGAAAGGAGAAACTTCACTCTTACGTCGGTTGATGGCTTTTGAAGATCTGTTCTTCCCGTTTTAATTGGAGACCCAATGAAGAAAACTCTAGGCTATTTACAATTACATTTGCCGATAAACCTCTTAGAAGTTTGTCTGAAACAAACTACGATGAGGCTTGAAACACTTTGAAAATAGATGCAGCAAAAACTCAGAGTTTTCAACGTCAGCTGAGATACGTTAGAAGAAAGTAGGAAACTAATATTAAACACTCCAGCCGTATATCAGCAACAGGGCACCATCCTGAAATAGAAAACATAAATAAACCTTTCTGTGGGTGTCAACGCCAGTTCTAAATAATTAAATTACGATGGTCAACCTTAATTTCACCTTTATCAGGTTGCTGCTGTATTAATGGAGTATAAAGAGTGAAGTTTGTAAGAAGTTTTTACATACATTTGTAAAATTATCACTCGGAGTTCAAACGTTTATTTATTGTTTTGCGGGAATAAAAAAAAATCAGACTTTGATCTACTTAAATATGCTCTTTCTTATCGCAAATAGATGTAAGATACCCATGAAGAGTTAGTCAAGTTATATAGTTACACTCTTCTTTTTTTTCGCTATAATGATGTCACAATCAAAATAAATAAAATAAAATTAAGTGAATGAGCGCAGATGGGTTCGAGATTGGTCTTATTTTGGTATATTGCTAAAAACATAAGATCAACGATTGTAATCCACAGTTTTTTTATTTAAAAGATAATTACAAAAAACAAGAAAAAGAGGTGCAGAATATTTAAATTTTGGATCAAGTAGAGAATATCCATTAACTATTACCTATTCCACTTCAAAAATCATTTAAAAAATCTGCTTTAGATGTTCTTCAAAAATCCATTGTGAATGCCCTTAAATGGCCCGATGTTTTACAGTACATACCAACACCACACTATATGCACACTAAAAGAATTGTAGTTTGTTCAACTGAAGTCGTTTTTTGCCTCACATGTTTTGCTTATCAGTTTAAAGTTTCATCTGCCACGACGGCATGTCAGATATTATGAAATATTTGGTAATTCACATAACACCTGACGTAAATGTATTATCAGTAGATGGATTTGAAGCCATCAATTAAATAACTTAAAAACAAAGATACCGAATGTATCTTCTCCAAAGGAAAACTAGGGTAAATTTGGATTTATTGCTTTAGCTATTCCCTGTGGGCTCACCTTGACTGTACTGAAGCAGAGAAAGATTATATGAGTGAATTTTGTAAACTGATTGGAAACAGAAATTACTTGCACATAATTTCGAAAATGCGGCTGTTATATTTAGAAATAACTTGGCTTTATGAAGTCTCTTTAGCTTTTCAACGGTTTGTACCCACCCATTGCATATTACCCACTATTTAATATTAACCTCCATTTGTAACTTTTAAAATATAATTTTTAATAACAACATAGTACTTTTTACAAGTACCAGCTTAATTCAATATAGAATATAGAATATACATGATGATTTTGATATTTTTATTCAAAAACTAGTTATTTTTGGAAATTTAAATAATTTTCCATAGTATCCTGCTCTAATCTACCGTTAATTATATGAGTAAAATTACTACAACATCATCAAAGTATAAATCAAACTTATAGCTTATATATCATATGTTTTCACTTCTTTTGTAAAAAGATGTTAGTTCATTGTAAAAAAAATGCTCTGTTAAGAAATTGAACTCTGTAAAAAAATGTATCTATAATCACACCAGCATTAAATTAGATTTGATATGGAATCAAATGAAAATAATTCCAGATAGCCATTACGGGACATTCAAAAGATGTGGTGACGCTGTAATTTTGTAAGTTTGGGGATAGCCAAAAATTAACCAATGGATGCCCTTTGAAGATAACTATTTAAAAAAAAGTGTACGTTAAATAATATTTTATGATTTCCACAAAACTCGTACACGATCTACTATCTTCTACTCTTTTTTTTCAAAATTTAAATTCATAACTGCAAGCAAGACTGAATTGTAATATTTACTCTAAATTTTGAAAAGATTTCCATGTGTAAAAATTACCAAAGAGATGTAAGGTTGGGGTATTAGAATACTCCCATATGTTAGAGTAATTAAGATCATGATATAAAACACATGCCTCATTTCTTCACAAATCCGTATGAAATAGAAGCAGACTTCTAGAAATGGCATCATAAAAATAAAAGCATGGGAAAATAAAATTTTACCTTTCTTATCCATATGAAATCGTTGCCTCAGTTCTTGAAGAGTGAGATATTTTCTCGATTCAAGATATTATGAATACATTTTTATAATAACAATTTTTAATGAAATGTATGGCCTGCGACAGAAGTCTTAGGAACAGTAAGTCTACAAACTCTGTAAGAAGCGATTTTTTCTTGTTTCAAAGCGAGCCTTATGAAAATGAATAACTGTGTGGTGGGCAGTGGAACAAGGACATCCCTTGTAATTTGTACGCTCTTCTGAACTATATTAATGAATAATGGCGAAACTCACCTTTCTTTTTCGAATGCATTCACGAACCATTGACCAATAACTAAAAACATGTTGAGTGTAAGGCTTGTAAAAAATATGTATAAAGTACCTGATTTCGAACGATCCGATACTTGATAACCGGAAGCCCTCTGAGGTCCAACTGAGATTGTCTTTACTGTTGTCACTTTCATTACTTTAGCCATCGTGGCCGTACATTTCAACCGCATTTCTTCACCTTTAAAATGTTCATTTTGAACTTGAAAATGGAGTCCCAGTTTAGTTGAAGCTTTGCCGTCTGGATATTTTGTTGGTCGATAATGGGTCAGGAATTCAGGCTTTACCTAAAAAATGTATACATTTATTCTCCGTTAATTTATTTTTCTGTATACACAGAAATATAACTATAAACCATACATCGGAAATCTATGAATACATAGGAATGACATAAAACTATAAAATATCACTTGCATGTGTCTAATTTAAGTATTTAGTTACTTATATATGCCACAATATCTGTTGGATTAGAAGTTGTTAATCGACGTTTGTAAACGCTAACTATTCCTTTATTTTTATCTTGAAGTAAGTTATTAATTATTTTAAAATTATTACTCAAGTCCTTAAATAATATGCTTTCGTAGAAATATTTGCATCATATGAATTTATTATAAATCTAATAACGTAGCAAAGAAATTTTTTACTATAGTAATAGAGTAGTGAAACCAAATTATACTTATATTATTTCATTAACTTAAAAAATTATATAAATTTTCACCGAGAGAGAACTTTGTGATAGTCATTTTTGCATAAAACTGAAAGTTTTCTGAGTATAGTATTTTTTTAAATGTTACTTATTGAACTATTTGTAAAAATACATAGATTCTTCCAAATACTTATATTTGGAACCTTTGTTTGTATATTTATTGCTACTTTATTTGTGTATTTATAAGCCTCTAAAACACAAACAACTGTTATTCACTTTTAGAAATTTAAAGAAATATGCCTGCATATTTTTCTTTTCTTAACATATATATATATATATATATATATATATATATATATATATATATATATATATATATGTTAAGGAAATGTTAAATTTTAGAAACGATTAAATTTCTCTATATAAACCTTCGTTTCTAAAATTTAACATTTTACTACGAAGAAGTCTCTAATCTCTGCTGTACCTGCTTCACTCTGAAAAATACCTAAAGCTAAAAGCAAATGATACTGATAAATGTGTAATATTTTAAATAATTAGTACAGAATTTGGGCAAAATAATAAATAATTTAAGTTTAGAACACACAACAATAACTTTCAGAGAACAAGTTAAAATCGATGCATGTAATAAAAGAGTGTGTCTGTGTGTGTGTCTAACTGTTTGTCGTTCGAGTGGCGGACTAACTATCCAGCCGCACTAAAAATTACACCAAATCTTGCACGGGGTCCCCAGGGGGCTGGAAAAGTGCACCTCGGGCTTATTTTTTAAATTTTTTAATTAGTTCTTTATTATTTTATATTTTATGTAATTTTCAACGGTTTTTTCTTTTGCACTCCGAAAAAGAGGGGTTCCGATCGTTCGAAAGAAAAAATAATTACACGATCGCGAAGAGAAAAAGCTTTCTTTCGAACGAGACAATCATTTTGAAATAAGCTGCAATTCCCGATTTTTAAATAATATTAAAACGAAGAGACGGTTTTTGCGCGATTTTTAACGTTTTCTCCTCTTGCAGCTCACATCGAAAAGCTACTGATTATTCCGAGTAAAAAATGATAGACGGTTACGGAAAAACTGTTGAGCTTTCGTTTGAAAAAAACTCAAAGTCTAGCATAATTTTTTGGTCAAGAATTAATTAGTAAAACGCCTACGACGACATTTTAGACTCCCGAAAATCGAAGAGAGGATTTTTCTCCCCGCACCACGTATCATCAGAAAGAAAAACCGTAGGGGAAATTCAAAGCCATCGTTTTATATAAAGGTTATGGGAGGCGAGCCTTGCGGCCCGTATGCCGTAGGTTGCACATTTCGGTCCTGAAGCCGTGCGGGAATATTGAATCCAGGAGGCCAGTTGGTTGCACAGGCCGGTCGCAAAGCGGCCCGTTGGCGGACCATCTGGTCGCCGAAGGCGGACGGCCAGCAGGTTGCACATTTCGGTCGCAAAGCGGTCCGTTGGGGGACCAGCTGGTCGCCGAAGGCTAGCGGCCCGTGTGGTATACGTTGTTGTGGGATTAAGGCCAATTATCTACATGAGGGATCTAGGCCTGAGTGGGATGCCCTCCGTGGGGACCTTTCTAAGGGGTCCTAACCCGTATTTATCCTAAGTTTCGGAGAAAACCACAGAAAACTCCAGGCGGTTACGTCGGCGGGCGCTACCTGGTTTTGAACCAGGCATCATTCGTCTACCAGTTCAACGCGCTATACGTTATGCCACTGGAGTGGTGTCCGGTTCATAAGTGAAATCAAGCGACAACTATTATCTCTCCAGGTAATTTTAATTGAACCTGACGGTACTAGGTACTCCAAACGTTTGGCACAGGTTGCACAGGCCGGTCGCGAAGCAGCCCTTTAGCGGACTAGCTGGTCGCCAAAGGCTTCGCTCACCGTAACTTGTAAAAGCTACCCTTAGTTTATACAGGCCGGTCGTGAAGAGGCCCGTGTGCCGTAGGTTGCTCATTTCGGTCCCGAAGCGACCCGTAGGTTACACATTTCGGTCTCGAAGCGGCCCGTTGACGGACCAGCTGATCACCGAAAGTGAGCGGCCTGTACATTTTCGCAGGTTGGTCTCGAAGCGGCCGTCCCGGACTAGCTGGTCGCCGGAGGCGGCTAGTATTGAAATAAATCTAAAGTGTGCACCATTGATCTAACAAAAGGGTCATTCTCATCAGTGCTTATTATTTTACTTACATTTAAATTATCCCAATATTATGAAATATCATATTACTTTCTAAATTATAAAATATATTTTACTACAATTAGAAACTGGTGCGTGGATAGGAAAAAAAACTTTACATTTTCATCTAACTAAAATTACTTGAAACAAAATACTTCTACGTTGATAATGTTTATATTCCTACAATAACATTTCAATTTCTTGTATTTTAACAGAAGTTATTAATACATACGTGCTTCGATAATCGTTATTAGGAATCCACTTAATATCCAGCATGAATTCTCATTTTGCAGTTATGTACGTAATATACACATGATCGCGGATTCAGGTTTCTTGAGAAATTGTCCAATGATTATTAAAAACACTTTTTCGCTTAACTAAGGCCATAGAATATGAGTTTTAGAAATCACCTTGAAAGAAATGAACAGTTGGATATTCAAACTAATCATTGGCTCTAGCCTTTTACATGACCCCAAGTAGGTTATTTCTGCACTTTAAATCTATTTTTTTTCCCAGTCGACTATTTGACTCTTTCTTAACGGCACGTGGCATCTAAGCCGGTTGCCTCCAGCAGTGGATCTGTGTTCATCTAAATCATAGGCAACATGAAGTACAGTTACGTGCACGGGAACAAGCAACTTGGGTGCTGTTGACCGTTCAACACAGGGCTAGACGCGAGGTGAAGTGTCAGAAAAATCGTATGGCATCAAGTATTGTTCACGGATGAATCTCGTTTCTGTCTGTGGACGAATGACGGCCTTCGACGGGCATGACGGCAACTCACTGGTCCTACACTGGGCATGAAGGTTTGAGATGGCATAATGGTTGATCACAGGACGCCCCTTATACACACTGATGTTAGTTTGACAGTGGATCACTACGTCACACATGTTATGGAGCATGTTGTTCTGAACGTATTGCAGGATGCACCCAACCAGTAAGACAATGCCAGGGTCGCACAGTGAACTCTTAACCAGTTGACTGGACTTTCTCTGGCCGAGAGCCCCTCCAGATCGGAATCTCATCGAACACCTATGGGATCACATCGGATATGGCATGATCCGAGGACCACTGGCGCAAACCATGGATGCTCTGCGCACAGCAGTGGATGTGGTTTGCTAAACGGTTAACTCAGGCAGCCATCAATGAACGCATTGATAGCATATGCCTCGCCGGATTGAGGCCTGCATATCTTCCGGAGGCGGGCACATTAGATACTGAATAAATTGGTTCATAATAATTTTATTTGTCTGTTTTTTAATCATTTGCATATCCATCTCACCACTATCGCTACTGAAATTTTATGAGGCTACTTGATTTATTTTTTGGTGTTGCAGTTTCACTTTTGAGGAGTGTATCTTTATGCATATAATTGAAAATATTATCTCAGGATTTTATCTTACACATACAATCCTTTAAAAGAAATTTTTTCTATAAGAATATGTTTTCAACAGAATATTTTTAAATATTATCTCCCTGATTCTTCTATGGAAGCTCATTAGTAATAAAATTTTCTCCAATAGTCCTTTATTTCAGGGTAACATCTTACGTAGAACAGTTGAACCACTAATTTGTAAATATTGGCATGAGGCTGTTGCCACATGAGTATTCATTATTTCTTCATATTAATAATTCATCTATTTTACTTAATAGTACAATTGTTCATTTACTTTAAATTTCATTAGATTTATTTTATTTTTTAAAGATTTTTTTTATGATTAAATGAATCAAAAGGGGAACAAATTTTTGGGCATTCTCTAATATTTTATGGGTTATTTTTCCCGATGTTAAGCGAACTTCAAGACAACTTAAAATTCTCAATTCAGTTTCAAAATAAAAGGTAAATATTTATTGTAGCTTTTTATATACACTGTTTTAAAAGAAAATACAAAGAATATTGTGTAGTAACATATAGACATATAGCGTAATGAGGAGTATTAAATAAAAATGCATTACTTATTTAATAAACATTGTTTAAGGGTAAAATGTATTGTTAATTAATTGTTTTCTTGAAAGATTTTGCATTCTGCATGAATATACCATATAAAACTTACCTCCTTATCATAATGGCTGCAATTACAACAAAAGATACTATTCGGTTTTTGAAATATGAATAACACGCATTATGAATTGCAGAAGTAGCAATATACAACACATTTCACATTTGTACAATATCTGTATATTAAATATATATGACAGTACGTAAATTTCGCGATTAGAAAATGCAGTACATAACATAGTACTTACTTTGTGAGATATTATATCCCGAAGTTCCGTACTTCACTTTTGTAAAAGTTTCTGCATGCGTAGTAATGAATTAAACTTAGAATAATAAGCTTACCTGTGCAGAGTAGTGTTCATGGAACATATTTCGGAATACTGTAAGAAACTTCAATAAACGTAACTACTTACCTACTGAACAGTGACATTTTTTCTGAAATTTTATTTATCGAAAACTGAAACTTTATTGCTTTATTATTACTATAGAATTTCTGTTAAAATAACTAACGCATATTTTTAGGTATTCTATACTTATACTGGGAAAATATCAGTGATACCTTTTTAAATATTACTTATAATTTTTACATGTATTAAAAAAGGATTCAAAACATGTATTTTACATTATAAAATAAACTTTTATGTATGCAGGATGTGTCACAATTCCGTTCTGGTTTGGAAGGTTTATAATCTATATATATATACAGGGTGAATCTAAACTCTTGGGAAAAACTTTAAGGGGTGATAGGGCACATAATAAGGATTCAGAATCACATAGCAATGCGGGGTCGGCAACGTCGTCTTAGTATAGCTGTTAATAATCCCTTCGCGAAAAAGTGCTGAAAAAACAGTGCGCTTTCCGACCATTGTTTCGCCAGAAACTAATGCATTTTTCTCCGAAAATAGAAGACTAAAATGGATAGTTTAAAAAGTTTATTTTTTTTCATGGATGAAATTTTTGGAGACGAGCCTATTGTTCATGAAACTTGGTTAAGAAATTAGACGGGCACTTCAATGCATTTCCAAAAGTGATTATTACCGGGTAAGTTAAGACTGCGTTTTTCACCCCAGATTGCTATGTGATTACGATTCCTCATTGTGTGCCCTATCAACCCTCAAGTTTTGCCCAAGAGTTTAGATTCACCCTGTATATATATATATATATTACCAATACAGCAACAAAGTTGACTTTATTGGAGAAAGAAATATTGGAAGTTTTATTTCACAAAAGTCCAATAAGTGAACCTTTCGTGACAGCCACAGATTAATGTGGGGGTAATATTTGGGGTGGGGGTGCGGGGAGGGCAGTTAGTTTGTCGGCGAGGGGGGGGGTTAGTTAGAAGACTGACATATACATCCATTTTATGGAAGTAAAATAGGATCTTTTACATTAATTTCTTTTTTGTCAATTGGGGCGGTAGCCCTCCGCCCACTATAATCCATCCTTGTTTCGTGATGCGGCAGATAAAGTCAAATTCTTCCCACACTTACACACTTGTTTTAACATGGTAACAAATGCAGTTGTGATCCTTTGGCGTAAATTTCGTCTTTGGCTCGAACACGCCTCACCATGGCACAGTGGTTATGCCACTGAAAATGGTAGATGGCCGAAGTGTGAAGGTCTTGGGTTCAGGACCCATCGCGCGGCTGTCGATCTAACGATCTGGTGTTTGGGTAGGTTTTCTCCAGATGTAACGTGAATACGCGTTAGAACCCCTTAGAAAGTTCTCCTACCAAGGCACCCCCCTTGGCAGATCGCCCTAGTGTAGCGTTGCTATAATCACACACATTGGCGTGAACACACGATCTTTTATGTAACCCCATAAAAAAATCGCCTGGAATTAAGTCCGGAGAGCAAGGTGGCCACGGAAGAAGGCGATTGTCGTCGGCAGAACCTCGGCCAATCCGACGACGAGGAAGCCCGTTATTTATAAAACAAAACTTGTAGTGTTTCTTTCTTGGAGAAGACTTTTCTGAAGAAAAAAACATTGCAAGTTTTGTCTTTCTTGGAGAACAAACTAACAACCTCCCCATCCCCGAGAAAATTGCCTTAAACCGTCGCTGTGACGAAAGGTTCACAAATCGGACTTTTGAGAAATAAAACTTGTAACATTTCTTTCTCCAATAAAGTCGACTTTGTTGCTGTATAGCTAATACATACATTTTTATAAGCCTTTCAAACCCGGGAGGGGATTGTATGTGGGGTGCAACAATATACAGGGTGACATACCCTGTATATTGTTGTAAAAATGTAGTGTTGTCTTCCCGCGTCAATGTGTATTGCGGAAAAGTGTACAGGTGTTGTACAGGCTTTGTTGCAAGTGAAATGAGAATGTAACCCCCTGACCTTGGCGGCAAACTCTCGAAACTGGTTGAATTTTGACTCTATCTCAATTTGGAAAGAAATTTCATCTGGTTTCAAATCTATAAATAAAGAAGTTGCTCTTATAGTGAGTTAGTGTGTGATATACTGAAACGATACGTTGAGTTTGCGCTTTTGTTATTTCTGTGTTGGTTATTGATTTGCCTTGGTCGATTTTACGAAATTTACGAAAGTCAAAATAATCGTTTATTAACTAACAAAAATACGTTTTTTTTATTTTTTGGAAACTCGTATAATAATATGACGATAAATGAAAATGTAATTTGTAATTTCCACTTTAAATAAGCAGTGTTAGATATTTAGAGTGAGAGTATAAAAGAATGAGCAAAAATGACTTGTACCTCTTGATCATTCACGTACCACTGCAACTGTGCAGGCTCCATAGATCGAGCTGAAGAACAATTTACGTTAACCGTATTTCCAACATAGTATCGAGATACACTCCCGGTAATACTTGGGCCTTCGAGTCCTGGAGGCACGTGTGGAACTGAAATAAAAACATGATTAAAATAAATAAAAGCTTTGGGAAAAAACACACAGAAAATGTTACTTATAACAGGATACTATCGTTTCGACTGTAAATTGTTGCAGTCTTCATCAGTCAAAGCCCTTCGTCTCACAAAACAGAGGGAACTGAAAAAGTTCGTGAGACAAAGGACTCTGACTGATGAAGACTGAAAATTTTTCAGCGGAAACGATCGTATCCTGATATAATTAACATTTTATGTGTGTTTCTTCACAAACTTTTATTTATTTTAACGTTTAACAAAATTATATTGAGTGTTTTTCCGTAAAAACATGAATAGTTAAAAACACATTTTGTTACAAACTTTGTAACTGACGATGGTATAGCCGGATTTTTTTAAAAATGAGAAGATATTGAAGGTCAATCTTTATTACCACGCACCAATCTATCTTAGCTCACTGATCAAAGTGGAGGTATACAGTAATACGTTACAGACATTCTACATTTCTTAGCCATTGGCTTTTCTAAATAATATATCAGAAGTGCACAAAAATGTTTCTCTTCACTTGCGATATATTTTTCAAAAATTAATTAAATATTATCTTTTTAAATGTAAAATAGTATACAATTTATAAAAGCTTGAGGTGTTTAACACGTGAAAATGTTGAAATATGGTTTTTCTGGGCTTATCGATCGTCAAGGTCTACTATTCGAACAATAAGAGACCCATTGAGGCTAAAAGAAAATCTGCAGCAAAATACAAGCTGAAGATTTTTAGTCCAAGTGTTACAACAATCAAATACTTGATTCAAAGATGATTTTGATTCAAGAAAATGATAACGAAAACCTTAATCCCTTCAACGAGTGAACCAGAATTTAGGTATTCGTCTGCGCCACATCATAGTCATTCTGCATGTAACGTGCCATAAACTAAATCCGAAAATCTCTAGCTACTTTTAGAACTTGGATTGAAATTTTAACTCAGAAGTTTTTCATAAAGTTAAATATTTGTCACCTTGTATGAGGTCAAAAGAATTCGCGTTAAAACTCTTTAAAAAGTCCAGCGCACAAGGTACCCATCCTTAGGTAAATAGCTTTTCCCGTAACGCAAAAGTGAAAACAATAGATAATTTCTAAAAGCTTAAGGAATGAAGCTTTTAGAAATTATCTATTGTTTTCACTTTTGCGTTACGGGAAAGCTATTTTCCTAAGGATGGGTACCTCATGCGCTAGAGTTTTTAAGGAGTTTTAACGCGAATTCACGTTACATCTGGATAAAACCATCCAAAACGCCAGGCCGTTAGATCCACAACAGTGCGGTAAGCTAGAGCTCTGGACCCTTACACTTCAGCTATCTACGAATGCTCAGTGTCTTTTTCACTCGGACATTAGTGGGCGTTATATTTTATTTTATATAAAGAAAGAAGTAATAATTAAAAAAAACTTCTCATCATCTCCGCTGCTGATAGGTGAGTAAGGATGGATATGCATGTTAAAATACGTGTTTGAGATTGAAGTTTTTCATCTTTTAAAAAACCTTGCTTCAGTTGGATTTATTTAATTCTGAACTCTATTTATCGAATAATGCTGTATAAGTACATCATTAATCGGGTGCATAATTCTTAGAAAGGTTAATGTGCATTTAAAAGTAAAAATAAAATAAGAAATGAAGGTATATTTTAATTATATAAAAATTTCAAAAAATATGTTTAGACACAGTTTCATCGTTGACAAAGCATGTTGAAGCTTTACAATGTATGCAGTTTTTTTATGTATACTATGCACCGGAAAATCAAGTTAATATTTCTAAATCAAACACTTCACTATACTTTCTGGAGAAGTTCATCCCATGTGCTGTTGACTGATCAAAAACGGTTCATGTTTCGATGTGTATAAATGATTTATGAAGACGACTCCAGCACAGTAACTTTAAGTTTCTAATTAAATTAAATTTATTTAGTATATTCATATTAATTTTAACTGTACATTAGCTGTAATGCTATCTACTGCACAGGATTGGAGAAATTCTTAGCAACTGTAAAACTATGGAATGATTTCAATTTCAAGACATTTTTTAAAAAGTTATTCTCAAGTGGAAAGCAAAAATTTCATATTAATTATAGAACAATATACACGTTTATAATTTTATCTGATTTTCAGTTGATTACCCCTACCTGACCTGAATACATTAAATAGTACCACAGAACGTTGGTTTTTAATTTTAAGCATATTTTAAACTATATGGGATTTGAAACATTTTCGACAGATGTTCTGCATCTATTTTTTTAACCAATGTTTTACTTTTATTTAAAAACCAAAATACTGGAACACTGGTTCGAAACGTTATCCGAGAAATTCTTATAGAGTTTTATTTTTTGAAAAATGTAGATGTTTTGTTATGTGAAGGAGTATAAAATTAAAATTTAAACTATTGGGTTCGTGCAAAAGATTCTTCTGTCTTTTGTTAAAACTCTGACCATGCAAAATCTGCAAAAGAGTTATATGTTTTCCCTTCGCCTTCTTATGAATATTGAATTAGGCGTTTAAAAACATTTTTCATTCCGTAAGAAGACAGAGAGCATCAGCTTCTTTCGAAATGTTTATGTTTAAACACGTCTAACTCATTATTCAAAAAATGGCAATCGGTATTGTTATAAACTTTTTCTAATTTTTGTAGTCGGTTATATTTTATAAATGAAAAATAAAATAAAATAAACTGATATGAAAGAGAAAGGAAATCCGCATTACCCATGTACATTGATGCTCATTTACAGTTTCAAATGTGCGAAGCTATGATCTCAGCATGCAACACATGTCATTTTCGCAGAATGATTTACTTCCCTTAATAAATTATATTTTAACAGACAATAAATATATCGATATCGGAAATGTTCTACTGTGACATTCGTGTTCAGTAAACATCAAATCGCCCTTGATTTTCTGCACGTGACGGTGATCCTTATAACTGAGCCCAGTACTCAGCAATATCTCCCTTTAATCGCATAAGCGATCTTTGACATCATACGAGTACCTTAAGGGTCTTTCATAACTGTTCTTGAAATATCAGTAATAATAACTAGTTATGTTAGACTCGATTTAATTCATTCGATTAATACTAATAGTTACTTACAGTTAGTTGACAACTACGTTTATTCAAACCATCCAAGTTCAGTCATGAGGTGCTTTGTGTATAAATTCCCTTGAATTCATATTAAACTGCAGTTTCTATGCATAAATGACCTCCGTTTAATTAGTATTCAAACAAAACAAA
This sequence comes from Cheiracanthium punctorium, assembly GCA_038373885.1. Classification (NCBI taxonomy): domain Eukaryota; kingdom Metazoa; phylum Arthropoda; class Arachnida; order Araneae; family Cheiracanthiidae; genus Cheiracanthium; species Cheiracanthium punctorium. The sequence goes on along the minus strand of JAWZYV010011810.1, from coordinate 412,834 downwards.
GCTTTCACTGCCATGAACACATCATTTGTTGCACTTCTGTTACAAGCTGTACAAAACATGATGGATAACTGATGAACATTTCGAGAGATTGAAAATGATTAAATAATATAAATGGGTTTGACAGTAGAAATGGTTTGGTTAATGCAGTTCAAATTTCACACAGTTAATTATAGCGTCATGTTAAGGGTTGTTGCCTTTTTCAGATAGACAATATTTCTTATTTACCAGTTAAAATAACAGCACTAATACATTGTTGCGTAAGATTTATGCAGTATTAAAATGCAACAGAGCAATCTATCAAAGGATGATCTCAAAAGACTTATATAAATGCTTTGAGAACAGATTATAGAATACATTTAATTTTTATTTTTTCCTTTAGCTAATAACCTCTTTTAAGATATCACACTACACAGCACTGGGGAGTATTTTTGTTATACACTCATGTCCAAAATTATCTTTACTTGAGTAAATTCACGATTTTCTCAGAAACTGCAATCTATAATTTTATGATTTTTTTCTGGAATCATACCTAACATTATGAGCCAAAAATACAAAGGGAAAACTTAAGAAATCTACATATGATATAACAGTGTAGCAAGAAACTATAAAAATGGTAATACAATGTGTTGTACGTATGTACAACGTTAAAAGAAGGAATAACTTAGAAAAAATTAAGCCTTGCGAATTTAATATGGAGTGGGATCTCCCGAGCCTGTACACACATACCACAATGTGAGTCCATGCTGACAATAATGCTGCTAACCACAGTGGGGCATTAAGCTCCACTCTTCCAGCAATGCCCTTCTCAGCGTATTTGCATATCTAGGAGAAGGATGTCTACATGCAATTTCTCTTTCAAGGTACATCCATAAGCTCTCTACACGGTTAAAATCAGGCTACTTTGCTGGAGATGGTATTAGCTCATGTCATCTTTTACAAGGATCATCTTTTTTTTCATGTTAATCTTAAAAAGTGATTCAATTTATCATGTCAGGTCTGCTCGATGTGGACGAGCGTTATCGCCCATAAAAAATATCAGATCCCTATGCATTTCTTAAAACTTACACAAGGCTTTGCGATCTCATCCTGATATCTCGGGCTGATAACAGATCCTCTCTTAAAAATGTGTAGGAGATTACGTCCATCGATCACTAGCCTTCGCATACCATCACACTTCCACTACCAAAACGGCCACGTTCCATAATGCTCGAGAGATAATTTCGTGTTTCTGACTCCTTCCAAATGTAAACACGTTCAGATATATTGTATTTTTTAAGACAAGCCTACACGAGGGGTATCTGTCTTGGGCGTAAATTTTAAGGGGTTCAAACGCGTTTTTGTTACAACTGGAGGAAACCGCCCAAATCTCCAGACCGTTAGATCCACAGCCGAGCTGTAGGCCACCAAAACCCCTGATCTTCATACAGCCATCTACCATATCCAATGCCTCATCCACTCGACCATGGTGGGACCCAAACACGTTTAGAATAACCTAGAACTGAACCTCGACGCATCAGTAAAGAGATCATGGAACCATAGGTGTTCACTCCAGTTCTTGTGTTCTTTGCAATAATCAAAATAACTTTTTTTAATGTGAAGACAGTGAAGCGCATATCCTTTGCTTTCTGGTACAAATGCCTTTTTAATTAAGTCTTCTGTATACCATTTTTAATGGTACAGCTGTTACAGAGGTGGGTGCAAGCTTTGGAACAGTGGCTGCTCGTGCATCAGGACTCTGGAACGGCAGCACCCTTAGTTTACTGTAAATACAACTTTTTTCCTTGATCCTTTTTTAATACTTACACTTTACACAATCATTAATCATTAGCCATCACGTATAGCAATAGCAAAGGTCTTCGCAAAAAAAAAAAAAAAAAAAAAAAAAAAAAAATTGAACGGTACTGCTGAAGTTGAGGCTGCCACCAGCGTTGCGTTCGATTAATCTGATACGATACGATAAAGCCGATACGATACGATACTCCCGAAGACTGGAAAAGGCGGAGAGAGAACTGTACAATTCACAGTTCTCAGATCCAGCGAAGCAGCGCTGGGTTACGTGGGCTGTAATAATTCAGCAGGTAAAAGCGATTCAGAGCCTCATTGAAATTACTTGGAGCTTAAGGGTTTCTTCGTAAGCCTCTTTTGCATTCTCGATAAGGAAAACTGTACCTTTTTACTTTCCGAACATGTACCATGTAAGGAAAGTATTGTAATCATGAAAAAATTCGACTTCGAGATTTTGGTGTATTTACACGTTTTGAAGTCTTCTGAGTTCATTTATGCTATTTTTACGAGATGTATGTATGTGTGTGTGTGTGTGTGTGTATGCGTGTGTGTGTGTGTGTATGCGTGTGTGTGTGTGTGTGTATGCGAGTGAACACGATAGCTGCTAAACGGGGCATTCGATTAAGCTCAAATTTGGTATATATGTTACAAGCCACCGTCGCAAGACCAGTATTGATTTTGGTGTGTATAGGACTTATAGTTTTTCTACAGGGCTACGGCAAAGATTTTTTTAACATTATGGTGTATGGGGAGAAATTCTTGAAAGTGTGCTAGCGTTTAAACGGCGCATTCGATTGCGTTTCAATTTGGTATATATGTTTGAACTATTCATTGATTAAATGATTATTTAAATGCTTGGTAATGATCTTAATCGTAAGTGTTCAGAAAGTCGAGTGGAACCACTCCAGATTTTTTTAAATTTGAAAATTATGTCAAAATTAGTATGGTAATTATTATTTTAAGGTGCATTCAAAATTTAACTGAACTCAACTCAGTCTCGCTACCTCAGTCTTTTAATTTTTCTTTTTTAGTATAGAATTTTCCCCTATATTTACCTACTGTTGCTTTTTGCGAAATACGAAAACAATGGATCAATTTTCGTACTAAAAGAAGTATCTCCAATAACTGATGCTATGAGCTGCCATTGCTCTGAAGTTAACTATCGACTTCCTGTAACGGAGGGCAATTATTGCCAGATTTCGATCTTCAGAAACAGTTGTATTCGTTTACGACCTTGTCGATACCTTTTTACAACAGTACCATAGTTTTGAAATTGTTTACATAACGTAGGGACTGACTGTCTTGAAATATTCAGCTATCTGCCTGATTTCATGGTTGGCTACCCAGCTTCTAAAAAGGGTCTCCACATCGCAGATGCTTCCAAATGATATTTTGAAGCCGTAACAAACCGATTTAAGTACTTACCCATTGAAATCAAACGGACCGAACAGTGGTCGGGCGTATAGCTCTCTGAACTGGGAGACGGAAGGTGCCTGGTTCAAAACCCGCCGACCTAGCCGTTCGGAGTTTTCCGTGGTTTCCTCTAAAACTTAGCGTAAATACGGGTTAGGACCCCTTAGAATGACCCCCACGGAGGGTACCCCACCCATCGCCCTTGATCCCACGTGCAGATAATTGGCCGTAATCCAAAAACACCAACGCCAACTGAAATCATACGTCGTGTTGCAGAAATTCAGTTAGATACTTTGCGCGCGGTGCTCTTGATTAAAGATCGGATGACGTAATCCAAGGTTTGCATATCAGAAAAACCTTTGACTACTTTTGATCGGATAATGTTAATTAGACATTTTTTTTCACACATTCTCGGCAAACATGAATTACATTAAAAGGATATTGAATTGGAGATCTTTATATTTGAATATGTAAAGATAAATTTGTACATGTGTGTAGTAGAATCAGCTAAATTGAGTTTAAGAAACATAACCATAAATATCGATCTTGAGAGGCTTCAGCTGATATTAAATCAAAATATATAACAATAATGCATCTATGCAGTCCTACGTCAATTCGCAGATGTCACTCTTTTGGTGTTAATGCTAGGAAATGCTTTACTCATGTGAAAACTTTACAAAATGTAATGTGTTCTTCTAGAATGTAACAACCTGTTGAACAAAAAGAAGAAGTGATTGAGCATGTATACATCATATAATGTAATATTTTTGTTCCTTCATAAACAGCTATTATTTAATTTACGAAACATAATGCGCTTGATATCGTATAATTAGCATGTCTTTATTCACGAGTTACATTTATCTAGTTAATCATTAATTGTTTAATTTATTAATTCTAAATATTATATTACAATTTCAACTAATAGTTTTTTTTACATTTAATTCCTTTATTATATTTTTCTGTCTTTAAATTTTTTCAAGTTTTTAGTTCTCTATACAGTTTCAAAATTAAGCTTAAAAATAAATAACTGTTAGAGAATTAAAAATTTAGAATAGTTAAATCGTTAAATAGCCAACAATTGATATGTTTAGTGGAAGATATAGGTATGCCAAACATTTTGAAAATGCTACGTAATTTTCGTAAGCAAGATGAAATAAAAAGAAATTATTTTATTTGTGAACCTTGGGTATTTACAACTTTTTTAAAGAAATGCTAAAAAATAGAATCTTTCAATTCAATTTTAAGAAAAAGAAATGCAACTTAGTACTAAATAAGTATTTATACTTCTCACCATGTTGGAATTCCGCACCAGAATCACCGTCAGTTATTTTTAACTCTCTGCTGCTTTTAGAATAGACCAGAGATAATCCTGCTGTACACTGAAGAGCAAGTGCGCCTTGTCGCAAGTGACTTGGATCTACCACAAATACAAGACGGGATTCGCTTGTTTTTAAGTAGTTTTGGTAAACTTCTATTTGTTTATGTCTGACATAAGCCAAGGGTGCCTATAAAAAAGGTAAAAATGCAAAAGATATTCGTTAAAACAAAGTTTATCTATGCTTATCTAATTTCTTAAACCTTTGGCGCGGTGGTAGCTCTGTAAGCCACCGCATTCTAACATTCTAACATTTCCGATATCGTTTGAAAAAATACAGCCAAATTCCTACGTAGAATATTATAGTAGAGCTTTCAGTAAACAATTTATACAACACGAGACGTAAATATTTCCAGTTCTGTAATTTCAATTATTGAGGCATTTCTATTAAATATTTGTAAAATCATTGTTAAAATGAAAATAGCTTAGCAAGCAAGTACAAAAACTAGAGGTAGTAAAAGTTGTACATTAAAGGTATAAATAAAGCTTAACAAATACAAATGCGCCAACCAAAGCCTTAGTTACCGTCTGCTAAACAAGTATCCAAACAGATCATGGTTTGATGTTGTTAACCTCCGTTTTAAAGCGTAACATATTTTTAATCCATCATTGATCATGATTGTTCTTTACATAGGGTGTCCTAAATTTTACACAAGATTTGAATTAAATAGAAAATGACAGCCAAAAAAGGAAAACAGTTTGATAGATGAGAGTTTAGGGTAAGTAAAAATGCACCACTATACGAAATAACAACACGTTTTCATTGTTAACAACATTTCAAAAATAAGGAAATTTTAATTCATGATGATTTTGATGATGAATGATGAAAAGATCATGTAAGTTAACACCAATGGATTTCTTTCTTTGGGGTTATTTGAAGTCATTGGTCTATTTGAACAAGATCGCATCCACCCGTGCATGGAAGGAGGATGTGCGGAAGAGTCAATGCTGCATCAACGAAATTCAGCCACATTTATTCGAAATGGTCCTAAAATATTTCGGCAAAAGAGTGCGTAGGTGCCAGCAAGGCCCTGAAAGTCATTGGCCCGATGTGCTATTCACTATATAACCCTATACTATGTCATTAAGGTTTCTATGAAAAAAATGCAGTTGAAAAAAAACTATGTTTTCTATTTAATTCAGATCTTGGGTAATTTTTTTACACCCTATATAATTATTTGGCCTTTTCTCAGTATCCTCTGTTTCTTTACTTTCATTCTTATAATTAGTTTACATCATTGTTAATTTGAGTTTATTAAAAATTAGCATTCATTTCAAAAGATGCACAAACTGTGCCTCTGGATACTGGACATTTTTATGACGATATTAATGTATTTTTGCGATTTACCTTTAGGTTTATCAGTTTTTTCAGAAATTGAAACGAAAATAAATGGCAGATGAGTACTTTTCTCTCACTACTGGCATGCCGTCGTGTACAATTGTACACATTAATAATTAATAATTTAATGCATCCGACAATTTCCCAGTCGGTTAAATTTGGTAACCATCAGAACACCGAAAGTGAAAACACACGCTTTGGCCGGTGCTTGTGAGTGTGAAAACATTTGTCGGCTGATGCTGCTGACGGTGTATGCTAAAGAGAGCTGGTGCACGTAAAATCTGCCGTGGCTCCAATATCCCTCATGTTTAAATGATACCTCTGGAGGGTGCCAATGCAGGTGTTAGGTCTCCCATCTGAAATTTCTGTAAAATTTGGAGAACACTCACAGGTGGCAACGGTTGCCTGCTTACTGGCGCCCCCATAACCAAATGATGAACATCTCCAGCCCCTAGCTAATTCGGCCATTGGAAAGAAAAAAATGATTTAATGTAACAGACACTATTAGGTTTTATTAATGCCATTCAAAATTCCAAACAATAAAGAGAATCTTTCAACAATTTTAAAATCTTTCAAACAGAATTTTTTGTAATTCAACCAATTTTGATTCTTTTGAGAATCAACTGAAAATGAAAATATGTTTAGTTCCGTATTTACAGATACTATCACATCCATCCTACTACTCTTTATTTCCATAGTTATATTTTATACTAAATGACCACGGTTTGCATGGAATCTTATCTAAGTAAAGGGGAGAGAGATTTAAAAGAAGTTTGAAAGAAGTTTAAGTAAAATATTTTCTTAATTTTGACAACGCATTTTAGATTTCCGTTTTAGTCTAATTCAAATACTATGTTTTTTTTCTAAATTTACTGATTTTTATATAGTTTAAAAATTTCTTTATGAAAATAACATTTAGAATCCCTTTTACTTGACTCGAAAATGTAAATATTGAAAGTACTTCCAGTATGTAATCTTCTAGTAATTGATTGTACATAAACTAAAACCTAATTACTGAAAGATTCTTAAGTGCAATCTACATGGAATTAAATCAAAATGCAATTATTACAACCCTCTGTTCATAGCATTTGTATAATAACTCAGAGAGTAAACTACAGGAGATTTCATAAATTAATATAATGAAGCCAAAGTCAGAATGATGAATAATCATAATTTGCAATGCGTAAACTTACGTTTATTAATGTTTGAATTACCATCAGCTTTACCATGATAATAGTGGATTATAATACAGGTAGCTGTATTCCGTCTAGTAGCAAACTGAGAACTTGCCCTACAAATATACTGCTTCGACAATTCTCATTTCAAGCTAGTTAGTACAAACAAACGATCTGTTCCCCATAACCATAATACAGGTTACAAAGTACAATAGTCATTATTATTGCCATTTTACTACGCTCAATTTCAAATATTCAGAAATGGTTACCTCGATTAAATGCCTCAGCTCAATATTCAATAATCAGAAAATCAACATATACCAATACACATGCACTTACCTTCTCTCCGTTTATGTACCAAGTTAATTCAGCTGCAGGCTTAGACGGTCCAAACACGCAGGTTACGTTTACTTCAGATCCTATTGGGTACCTGTTCTGCACACCAAATAGCGTAGGGTCACCGTCAGGTATCACTGAGTCATAATTTTAAAACAACCATGTAGGTTATGGGCAAAATACATATAAAGACAATAATAATTGAAAAATGTTATTGCTAGATTTGAAAGAATCCACTGTTTCTAGAGTCTCGAATGTGTCGATTGTTTCTTATTTAATGCTTTAACTATTTTTCTTTCCATTTAAGTGATATAAATGCAATGAGAATCAGTGTGTCGTAATTGTATGGAATATTAAAGTGTTCAACCTAATATTTTGGATGTTACAGAATAATTTATGCTCTCCAGTCCGTTAAGAAAATTTTAAAAAATGATTTCAGCTACTTCCTCAAGTAATCGAAACATAACTAAATAAAATTATTCTAAAAAACTAGATTTAAAAAAAATTAAGTACCTTTTAACATTTTTGTTTTTTATCTTCCACTTAACTTTTCCTAACTGAGATTTAGGAATCTTTAATCCATATCATTTGCTCGGACAAAGTCTGGGTTAGATAACTTAAAAATTGGTGAATTGCGTACTTCTATTACGCACTGATTTTCTTTAATATATTTGGATCTCATGAATTAAATCTTGTTATTGACTTCAACATTTTTAATTTAGGAAATTTTTTGAGGGGTGTTTTTTTATTATAAGCAGGCATCCTGTCGAAAACCGAAACTTGTACACTAATACAGGTTTATCTTTCATAAAAAATCGATTATCAAAAATGATTTATGATTTAATAATAAAATGAACATGTTCGTATTTATAAGATGTTTTCAAATAACGTGGTATCAGATTTGAAGGTTACGCATAACCTGCGTCCAGCAAAAACAATTATTCTGCAATAATCTAATTTTTTCAAGTGCATATTCTCTTAGATCGAGCAATTACCAGTTATTTTATGAAAGAAACTCACAGTATCAACAACTATTTATGGATAGAAGTAAGTGACTTAAAGAAATTTTCATGTATTGAAACCTAAATTCTCATACGCAATAAAGACACGCTAACAACTCAGCAAGATTTGCGTTGGTGTTATCTAATTGTTGATGAATTGGTATTTAACTGCATGTAGTAAGTGGAATATGTGAAGTTTTATTGTGTTCTTTTTAATGCTTAATGAATATTTATAAATAAAACTGAAAGTATTTATAAATGAATTGTTTCAGGGTTAATTCGATTTGAGTGATTTCTAGGATTCAAATCAGTATTATTTGAAGTTGCACAAATATTGAAATCAACTGCATTTTGAATTAATATACGGATTTATCGGTAAAATATTCTTAAGCTAATGACATTAAAAGCTACACTATTGATAAAATTAAACTATGTTAAACTCTTAATTACGTAAAAACCATTAAATGGTTGTAATTTTCTTTAAAATTCAGTAAAACTGAAAATATTTTTTTAATATTTAACATGCATGCAAACAAATATTTCCCTGTCAATAATGGCTGTGTCTACTGCATCAATTTTAGAACAAGTTACAATGTGTCAGATCTTAATATAAGGGAATGAGGCCCGAAATGATCCCCGTAAGGTTAAATCTCGTACAAAGTAACATAAATCTTTAGATAAAACTCGTTCCTTTGCTAACATAGTTTAAAATTTTTAGTTTTCATTTTAGTTAATTTCATAGTTCAAATTTTTAGAAAGTGTCTAAGGGATCATTTCGCCCTAAACAAAAGGGCAAAATGATTCTTCCTTTGAAACTAAATTTAATGTATTTTTTATCGGCAAAATAAAAGATATAAAATTAAATATGAGTATGAATAGTGAAATAAAATAAATTTCGCAATCATGTAGTATGTATGATTCATTTTATGAAAATTAAAATCCGGATCATTTTACCCTGCAATATGGTTTCCATATTACTGGAACACGCCGAGAAATATAACAAACATCGCAAGTACAATTCACATCTAAAAAACATACTCTATTTAGTAAACCAAGTCATATTTCTGCACATTAATGACTGGATTTCAAAATAAATAGGGAAGTTAGTGCTTACCTTATAAGAGATATGATAATATCCAGTTTTTCAAGAATTCTACTCAAACACGTAATACACCTTCCCCTAGCATAAATACCGCCATTGCTTCTTTTTGATATGGCAAAACTAGTTTATGTGTTACCTGGTAGATAGCGCTGCTTGTGGGGAAAACATAAGTGGAACGTTTTGCCCGCTAGGATCATTTTGGGCCACCTTCCCCTACTTAAAAATGTAAGATTTCTATTTTGTAGATGGATAATATTTTAAGTAGTCGATAAAGATAGAACATTTATCAACATTTCTTCAAAGACAAACAAAAATATTTTTACATGATTGCCCCCAAAGTTTACTTAATCCTCCTCTATGCAAGCCGCGGCAATCATATGAGCATAATTTAGTGAGGTAACATTAATGATCTTGAAAATTGCTTTTGTGTTTTCACTTGAAAAATTTTCACCCTTGGAAATTGATGATCCGATGTTTCCAAGCTATGATGCAAAACACAACTTACAGGCCAAAATTAATTAAGTGAGTATAATAAAGTATTTTTTCCCTCCTTCTCAAATTTTACAGATATCCTCAATTAAATCGAATATATTTAAAAATTTTAATTTATTACTAATTTAATATAATATAAAATTTCATATACTGTTAATTACGAGTAAAGATATTTTTCTATCATAATCGATATTAATGAATATTTGGCTTGTCTAAATGCTATTAAAGCTAGATCATTTTAAAAAATGGATATTAGCTAAAACTATATTTTTGAAAAAAATGTAATAGATCGAGACATGTGTTGTGAAATTTCGGTAAATGAGGTTAATTAGGGGTTAATTTTCTTCGTTCAAATACGTATTTTCAGTAATAAAGAAAAACTTTAAAGGTTCTTTGAAGCATTTTAAAATTTCAGTAAACCTGAACTGGAATAGCTAAATTTTCTTTGTAATTTTGTTTAAAACTAACTCGATATCTGTAGTAGTAATGAGTTAATTTACTTAGTAGTAATTGAGCAAAAGTTCATGCGCACAGAAAAAGGAAGACATCTTATATAAGCACTTAATGTTATATATATATATATACATATAAACTTTTCTTCAAACGCTGTAAATTAAAACTAAAGCCAAAATTCGAAGTAAATGCTAATGCTCATTTAAATGAATTTTCTAATTCACTACTATAATTAATCTGACAATAAGTATTTTATAAGAAATGTTGGGAATAGTAAAGTTTATTTTTGTGAATAGGATAAGACTACTTAAAAGTGTAATATGATTACGACCTAGAAGTTCGAGAAACATTGTTAATTATTTAATATTACTACGATAATTTTTCTATGTTTAAAAATTTTGCGTTAATACTCGTTTAAAAAAAAGGCGACATAAAATCCTGCAGTTATAATCAAGCAATCGAAACACAGTCATGTACCTGAAAATACATTCAAGTCTGAGTATAATTTCGTAGTTTAATTTATAAAAGCTCTGAAAAAAATATTACTCGAAAATAAATCTGGGTACTTAAGTTTATATCAACTTGACAGAGCTTTCCAAGAAAAAAAAAAAAAAAACCAAAGGATGATTCCGGGACTTATGCCGCGCATTTTTTAAAAATCCCAGGCTGCACATAAGTTAAAATAAATGATGCTGTGCTATTTATAGTAGAATATAGAACATGTGTACTGAGAGACAAAATATCTTAAAAAATAATTAATAATTTGTAACAAATTTTTCTAAAACATTGCATTGTGGATGAGACGCTGCTCTTCAGGGTGAGACACTGCTCTTGTTCAGGAGTTATGCAGTGCCTGTCTTAAGAACTTAATGAAGTAATAAATAAAAAAATATTAAATAAATATTCACATCTGGACTAGTTACATATGTAATAGCAAAAAGCAGGGCCTGATTACCAAAAAGGCTCGAGAAGCTTGAGCTTCCCCTCAGAATTTAAGGGGGCCCAGAAATGACTGAAAAAGGGATACCAATTAAAAATTTACACTAAGTATTTTAATTATTAGTGTTATTAAATTAACACTAAGTATTTTATTTGTTCTAAATACATCTTAACATGCATTGTAACATTAAAAATTCTGGTTCATGTCGGCACGGGTTAATTTCATCCTACTGGACTGAACATATTGCATGTGACTTAATTGGATCGAAAGGAACAATTTTAGGAGGCGGGCAAAAAAGTTTCAGCAAAAAGATATTTGAACCAAAATAAGGGACACACAAATAGGGACGTACCGTAAGCACCGCAAACCCCCGTTTTGTGGAAGGGGCAGCTGTAGAGGACCCCCCACGCACATAACATTTTTAAAAAAAATAAAATTACAGATTTGAATTTTTAAGAAAACAGAAGATATTATATAAGATATAAAAATTTCTTTTGGGACACCTTACAAACGACTGGCTAAAAAATTCCTTTATAGATGTCACTCAAAAGACATCGAAAAATTTGCAGTGTGATTTTTTCCTACTGCTTATTTATATCCTTATTGAACTCCGGATAGACTTCTTACCTTAAATAACTGTAGCACCATATCTTTTGATAAATCACTGATATGATACTTCAAATACTTATATGCACCTCATCAATTAGTATTGTCTGAGGTATCAATGTGAAGGTTATTCTGTTTGGTACACAAATACAAATCCTCGCCGTTACATTGATCGGCTTGAGATTTCGCAGACGTTTGTAAAAAACGACATAGAGAAAGCCAATATTCTTCTCTATAATCCCGAAAATCTACCGGTTCTCCGATTTTTTGAGAAATTTCGCGATGTTCACGTTTAAAATATTTCTTCGGTACTCTATCAAGTAGAAAGTGACCAATGTGAGATTTATTTCATCTAAAACTAGATATAGTAAACGAGACTAATTAAACAATGACTTAAACTCGTAATCAGTTATATTTGGGCCGTTTAATTCTAACAGTAGGGATACAAATCAGCTTCTGAATATTAATATTAATTGAGATATGAATTAAAGTATGAAAAAATATTTTAACATAGGAGGAGGGAAATTTTGGAATCTTATAACTCATTCACTTTCAGCTCAAACATGCTGCCCCCAAAAATTGGTACCTGTGGTTAAAACGGGGTAAAGTGTTTAAATATGCAGTAAAAATTAGGTGCTGCCCTAGTAAAAATAAAGTGGATGCTTCTTAAATAAGAAGATGGATCCTTATGCAAATTTTATAGATAGCTAATTAAAGGGCACGTCATTCGCAAACGATTGGTAAGGGCAATAACTTTGCTGTAAGACGAACGTCGGTCAAGTGATTATTTTTTCTAGTCTTGTACATTAACGAGAAAACATGTTGAGATCGCTTAGTTTTTTAAAAGTATTTAAACGTTTCTTATCTTTTGTGTATTTTTATATTATGGCAAATGGCTCTACAAATTTTTTTCTTTTTTTTCTAATGGCCGGAATCTGCCTTGAAGGCTTTGGCAACAACAGGCCTGAATTTTTGGTCTCTTTATTATGGGAGCACCTAGTAGGTGGACCAACGTCATACCCTATAAAGGGACGGATATGACAACAGCGCCCAGTCGGGGATTGAACCCCGGCCGCTGGGAGTTGAACCTGAAGCCGTAGTACGATGATTTACCTACCCTACAACTCGGCCGGCGCTCTAAATAATAATTTCATTAATACAGAAAATCCTTTATACTTGAAAAAAAAATCCTATATATAAGTGCTCATTGATGATATTTAGTTATTGAATCTTCCAATAACTCACACAGGCGTTTATAATGCTCCGAATCAGTATTTTATACAGTACCTATTTCAGCTCTTACTCATTAGTTTAAAAACAGAAAATGCTACTTCAAATAGGTATCCTTTCATTTTTTTCCGGATGTGTATCATTTGTACATGCCATTTGCATGCAATTAAATAAGTTGCATAAAACTGTTTCAGGTCATTTCACCTTTTGCAGATTTGTAGAGTTTTAAGTGTGAAAAATCTTAAGCATCGTCTTTCATTTCAACATGAAATGAAACATTTTTTTCAACATTCGGGCACTTGCCGATTACCCATTGTCCAGTACAACTGGCCGAAGATATTATGGTCATTTTATATGGGGGCACCCAGTGAGCGGCCAATGCTACCCCTATGAAGGGACAGCCAAGTTAACATCCATGCCCAAGCCATAATTCGAACCCTGACCCAAAGCGTGATAGAATAATTCTTAAGCTACTTCACCACCTGGGCAGCTAAAATGAAATATACCTTGTTTAATAAAAAATAAATAAATAAAATATCATAGGCTACATCTCAAAATGAATAAAAGTTGCATAATTTAATTTCTAGTATACCTACATGCAAATAAATATTTACTCGTAAAAAGCGCAAAAGTCAAACTGCAATAATTAAGTTACATATTTAAAAAATTCGAAGTACTAATCACACAGTCTGCTTATGATAATTAAATAAAGGAAAGCAAATTAAATGTTAATAAATAATCACTAGCAACTAAAGAAAGTGAATCAGCGATATAACGAGATGAGCTTTTAAATATTTATTAAAGATATCCCAATAAATTTTAACATCCAAATAGTCATTTTTACAAAAAATTACCCTCGGAGATATATTTAGCATATGAAGACATAAGTACTCACTTACTACTTAATTAATTTTATGTACATGGGAATTGTGTTTTCTGTTTAGAGAAAAGTGATTTTGGGATAGTTTCTGAGCCGCTCATTTAAACTTTTAACAAGTTATGTGGCATGAATAATTAATGAGGTCTTTTTTTTATCTGAATCTGTGACTTCTTTTTTTAGTTTAACAACTTATTTTAGAATATTATTACTTCATCTACATACATACCTTTCTTTTTTTTTTGTAAAAGTGACATGTATAAGTAAATCATTAGCTGTAGTTATATTTTGAGTTGTGTATTGGTGGGAAAAGAAGTTAACTTTAATAAACGCTATTTAAAGTGCTTTAAATTAATAAGTGTTTTCAAAATATTTTTATTTTACTAAAGTTTTAATTAGGGGTCAGATACCTTTGCGCAAAGAAAATATCGACGAAAAAAGACCATAACCTTATTTGTCATAGCTCCAAAAGTAATAATTTTGAAACTTTGCAATTTTTACCAGTTATTTAGCAAGCTTTTATTAACCTTTTACAGGTCTTGGAATAGTTTGCATACTAAACTAAACTTTTTATAACTAAAAGTATTCGATCTCAGTTTCTGCCTCTTTATAGCCTTGTACGCAGGATTTCATAATATATATATTTCATAATATGTATATATATATATACATCGCATTAACTTAAAAATTGTTATAGACATAGAAAAATAGCTTAGTATTAAAATGATGAGATATAATTTTGCTGAGACTCTTATTATCTTTAAAAAGGAGAATGATTGTAATTTTTATAACTATCATTTGCATAATAAGGAAAAAAAAAGTGTGTGCGTGTAATCTTTAAACGCGATTGAAGAAAAACTTCTTTGACGTTTACGACACATATCACTGAAATGATTAAACTTTAACTTAAAATAAATATCATATTATAATTTAATTATATTTATTATTCATGTACTTTACAAAGATTATATAAATGTTATATTCATATTATTCATTGGAAATAGGTACTTGAATGTCATCGTAATTTTTTATGTATGAAATTATAGGTTTGTGGTAACTATAATGTGAAACATAAATTTTACTCTCTAAATTTGCTAATTTTCTTGAAAATACAGCATCTATCGTTGTACCGAAACGCGTTGTTGATTGAAGTCGAGAAGTATTCATAGTTAGATCAAATTTTTCTTTTAAAAAATCAACTAACGGCTGAGATTCTTGAGAGCGAAAATTAACATTAAAATCTCCAGTAAGAATCATCGGTAATTCATGATAATTACTTAGAATCCAGGAAGTGTCCATGTTGTAGTATTATTCTTTAACTGTTTTCTTATACCATTGTTCCGTCTGGAGGTTGGGTTTGAATGGGGGGAATGTCCATAGTCTAGTATTATACTTTAACTGTGTTCTTTAACTGATGTTTTCCTCTGTTTGTTGGGTTCGAATGCAGGTAGTGTAATTTTTTTTTGTGTTTTTCTATCACAGTGTTCTTAAGCGTTGATTTCGTCTGCTGGTAGGTTTCGAATTATTATTCTGTATCCGTGTTTTTAAACTGCAGGTTCTGTCTATTGTTTGGGATTGATTGCAGCCAGGGTCCGTTTCTTTGTGCTTTTCCAAAACCATGTATATTATTCATCTAAAAATAAGGATTATCGAGAACCTCCTGTGAGGTTGGGATTACATGTAAAATATTGTGTTGGATGTACCTTCACAACGCTTATTGATATATAAAATAAAGATTGATGTCTCAAAGATACGGCACTTGACTGTTTTTCTCGCCGTTTCTTTCCCTAACAGGTTCTGCGTACTTTTACAGGATGAAGTCGGCGAAAGCAGCAGAGCGGTCGAAAAGGTAGGTTTTTCTGTGGTTCTTCTTTTTCAGGGTCAGCGTGGAGTATATGACATATACGTCACTTCCTTTACTGAGCGTTACTTCCGTCAGAAAAAAAAAATCTGAGTTACTCCCTAGTTGCGCCTAAAGAAGTTTTACTTCAAAAACAAAAATTTTAGCGTTACATATATCCTAACAAATCATTCTTCGCCATTTCAATTAAAGGATATTTTAATGTGTATTGAAAATTTTAAAATACTGTGATACATATATATTAAGAAACGCTGCGCGCAAAAATTTAAACAGGCAAAAAATGAGCTCGAATACTTTTAGTTATAAAACATTTAATTTAATATCTAGAACTATTCCAAGAGCTATAAAAGGCTAATGAAAGCTTTCCAAATAACTGGCAAAAATTGCAGTCTTACAGAATTGTTACTTGTAGAGCTATTGCAAACGAAGTTATGTTCAATTTTCGTTGAGATTTTCCTTGTTCAAAGGTACATGATCCCTTAAATATCCTCACACCCACACATTTAAATTTTTAAATAAAAAGAAACTTAGAGAAATATAGCATTTTTTAGGAAGAGGCTCACGATATCTAAGTTGAAATGTGAAATAATGCTTTCAATGTTATTAAAGAAATTGTAATGTGTTTGAGAATATAGCTAGAAAAGTAAATACACAAACTCAGAGTGAAGTATTAAATCATTATTAAAAAACACCAATTGCCTTATCGTCATATCATTTATCTACCAAAAAATAAATCGCTATTCTTAATTTATTTTTAAAATATAAAACTTTGTGAAAAGCGAGTAATATTGAAAAAGAATTCAGCAATAGGTTTCAAGAGATACAAAATGTTTCACGCCAGAAGCAAATTATAAATGAAAAAAAAAGTAACGAAAAATTAATGAAAGCTAAGCTTTCCAAACCACTAAGAAATATTGAATGAAATAAAACTAGAAAAAAAAATAGTGTTAACTTCCGAGAATGGAACAATCATAAAGAAAATACCCTGATAAGCAAGAGGATATTAAAGTGAAAAGCAAAAGTTTAATATGAAAGACACACAGAATAGAAAGAAAATAGAATAAGGTAGTTAAAAAAGTGGAAGTGTCAAAATTAGTAGTGTACTTTTAGTATTTTAGGATACGAGAACTTCTGTATGTATGACTAATAACGCATGTATAATTATTATTTCAATCAAGTGCATTTTATACACACATAATTTAAATGAAACTCTACCTACAGTAAGTTATTCAATTTGAAGTGTTTTAACATAAGTTTTACAAGTGTGTTTTACAAATTTCTGTTTCTAATGTACGCTGTAAAACACTGAAATCAAATCCCTAAATTTTCAACTCTTTATTAAAATTTAAATTTTCATCGTCTTAATTCTCAAAAGCACAATTCGTAGTTATTTTCCTTGATTACTTACAATCGAGAAAATCAATATTCTGTTTCAAGTTTTATTTTTTATAAATTTATTACTTAAGTTTGTACATAACTGGAAAATGTATTTTATAGTTCTTTTTCAGCATCAAAATATTTATCAGATTATATGATTTCTTTTAATTCAATAGAAGGTAATTAGAAAAGTATAGCAAGATCGAAAACAAAATATTTGTATTTAAATTTACTAATAATAAGTCAGGGGATTCAACAGTCCGTAAGAAAAGTAAAAAAGTAATCTGGTGATCAAAGTGAAATAAAATTTGCGAGTAAATGTTCAACAAAGTACTTCAAAATCGAAAGTTCAGTGAAACTAGATTATTTTTGCATAAGTATAAGAGATTTGTAAAATTTGCTTAAATTAGACCTAAATATTAAGACATATCCACCGTCCGTATTTACTCCATTGACGATGTCGTTAGAAGGTTGACCGTGTTGTAGTTCCAATTTGGAATTCGAGCATCAATCGCAGCTGAAGATGGAGGTTATGTAGGATGCTATACAAGCAAGTACCTCTGAGAGTAAAAATACTTACTGTTTTCGCTGTGCCTCGATATGCTGCTTCAAGAATGTTAAATATCAAGGCGTTCTTGTACTGTGACTGTTATCCATTGTATGACTAAATAAATTCTCCATCATTCTTAAAACCACCATCTGGTTTACATAATTTTATAACTGGTTTGTTAGTAGCACCAGTTCTTGGCGAGAACAATATGATTTCGATCTAACCTGCATGAAATGAGCATAACCGACAAATAATTTCGATTATGCAGCGTACAAAGCAAAGATCTACATAGAGTCAAACCATAAGACAATAAATATAATGTTTTTGACAGTATTTTTCTGGCCATCTTAATTAAGAATTTTAGTTACTTTCTTATTTCTTACGACATGAAAATTCCTACACTTTAGGAAATATTTTTGTCTTTCTAATCGCTGTTATCAGTGCCGTTATATTTTACTTCTGTGTCGAACAATGGAATCACAAGATATTAGCAAGAAATATTATTTTTCAAAGGTATTATAATGTGCAGCTGCAAATTTGTAATACGATACAAAAAAAGGCATTTTTTTTTAAATTTGCATAAGAAATGGATATTTTAAAAATATTTATTCACATTTGTAACATCATGATTTCTAAATACGTTAACAGCATTTTTGTTGAACTCTAATGGTGTAAATATAACGGAGATTCAGTTAAAAGGTTATGGCAAATTATTTTGTTTCCACAAAACTAGTGCTTTGTAAGACAATTTCTGAGTTTTTATAAAATTTCCCTTAACTTACAATGCGCGGTAACATTTAATGACTATTACGCACAACAAAATAGGAAAATGAAAGAAAAATTACCATATACATAAAGCTCTTTTTCTGCTTTGATTGTGGAGAATTTCGGTATTTCTGTTGAAACTTCGCACCCGTAAACTCCTTCCGTTTCAATTTCGCTTGTGTATAGAAAAGCATGAGTTGCGTTAGAATGCTTAGCCTGAAATAAGTGAATTACAATAAATAAGGCATCTGTAAAAAATACAAATGAATAAGAAACACTGCAGTACGATCATTTCGTATGACACTAAAGGTCTCTACCCTTCCTCAGATTCGAAAAACTTCCCAAGCGACTCAATGTGGAATTCACGGGGCTTTGCGATTGAGGGATGGTGGGCCTTTTGTGAAGCTTTCGTACCGTGATAAAATTTAACTTATATGTATTACTTTACAAATTTCTTTATTGATTTTAACCTTTAAACACAAGTTTTAGTAGTGTTATGATCACTGAGATTTCATTGCCTTAACAAAATAACAACACCATTAAGGTATCATTTAAAATAAAATACATTCCCAAATCAAAATTCATGCTAGTACCAGCAACAAAAACATGCTAGTTATTGCTGTGTCTGCTAGATTTTTCAAGCTATTATTTGCTTTATAATGCTAGCTAGCTGCTATACTCTTATCTTATACAGCAAAAGCATGACATGCTATATACAAGCATTTCATGCTTAATAGCTGTCCAAGCTTCTTGCAAAGCATGGCGAGGTACGTACCTTAACAGAGTATTATATGCTTTTTTTGTGCTGACCAGCTTAATATTCTGTATAGCTAGCTCAAGCAGAAATAGCATGAAAAGTTTTATACCAGCAAAAAGTACTAATTAAGATATGTCATATTATCTAAGGTCATTTAAGATATATTTAGGATAAAATCCAATATAGTTGTACAAATGCAATGTGAGCCAATAATAAAAATAAATCTTTAAAAAATGTCTCTTGTCCCTTTTCTTGTATGGAGACTAAAATAGAAAAAAAAAATTGAAGAAACTGCAAGTCATGGAAAAGTGGATTTTTTTTTTTTTTTTTTTTTTTTTTTGCTTACGTCTAATAAATCCTGAAAATTTACGAAGTTCTGCAAAATGATTTGCAGTTCTAGATTTTTTTAAGCACTCCGAAAATGAATGAACGTAAAAAATGAGTCCATGACCAACAACGAATAGTCTGCTTATCTTCATTCTTTTCTCCGTGTAACACACACTTCAATTTTGCCTGAAATCAATAAATAAAATATCTTATTCCAATTTCTTTTTTACAGACTTTAAAAAGAGGAGGTACTATGTTCAAAGTGTCTATATATATACATTTTTCTATATATATATATATATATATGTATGTATATTTATACATGTACTCCAGTAACTTTTTACAAAATGGATGAATTTCTATAATTCTTTTTTTTCTGAAAGGGGAGATAACTCAAGGGTGATTCCATATTAATTTGATCGCTTTCTAATGATATTATCATTCCAAAAATCGAAAAAACTGTTTTTAAATCATTGCCTATAGGGTTGCCAGTAACATTGTTAGAAGTAATGTTCAAATTGCTGAAGTAAGTTCTCAAAACTGCTCAGCTTGGTAATATCTTTTTGGCGAGGAATTGTCAAACCCCTCCATTTTACAATACGAATTATGGTACAGCTTGAATAATTGCTGCATGGTGCGATTTAATATTTCACGCTAAATATGCCAATCTTCCAAAGTCTATATTTAGCCACAATATTTAGCGAACTGTTTCAATGTCAACCTTTTAATGGGAAATCATTATCGCCAAAGAATTTAAAATTGCCACTGATGACAGATACCCTAGCTGTTCCGGAATAAGTTTCTGTTATAGTGAAGTAATTTGAAGTCATTTTTCTTTTTTTACTAAAAGAATCACACTTGTTTCAGTTTTTATTCTGTAATTAATATATGAACACCCCCCCCCCTGCACTGTAGCAGGATCTTAGTACAGAATACAGTTTCTGAGATCTAGCGGCATGTGGTAAAAAGTAATGCTAGAATAGTAACAAACAGCATCTGCTGATTGTAAATTACTTCTAGAATTGCAGAATATTTCAAGCAAGTGGCGGTCTTGATTGGTACTAGACCAAGAAAAGTATTCCAACAACACAAGCTGGATTATGTATGCTGGCCAAGCAAAAAAAGTGTCTAATACACACCATGACTCGCTGGTTATTCTGCTAGAACTATCACATTTAAAAATGAATCACTTTAAAAAATGAGTACTTTAGTGTACTCATACTTTTTTAAATACATTTGCATCATAAACAAGTAAATGACGTGCCTAAATATAAATAACAATTCGAACTGAAAAATAAGCATGTGGATAAATATAAATATAATCCCTGATTACGTCATTTTCACACTGGTAAATTATTTAATAAACGTTTATGTAGTGTTCGGAAATATTTCGTTGGGGTAGTTATAAGAATAAATTAGTAGCGTACTTTAAACTTACGAACTATTCTGTTATTGCGTACTGATTCACCGGCACCAAGAATATATCAAGAAAACGAGTAATCTAAAGTTTTCATTTTTCTAATGATCTTTCTCCAACACTCTGAACCGGATTTCTACGCATGCTCACAGCATATCTTTGGAAGCGTCGGGTTCACAGCGGGGTTCAACTTAAATGATGCCATTGCTGCAAAGAACTCGTGGTGTGGCGCTCGCTACTTTTAAATTGGAAAAGAAGTGTATCATACTTAATGATAGAAGAATAATTTAAAATTCACGATTACCATTATGTGCTTAAGTACAGTTTTAATATTATTTGATTGTTTTAAGTTATATTTATTTCATTTTGTTTTTGTTTATTTATATTTAAGACGCTGATCAGCTGATAATTTTATAGCTAGTATTTCTTTTTATGGTAGTATTGGTTTAGTAATCTAATTTTGTTTTGATATTATAAGAATACTTCCGCAGGAGAAATATTTACGTTTTAACCATCTGCATGTAAATTTGCATTGCTTATTTATTCTGCACACTCACCCAACAATAAGTTACATTAGTAAGAATAGACTCTGTATGCTTAGGAATAAACAGGTCACTGTATTAGAGTGACCGTATTTTTTTTTTGTTCTTTTTTGTGGGGGGGGGGGCAAAAATAACATTTTTAAGAGTAAAAATATTGAATTTTCTTTATATTTTAAAAGTTTTATTACCGCTGGCTTTCTAAACAGTGTTAGGGAATCGCTACAATTTGACATGTTTATCTGAGATTAATAGTTACAGATAGTCATAACAACATTCTGTGATCACTGTATGCCATATCAGCGTCTTGAATATAAATAAAAACTGCAACAAAACGAATAATTTACACAGAACAATCAAATAACATATACGCCTTACTTAACGCATAAGATGATGGTTATTCCTAAATTTCAATCAAAATGTTTAAAAATAGTATATTTAATAAGAGTATATTGATTATGTATGAGTGTGTACAAAAATTGATAGTCAATATATTCGTATTAAATATAATAAAAATGCACATAGCTCGGATCCAGCATTTAATGCTAATCTAGCAATAAAAAAAAGCATTTGTTGGTTGTGAATTACTGCAAGAATAGCATAAAGTTCAAGCTAGTGGTGGTCTTGAATGCTGCTAGACTAGCAAAATATTCAAGAAACACAAGCAAAAAATATGTCTAATACACGATTTGACTTGCTGGTAAATTTGCTAGATCTAGCAAGTGTTTGTGGTAGTTCATGAATTTTTTCCCAGCTTGGATCCAGCATTTAATGCTAGTCTTGCAAAGAAATATCAGCATGAATTTTGAATTGTTTTTCCTTCAGAAAATTCTTCAAAACTGTTGTAATAATAATACTTAATGTGAGTTTTTATCTCTTTAAAAAAGTAATAAAAAGTTAACCTAACATACAATGATTTGGGGCAGAAATAACGTAACAATAGTAATTATTTTCCAACTGTATCACTTGCGGAAAAGAATTCAGATAAACTGCAGTATTTACTATAGTCATTGACATTTATTTTAAAAATCCAAGCTGAATTTCCAAGAAAAATGTGTTATGGTATGCAACAAATGATATTTAGACAAACGTAATCATGGCACTTTAAATAACTTCATGGCTTTAAAAATATTTATGATGTTAAAAACATATCACTTAACAAAGGTTAAGTGATAAAAAGATTTTATACATAATCTTAAATTATATAAATAGCAGAAAGTTTTTTTTAAACAAATAACAATGTTCAAATCATTATTAGTTTTTGAAAAACTAATCATTATTAGTTTTAAAATTTTATTTAAAAAAAAATGATATTAAGCATGACACCAGGTGGGCATCGTCAAATTTAAAATGCCTTTGTTCATATTAAGTCTGCTGATTTGGCTTCACTACAAAATTCCTTTTCTTCAGATTAAAGCAAAATCAGAAACCAGATAATTTTATCAAAAAATACCCACACAAAAATCTAGTCTACTTGTGTTTAGTGGAATCTTAAAGTATAATTCTGAAATCAACATTTTCCTATCTACTATCTAATCAATTACAGCTACTGTATTTTTCTGGTACTGTGGGCCAGATTAAAAAGAATTTACTAAACAGTTTCAAACTTTTTTTTTGCTATAGTTAAAAGCATAATTTAATGTATGATGCATTTTTATACCTCTTCTTATATACATATATTCATTCAAATTGATGTTTCGAAAGTGAAGATAAATTTAACTTATCTATATGAATTTCATTCATTTATAATATATTACTTTTGAGTTTATGAGTTTAACCCTTTCGCTCCCAAGCTTTGATTTGGAATGCTTGCTCAAAATTCCCGGAAACGCCCGAGAAATGTTTATGAATGCTTTCCCCCACGAAACACGTTTCTTTTGTACCTGTGTAGATATATCTCTGTCAAAACAGGAGTGCAAAGAATCCGTGGGCGTGCCTCCCCGAAGCATTTCAAAAGCACCCGTTCGTAAATGCAGCTTTTCACCCAAAGGGGGAAGGGGGTTACAATAGCAAACACGAGAAAGGGGTTTTTCACACTTGACACTCTTAAATGGATGTTGCAAAGCACGGGGGGACGAAGCTTCGTCCTGGCGTAAGGCCGGAACTGGGAGCGTGCATCTAAAGCCGGTACGGGCGGATTGAGAGTGAAAGGGTTAAGTAATGACTATTTTAGTTTCCCCCTTTTTCTAAAAATATTTCTCGGCAAAATAAATATTTATTTTTAAAATTTCTAATGAGTAATAATCAGCGTTGACGGAATTTCCTTCATTATTTTTTCACCATTTCTTTCATATAACTTCAATATAAACTTTGTAACTTCTGTATTTAATCTCTCGATACGGAATGTAATAAATTTCTATTAAAACAATTTTCTCCGGCATTTTGACTCTTTAATTTCTAATTAAGTGCCAACTCAAATTTTAAAATTTAATGCCCCTTATCATATGCTGCATGCATTACAGAAGCTGAGGAAAATTACTGGCTCTTAAACATTTAATTACATCTTATAAAATCCTTTGTTATATTAATACTCAAGTTATAACAAACTACGACTTCATTGCTTTAAATTATGATTGCTCCCTAGGAATTAATATCTCATTGTGCACTTGCTCTGAAAAGATTATTTACTAACTTTCATGAATTAAAATCATCTTTAATTAAAAGGCATTCTTTATAATTATATGATTAAATAAGTAATTGCTACTTGAAAATAATTGACCTTTCAGTTTCAATATGTAAATGGGAATTTCAAGTGAATATGCCGGTAATTTTCTCAACAAAAAGAAAACCGATTAAACATGCTATTTCTAATTAAATGTTGCTGGACAGATCAGTTTATTTGTACAGTCTTTGTTGATATTTTTTTTTTTGTATGTTGCATAAAATACTCTTCAATAGGTCATATTACAGGTATGTCTTATTACAGTAAAAAATCTACAAAAAGATGAATAAAACACAAAATGGAAAGAAATAAAACCGAAATTTATCACTCATAATGCAGTTTGTTCATGAAATAATGCCATTATATAATTTACAAAATGTTGTTCAATCCAAAGCAAACGATGTAGTATATATATATATATATATAATAATAATAGGTTTTCATTTTTATCAAAGCATTTCCTTCAAGTTTAAAACAAAACAAAAATATGTTATGAAATTCATAAGAACTAAAATAAAAAAGCTGCCTCGAAGTAAATTCCTATTAATGCAATTTTATTCTTTAGGATAATAGCAAGCACCACAAGTATTATTTCCAATTCGATTGAATTAGTAATTGTGAAACAAATTGCAATGTATTACGAGGCGTATTCGGAAAGCAAATGCCATTTTGAAAAATAATTATCAAAAAAAAAAATTAGGACCAATTTTATTTTTACATGAAAAATCATACCTTAAACTATTTTTCTACATACTTTCCGCCAATGTTCAAACACTTGTCGTAGCTCGTTAACAGGTTTTCTATATCTTTTTCGTCGAAACTTCCCGCCAATGACTATAACCACGACTTCACATGATTTTTCACCTCATTGTCGGATCCAAAGCACCTGCCGCCTAGATTGCGCTTCATGTGCAGGAAAAAGTGATGGTCGGACTACGACAAGTATAAGCTGTATGGCGAGCAAGGCCGTAGCCAAAGGGGGGTTTTGGGGGTTCAAACACCCCCCCCCCCGAAATTTTTAGTCACATAACTTACTGTTCGTTGAAAAAAAATTATCCTTTGTATCGCCAACTACAATTATTGCACTTCAGTTCATTCGAACCGCATGTAATTTTTTACTTGTGTTTCTCTGAGGGTCGCAAAATGATAAATTTCACTTAAATGTGCTATTCTTTTCTCTGTACGTTATATGCATACCTGTCTTCTGAGTATGGCCAAAAGGAAATGCAATTTCCGTGGCACTTGCAAGCAGAATTTCTCATTCTCATCAAATAATTCTTTAAATAAACAGTGTTTAATGTATCATAGTAGTAGGAATTTGTGAAGCTGGTAGCAAAAATGTGGCCTAAGTACACTATGTACGGCTACTTTATTTACACAATTTTACACAGTATTTACATTTCCCATAATTAGAATGTAGTATGATCGGAGCAAAAGCTGGCATTCGTCTCAATGCTTCTCCACATTGGTTCTCTCTCTTCTTCTTTCACACCCCCCCCCTTTACACGTAGAGAGAGACAAAAAAGAAAGATCGTAACTAAAAAAATTTCTCTTTCCACAAAAAATAGTGAGTCATCTCTCGATTCCATCGGTGATCGAAACAGGAAACAGTTTCACAGTATCGTGTTAATGACCTCTATAAATAAAAAAGTCAGAGTGATAAGTTTGTGATTTTTGGAGTTTGGGACATGTAGGCTCCAGTCTCGACCCATGTGGAACAGGAGGGAGATCCTACGTTGCATTATTCACGTAACCAGTCCGCTACTCTTTAGAATAAAAAGAGAGTGACACTGCGGACAGCAGGAGTAAAAAAAAAAAAAAAAAAAAAAAACATCATTCTTTAAAGGCTGCACTGACACAGAGGTTTGCTACGCCGATAGAATATTGATTAAATAGCACTGTTTCAATTTGGATGCATTATTTTCGCGTTTTAAATAAAAATGAAAAAACACAAAGCTGGAGATCATACTTTGTTTAATTTTAATTTCAAGCTCATAAAGTCTTCTGCTTCTGAAGAGAATACCGATATTTGTGCTCCTTCCTCATCAAAAAATTCAGTGAATGATGTGTCTGCAATTAACCCATTCTGAAGCTGCGGATACCATATTGATGAATGCACACTTGTGAAACAAGTTGAAAATATCTGTGAGGTGAATACCCTTGATATAGGCTCTTATTTAAACAAAAAAAATTCATGATTGCGTGAAATATAAATTGGATGCCGGATGAAGACTTTAAATTTCCTATTTTAACTAGCAGGAAATTAAAATTTCAGCAAAACTTGATAAAGCTTTTCCCATGGCTCGCATACACACAAGAACACGGTCAAGGTGCATTATGCCGCTATTGTGTAGTTTTCAAACCTGAGTGTGCTGGGAAAGGAGATCATCAAAAATTAGGATATTTGGTAACAAAACCATTCAACAGATGGAAAGATGCCATAGAAGTCTTTTCGAATCATTCTCAAAGCCAATACCACCGAACAAATACATTGTACGCAGAAAACTTTTTGAAAACATGGTCAAAAGATGCTGATATACGGACGCAACTGGACTCTGCTCGGGCAAATCAAATTTCCGAAAACAGAAGGAAACTTGTAGCAATAATAGAGACTATCATATTATGTGGTCGTCAAGAGCTACCTCTTCGTGGATCTTCTGACTCTGTAGCCCTGCATATTGGAAGTCAAGAGCCAGAAATAAATGATGGAAATTTCCGTTCTTTGTTGCGAATGCGTATTTCATGTGGCGATCAGAATTTAAAAGAACACTGTGAAAAATCAAAGCTTAATTCAATGTATATTAGTCCGCAAATTCAAAATAACATTATTGAAATTTGCGGGAAAATTATACAAGAGCAATTACTGGAGAAAGTTAACAAAGCAAACTGCTTCTCTATTTTAGTTGATGAAACTAGTAACATTTCACGAAAGGAACAATTATCTTTTTGTGTGCGTTATATTATAGAGAACTGCAGTTCTTCATTTTCTGTAAGAGAGGATTTCTTACAATTTATAGAAGTTAAGGACATGACCGGAAAAAATTTAGCAAGTATAATATTAGATTCGCTAAAATTTCTTGGGATCAATTTAAAATATTTGTTTGGGCAGGGATATGATGGTGCAACTGCCATGAGTGGTAGTTTTAAAGGTGTTCAAGCAGTAATAAGGCAAACACACCCGGCTGCTATATATGTTCACTGCAGCTCTCATTCCCTAAATTTAGCCCTTGCTCATTCATGCGGTGTACAGGAAGTTCGGAATTGCATTGGTACAGTCAAAGCAATTGGAACTTTCAGCAAATTCTCTTCAAAACGTACCGAAATATTGAAAAATAAAATAAAAGCCCATTATCCGAATACTAAATGGCAAAAATTAACTGCCATGTGTGAAACAAGATTTGTAGAAAACATATACATAGCAATAAAGAAAGAAATATACATAGCAATATCGGAAACTTTAGAAGAACTGGAAAGTGTACCAGATATCGAAACGTCCTCAAAGGCAAGTCAGTTTTTAAAATCTATTACAAATGGCTCGTTTGTTATCAGTTTAGTATCAGCATCCACTCCTTTTTCATACACACTGCCTTTGTGTAAATCCTTGCAGTCTCCTAACTGCGATTTGACTGCCGCGTTGAAACGCATTGAAAATGTGCATATGACAGTTCAACGCATGAGAGACAACATGGACGA
Source organism: Cheiracanthium punctorium (assembly GCA_038373885.1). Classification (NCBI taxonomy): domain Eukaryota; kingdom Metazoa; phylum Arthropoda; class Arachnida; order Araneae; family Cheiracanthiidae; genus Cheiracanthium; species Cheiracanthium punctorium. Next base: position 384,762 of record JAWZYV010011810.1, on the reverse strand, counting down.
AACTTTTTCAGATATCTTCAAAAAAGCAGAAGAACTGTTAAATTCAATTGGAGAAACAGTTAAAATTCCTAGAATTACTTCTAGACAGAAAAATAGATTCAATTTCGATACTACAAGACCCGAGCAATACTTTAGAGCTGCGATTGCTATTCCCATGTTCGATGATTTTCTCAGCCAGTTAGAAATTCGATTCAAGAATCACAAATCATGCATTTCCAGCCTTTACAAACTCCTTCCTACAAACTGTATCAATTCAGTTTTTGAAGAAAAGGATTTTGAAATGTACTCAGATTATTTAGATAAAGACACACTTACGCCAGAATTAAATTTGTGGAAATTAAAGTGGAATAAACTGAAGGAAGATCAGCGCCCTTCTATAATTATTGATGCATTATCTGAATGCATTTTTCTAGAAGAATTTTTCCCAAGTGTTCATTTTTTACTGAAAGTGCTTGCTACATTACCAGTTTCACCCTGCACTCCCGAAAGAACATTTTCTTCACTTAAGCGTCTAAAAAACTATTTAAGGAATTCTACCGGACAGGAAAGACTGACGGACTTGGCTCTTATGAGCATTCACAGAGACATTTACATAAACCCAGAAGATGTGATTAACAGGTGCTCAGCTGAAAAAGATCGGCGTTTAGAGTTCGTTCTATAAAAACATGTTTAATTGTATTTAATGTAAAAATATTCAGAGTGCAGATGAAAAATAATAATGTGGAATACGTAAATCAAGTTTCAATTCTCTTATAATATTTGTAGACATTTTAAAGGAATTTTTTGCTTTTAAAATCGGATTAATTAGAGAGATCGCGAAATTTATTGTGAATTTCAGATGATAAATGAGATCTCTTTCACTTTTTTATGTGTAAAGTATTTTACCTTCCGTTGGTTTGAGAGACACTGTACAAAAATTTAATTATAGTGATAATATTTCTCCATTATGCTGTTTCCTTAAAATGCACGGATCATCCGAAGTCATCTGGATAAGGTAATATAACTTTATGTTATAATATTTTTGTTTTTATTACGAACAACATTATTACGAAATGTGAAGAATATGCTATTGATGTACATCAATAGGTAATTTGCATTCAGAGGAGCACTACCCCGTCTAAAAATAAATAAATAAATAAAATAAAATAATGTGTTTGTATTGAGTATTAACAATACAACTCCGGTTTTATTTGATCTCTTTTGAAAGTCTTAAAAAATGTTCTTTGTTCCCCAAAGCTTCTGAAATTTTAAAATATTGGTGGTAATGTTCAATATATATATACATATATATAATATATAATAGCTTACTTACGTAAAGTGAAATCCCAAGATAATCCATTGATAAAGTGAAAAAAATATAAAAATAAGAATAAAAAAGTAGATAGCACATGGTGCCAATTAACGAGCTTATACCGGATAAGTGTTTAAATATAGCCTTTTAAGGCAATGAAAGAGTGGAAAAATTGAATATAAAGCGCCAAATTAGAACTGGTGTGCTTTTTAAGCCTAATCACATGTAACCAGAAATAGACGGAAAATGGAATTAATATTTAAATGGTGTGCTCTATCATCAGGCGCCACCGCACACACATTTCAATTTAATCGAAAAAAACAATAATAGCTAGGTTTCTGCAAGTTACCTGACCAAAATTAGGGTCCTTTTGTAACTTGGGGGCGCGACCGTAGCTATTAGAAATAAACAACGAGGAAGTGGACCGACACGAAGATCAAAGCTCAGTAATGGAGGCAGTATTAGTGCATGTTGCCATCAGAGAAGGCTTAATGCAATCAATAGACAAGTAATGCCATGGAGTGTGAATAAAAAATGATATATTAATAATACTTTGGAAGTATGGAAAGGAAAAGAATAAATAAATAAAAAAAGTAATAATTAAATGAATAAATAAAAATGGTAATAATTAAATGAATAAATAATAAAATAAATATTACACTAGTATAGCTAGCCTATGTTTTACGTAGTACTAGCTGCAGTAGCTAAGAAGTACTTAGTTGAGGTTGTGGAAAAGGAGAAAAACTGTAGAAATAATTTTAACAGTAATGATATTGATAATAATTATACTCATTTATTATTGCTATTTATGCTAATATAATTGTAAAATATTTATGTAGAACAGTACTCTGTGTGGCTTCATTGGTTACAGACTCACATAAAAAGGAAAAAGTACCAGTAATCCATCATTCTTAAATATAGTTTTTTTTTTTTTTTTTTAAATATAGAAAGAACCAACAACCAACCCCATCCTCACCAACCAATATTCTGATTAGGACATACAGTTTTTTTTTTGATTACATAGAGGATATAAAATGGAAGTTAGAAATTTACTGGGATAATTATATTTTATAGCAGTTTTATATAGGTCAGTTAAGTTATTGGCCTTAAAACTATTGGTACATAGAGACTCTATTCTATACTTATGATTAGAGATAATATTTCTAAACACAGAAGTGTGCATACATGAAGTGAAATGAGTGAAAGTATTAACCTGAAAATTAAAGTCATTTCTTTTATTATATATATTAAAGGATAGACTCTTATCGTCATTGATTCTAATTTGTAAGTCTAAAAAATTAATTATTCTATTATTATTAGGATTTTTTATTAGTTCTAGGGCTGAATGGTAGGCTATGGGTAGGTGGTCAGTATCGCTATAAGTATTGTCAGTAGCTATTGTTATTATGTCATCTATGTACCTATATATTATAAGAGAAGGATTATTGTAATTTTTTTCATAATTATATAAATATAGGTCTGCTAAGTAACTGGAATTGGAACCACCTTGTGGTATTCCTATAACTTGCTTATATAATTTATTATTATGTAGAATGTAGTTATTATAGATTATGAACTTTAAAAGATTTTCGAAATACATAGTATCTATGTAAGAAGGCAGGGTTATATTATTATTACTATGTATAAATAGATTCAATATTATATTGTATAAGTCGTCTAGTGGTATACTATTGAATAAGTCTTTAAAATCATAAGTTGATATATTAATTACATCGTGTAGAGCATTAATCTTATTTTTTAGTTCATAGCTATTACCTATAGATACAGAAGAAGTGTTAGATTTTATGTACAGATCATGCATAGAAGTAAGTATTTTTAGTAATATTTTGCTTGCTACATTATTATAAGTGTTACATCCTATAGTAACAGTTCGGAATTTTAGTGGTGTTTTATGAAACTTTGGTATTAGCACTAAGTAGGGATATTTTAGATTGTCATGCTTGATTTTAAGTAACTTGTGGAAAGCTAAGATCTTTTTGTTAAATGTTATCTCAGAGATAGATGTTAGACTGAAATTTGGATTATTGTTAATGGATGAAGCTAAGAGATTGTGATATAACTGTTTACATATTATAGCGTAGTTATTGCTAGACTTATCAACATAAGTAATGATAAAGTTATTCTGTAGCTCTGTTATTTGATTGCTTAGTTTTATATTTTTAGTATATCTAAATTTACAAAGTAGTTGTTTTTTAAGGTCAGCAAGAATATTAAATTTCCATTCATTAAAGAAGGCGGAAGGTTTGCTGTTTTTTATTGAAGTGTTATATATATATATACGTCTATATTATAAGTGAAAGTATCTATTATATCATCTATACAGTATTTAGTGGGTAACCTAAACTTAGTACCTCTTTTCATGATCCGTTGAAGTTTAAGATCTTTGATAATAGAAAGATCTCCGGTAACTATATGTCTAAAATCAGAATTAACATAAGAATTGTATTGACCACTGGTACAAAGACATGGTACCTCATCATCGGGTACAAAGTTCCTACAGAAAGAGTTATAATTAAATATCTTTCTACCCATAGGTATAGGGTATTTGAAAGATTTTTTTAGGCTGAGATGCGGTAAAGGGAACGAGTCAGAGTGAGATGATAAAAGTTTATTGAAGTTAATCATATTAAAAACAGGATTGGAGAAATTAATTACAAAATTGGAATTTAGCTTAGTACTATTGCGATTGTGACCTAGTAAATTGTAATTTAGTGCATTGGCACGAGTAACTATTAAATCATAAAACAAGTGGGCAAAATGGTCAGAGAAAGTATATGAAGTGAAAACTTTATAATACTTTGAGAGGTGTTTTTTCTTTAAAGAGAAAACGTAGGCTCGTGTTTTATTTAAGGTATATAACTCAGACTGAATGTGCTTATTTGACATTATGTTAGTAGAAGTAGCTTTATGCCTTCTTCGTTTATATTGACTTGTTCGTTTATATAAGGACAAATTTAAAAGGTTATAAATAGGAGTATACTTGGAGGGATCAGATTGTGTATTATAATAATGTAAGTGTTTATTATGTACTATTTGGTTAAGACCATAAGGATAACAGGTGTTATGACAATTGATTAATTGTGATTCGAGGAAAAGCCGTTCAGATGTATTGGTTTGTATTGCTAGAATATCGATAGTAACATTTTCAAATCCATGGGAGTGAAAGTGAGCATATTCTACATTGGTTAGGTGACTATTGGATAAATAGTTTTTTACGTTATTGCGATGCAGGTTAATGCGTATGTGTAACGGGTTGCGAGTCTGTCCAATATAAGCCATGTTACAGATAGTACATGAAATTTTATATATACAATTATATACTTTGCAAAAATTGTGATATTTAGTACTATTGTCTATTAGATTGATAGAAGCATAAGGGCAAGTTTTGCATTTTTTGGAGCCACAAGAGTTAAAAAGAAAAGATTGCCAATCACTACTGTAATTTTTGTAGGAAGAGTAACTGTTTTTCGATCCATTGTTCCCCTCTTCCTGAAAATTAGAACAAATGTACCGGGCATATGGACTTACATCATGTAATCCACTTTTGCCAGTCACTAAATTATTTTTGTCTAGAACCATTAAGGGTGATATTATACTATATCAGAGTAGAAAAGACACAATTATATCAAAAAGTACAGAATAGGGTACAGTCCAAAAATGTAAATAAGAGAAAAAAAAAATAATAATAATAATAATAATAATTAATAAGAATATCTGGAATAAAGTGTAGAAAAGATCAAATAACGGTAACCAAAAGTAATTACTAACACTAGAAAATGTAAATTGAGAAAAAATCTAAATTAATCAAAATACTGTAACCAAATGTAATAACCAACATTAGGAAAGAAAAAAGAGAAAAATCTGGAATACGCAAAAAACACTGTATCCAACGGTATTACTACACATGAAAGAGAAAATAAATATATATAAAAAATAATAATAATAATAATATTAAAATTAAATAATAATTTTAATAATAATCTGGTCTAAGATAGCGTGATATTTACAAGATGTAGTGATTGGCATACGAAGGGATATTTTAAACTCAAGGAACCTACATAGCAAGGGGAAGAATTAGAAACTTTCCTTATATATCAATCCAAAATCAATGCATACTATTTAGTATAGATGGCAGCACTATCCTAAAGGTATCAATAGTTTACTTGTATGAAGCAAGTGTAATAAATATTTTACAAAAATCTAAAAATGAAATTAAAACTATAGATTAGAATTTTAATAAGTAAGGTGGATATCGGGGAGAGAAAACATATACGTAGAAGCCATTTGATAGGTGTAGTAAATCACTGAAATGCATAAAATAGGAGAGATTTAAATCACATGAACTTAAAAGCGCAAGATGCAGCTATTTTAAGACATGTAGAGATTAGGATTAAAAATATTACCTAATATTGGCGATATTTTTGGATTTATGCATTTAACAGTAGACAAGTATAATATAGAAAATATTCTGAAAGATTAGCGCATAATGCAGCATAATAAAACAGAATAGTATATAATATATAATAGCTTACTTACGTGAAGTGAAAATCCCAAGATAATCCAATGATAAAGTGAAGAAAATAAAAAAATAGATAGCACATGGTGCCAATTAACGAGCTTATACCGGAAAAAGTGTTTAAATATAGCCTTTTAAGGCAATGAAAGAGTGGAAAGATTTGAATATAGAGCGCCAAATGAGAACTGGTGTGCATTTAAGCCTAATCACATGTAATCAGAAATAGTCCGAAATGGAATTGAATATTGAAATGGTGTGCTCTATCATCAGGCGCCACCGCACACACATTTCATATATATATATAACTAACAAGTAAAACACAAAACCTACTACAAATAAGACATATCTCGCATAAAAATATAACAGCTATTAGCAAGAATTACAAACCAGATTTTGAAGCCAAATAAAGTGCAAGAATTATTGTGATAATATAATAGAACGGAAATTATAACCACTGTCACCATCGTCAGGGGCCACAAACAGTGGATTATAATTTACAGCAAACCAAATAGTAAGGTTTCGGTTGTGTGGCATATCAGAAGAGATATTAACTCCACACATCTGGGCCCTACCCTACTATATAAAGGAAAGAAGAAATCAAAAAGATAACAAAAATTAGAAATAGGAATTATAATTTTACATACCAGACCTTGAGCACATGGAAATTTCATTTGAACAATTGATATGTGTTGCCACTAAATAAAAGTGTAAAAGTGGAAAGAAGAAAGCATAGGAGTTGCCAAATACAAAAACGGTAATATTATTAAATTTTAAGAATATCCAGGTATATTAATATAATAAATATATATTGAATAATAATAAATTAAAATGATTGAATAAAATAAATAGTATAGCAAAATTAAATATAACATATTGTTTAAAAAATATAATGATTATTATTATTGACAAAGTATGAATCATAAGTTATTGTATGACAGAAGATTAATCTAGTAAATAAGAAAAAAATAAAAAATAATGTTTAGGACAGAATAATCATAATATAGGAACCCCGTTTTTTTTTTTTTTTTAATTCCTTCAGATATATATATGCATGCATATACACATCCAAATTGTTTTTAAACATATTACTTTTTTTTTTAAATGAGAAGAACTTCCTCCGCCCGACCCAATCATCCAATTACAACCTTAAAACCAAAACCCCACCCAACCTCCAGTAAATTAACAAAGACATTAGACACATCATTATCAAGAATTGTATATAATAGATTTTAGGAACTTAGTGGGATAGTTGTATTGTCTAGCTGACAGAAATAGAGATTTAAAATTGGAGACTTTAAAATCATCATAGAAACTTGATTCTACAGCAGTGATTATAGATGATATCGCGAAATACAGATTTATGTAAGCAGGAGGAAAAATGAGTAAAGCTATTTACTTTAAAGCTAAAATCTTTACGCTTATCATATATATTGAAACTAAGACTATTTCTAGGAGTGATGGAGATACTTAGATCTAGAAAACTAACAGAATTGTTAAGCATATCATTTTTAATTAATTCCAGAGCAGATGGATATTTTATGGGGAAGATAATGTTATTATTATTAGTAGTGTTTACAAGTAAGATATCATCTATATATTGTTTAAGAATGATGTGTGTATTAGTATATTCTTTTTCATAGTAATATAAGTAAAGATCTGCAAGGTAACTAGATGCTGAACCACCTTGTGGTATACCATGATTTTGTAGATATATTTTATTGTTATGTAGAATAAAATTATTATAGATAATAAATTTAGATAGACAACTGAAATAATTTACATCAACATGGGAAGGGAGCTGAATATTGTTAACACAAGTTTCAAATAATTCATTAATTGCATTGTAAAGGTCGTCAAGAGGAATATTGTTGAATAGATCTTTAAAATCATAGGTATATACAGAGGTAATATTACTAATAGTACATATTGTATTGCGTAGATCATAACTATTTTCTATAGAGTAATCATTACGTATATATATGAGACGTCAGATATTTCAGTAAAGTTCCAGAGTTAAGGCAGGTAATATGGTTTATTGAACATTACATTTAAGTTCCAATTTAGAATGAGAAGAGGGGAGGGGAGACGGGTACAAAAATCAGCGTGGACTAATTAAGCAGCTCCAGTGGCAGAAGTCCCTCGATTTTCGATGTGCGGGAGTATTTAAGCTTACCACACCACGTGGTTTGCAAAAACATAACTCCTCCTCTCTCTTATCTCTGATCGAACCACACACATTTACCAACATGACGCGCATCCGGGGCTACAAAGGCGTGGGGACACGTGTACACTAAAAGGAACACAGATTCAAGGATCTTGTATCTGGCAACTAACTAAAGAAAGAAAACATAGCTCCAGAGCGCGCGTGGCAAGTATGACAGGAAAGCAAAACTTACAGTGAAAGTACCCGCTTGAACAATACCCAAACTAGTAAAACCCAAATTACCTTTTCATACATTACATATATATATATATATAGATATATATATTCCCCCCCCAAAGGTCGGACCTGAGCGGCAAGTTCAGAAAATATGTACATGCTTTGATTTAAAAAATATTTCCTTGATAGTTATTACTCTTACTTTCGGTTCTTTAAATGCATATATCGACAGTATTTTATAAAACTTGGAATTAATTTTTTTAAGAAATTGCAATGTTTGGAGTATTGTATTTCCATGTTCTTAGTGAGGAAATGTGGTTTTGAAACAGCAAATTAAAAAAAAGTTTTTTATGGAAAGCTTTTTATTTCCTCCAGGCAGTTACTTTAATCCTTTTCTCACCCACCTACCCCGGAAATTGCTTTCTATTGTGATTACTTGTAGATTATTCAGGCATTTGTAATATAAATGCAGTGTGCTGAAAAAAGTACCATATTAAAACATAAAACTTGAACCCCCCCCCCCCGAACAATTTTCCTGGCTACGGCCTTGATGGCGAGTAATCGAACTGCTCCCAACGAAACTGTCGAATCAACGTTTGAGTGTCACCAGCAGTATAGGGCCGAGCATTGGCATGGAGCAATAGAATTCCTTTACTGAGAACTACTCTCAGTTTGTTTTGAATTGTACGCCGGAGTTTTCTTCACCGTAGTCGGGGTTATCGTCGTTGGTGTGAAGTTTAATGATGAAATTACAGAAAAATTGGTAAACCGCTAAGACAAGTGTTTGAAATTGGCAGAAACTAAGCAGAAAAATAGTTTAAGATATGCTCTTTCATGTAAAAAAAAATGGCTTGAAAATAAATTTGTACAAATTTTTCCTTTTTTATTTTTTTCCAAAACAGTACTCACTTTCCGAATAGGCCTTGTGATCACGTTGTATTTATTATTCTATTTATTCACAACCAACTGTATAGTCATTTGATGCAGGCATATGATTGCTTTTTCTAATTTTTAATTTTTCTTTAAAATATCCCCATCATGCTGTTCGAAAACAATTTTAATATATAAACTTTCATACTGACAAATTTTAAAGAATTGTAACCAAAATTTACGCCATAAAACCTGCCCTTTTACATTTTTTTAAAAATCTTACTTTAATAACCAAAATAATTAATTATTTATTAGATTTTGATACTAAAAATTAAAAGTAAATAGTAGATTTTTTTAAAAACACATATGCTAAAATAGAGGGCGAGTTTATTTTATGAATTGACACTATTCAGAGCTTTTTGAATGGACACTATACAGATCCACTACACTTTTTATTATATTGTACAGCATTATATATAACTCTATAAGCGATTTTCGGTTCTAAATCAATTTTTCTCGAAATCTTACTTCCTATATCATCATTAGTCTCTATATCAAATTTGTTGTCAAATCGGTATCAAGATTCAGATCGAACTACAGGAGACTAAAGTACTTATAACATAGGTTCAGGTGGCGTAATTACTACCACTTTTTGCAAATTACAATTTCATGAATTTTAAACTCTTTTAATTAGAGGAAAGTTATTGGTTTTATTAATTAGGGGGGAAACTTAGAGCTTCTTAGAATACCTAGTAAAAATTTTGTTTCCGTGGATTATTTGCTTAAAATTTAAGGGGGTGGTCTTAATTACCCAAAGAAAATCACAAAATTGGAAAATATTACAGTTATTACGACCCAATTACTGTAATTACTGTAATATTTTCCAATTTTGTGATTTTCTTTGGAAAGAAATCACAAAAGAAAATCACAAAATCATCAAGCATGCCCCATACACTAATGAGTTGAAATACCAGATTTGAGCCTTTCATCATTCAACGTCGCAAAGATATCCTTAAATAAAGATGATGGGAGACTACATGATTTTCAATATAAATGTTAATCGCTAGAGTGGAAAAAAAATTCTTTCGGAATTTCCGCACGACCCCTGAAATGCGATCATTCGACGTTATTTTTTCCTTCTAGATCCATTGAAAAGTGGTTTAAGTCAGCGTTATATTCATATTAATATCTCTGACACTTTTTAAGTTATACTTCTGAAAGTTTTTATGTCACCTCATTTGTGTATGGGGCACATTTTACTAATTCGAAATTGTTTTGTACTGGGGTCGAATACAAATTAAAAAAGTGTAACTTTTTGAAAATTAACGAGAGGAATTTTTTCTTGGCAAAGTCTTCTTTCCAACCATATTTTGAATATCTTTTTTTCAATTTACACGGCCCACTTATCTCTAAAAGATAAAGAATCATAGCCTACTACCGCCTTCTTGGGACACCCTGTATAAACGTAACAATATCTCACAAAAATCTTTCCTTACTCCTTTTTAAAGTCAAATTGCTTTCGAAAGACAAGTTTCTTCTATAACTAAGTATATAAAACTTTAAAAAGGCCGTCTTGTTACAGTGCAATATTTTAATGTTATTTTTCTAGGATGAATTGTTTCTATTATATAAAAAACTACTGTGTGAAACAACTGTTAAAAACTCTAAATCAATGATAAAGTTGAAATATTTGATTATTTAGTTTGTTTTGAGATTTACTTGAATTTTTAAATACACTTCTCAGAGAAATAATTTGTAAAATCGTATCAAAAAATAGAAAAAGTGTGAACAAAGATAATTTTTAATATAATTTTTATCAAGAAACATGGTTTTCGATAGTTTTCGATATGTTAGAGTAATTCAATGAATATGAATCATTTTTTTAATGAAATAGCTTATTTAAGGGGATAGTTTGCCCTTTCAATATTTGTTTTATCATTTTTAAAAATATAGTACAAATGATGAACTGAATGCATCTCAATGTTTAACTACTTAAATGTACATTTTGAAAGAATGATTTTTTTTAAACTGCACATTTAAATGAAAGTTTAAAAAATAAAATTAAAACTGGGTTTTTAAAAATCTCAACTACTTTTTTAAAAATAAAAATTTTTGTCCAACTTTTTATGAAGATTTTCAAGTATATATTACACAAGACTGTATATGGATTTTTAGCTAGATCCAATATTACGTCTTACATAGTTTTTCTGCTATATGCATAGTGTAAAATAATATCCATGTGCACTATGCTGATATGCATAGAGTAAAACAATAAAAAATAACATATCTTCATAATATTTCTGTAAAATAATATAAAAAATTAAAAAGAAGGCTAATTTCATACACAGTTTCATTAGTTATATGATAAAGAACATTCACAAAAACTTTTAAAATATTTATCTAATGTACAAGAAAATCCTTAACATTTTTAAAACATGGAATTGAAGAAAATGAGAACATCGAGAAAATGCCATTTAAAGAGTTTGTTTGCCAATGAAATTGCACATTATTAACACAATTTACAATACCTCGTGATATTAATGACGTATGATTAGAAGTGAGGTTTCAAAATATTCACACTTTAACAGACATTCCTTTAATATTCAAAAAAGGAAAACATATTTCTTGACCAAATTTGGAGTAAACTATACCCTTAACATAATTAAGCGCACAAGAACTTTTCTGATGCACCTTGTACAGAAAATTAACTATTTTTACCCTAAGCAAGTATGTTAACGTTTATGAGAAGCATTATATAATGAATTTTCTTGCACATGACTAAATCATTTATTCTGACTTTTAATGAGCGTATTTAATCTACCTGGTACCTACTTTTTTAATCCAGTCTTGAGAGCTTTTTACGATCTAAATGCAACTGAAGTACACAAACACAAGGAAACAACACATTTATAATTGTTTAATGCACACAAAAGAAGACCTCAAAAAAAAAAAAAATTTGCAAATTTACCCACAAATTATATTTGAAGGTTCCACACCACATCATTTTGTGTGTTTTTTAATTATATTTTCGAAGGAAACGGAAATTCAATCAGTGTGTCAATTATTCCGGTCATTTATTATTATTACTTTTAAAAACACTTTTCACAGGCTAAACATGTATGCATGAATAACCTCCTCCCTCATGTATTTTCAATGACAAGAGGGTTTTCGTTTACAAGACCGTTGCGTGAGTGTCATTAATTCAATCTCCGTTCTTCAATAAAAATATCAGTTTATAACATTTATCTCCAGCTATAGGACATGGTTCCATTATTTTTGGATGAAAAATGATTAAAAAGAAAAAGTCGTTTTTATTTTTCCAGGCCCAAAGAATTTAATTGAGGTAAAGAAAGAAGAAAATATCGAACTAAACTTTCTGGAACTTTCGTGAAGTTTTAACTAAGAAGTTTACATATCATATCTTGGATCGGAATTTACTCGACATTCCGAAATATGACTTACTTTTTCATTGATTTTAAATCTTTTACAATTGCCGTTTCTAACGCAATCAAATCGAAGGAAATTAAAACCAGTAGAAGTTTTAATACGTATTTTTAGTCATCTTTGAATTTTCTAAAATCATTGATACGTTGATAAAAATGTATTGTTAAAATCTCATTTCAGTATTTATAGTTTTGTATTTAAACTTCCCAGTATAAAGTTATACAAGTAGCTAAAGCACTAATATATTTTAAGCACATTGTCAAGAAATATGGCTGCTGGGATAAACTGACTCATCCTTTGACATAATTACACACACACACAAAAAAAAATCTTCCACATTATATGGTAGTTAGCGTACTACTCTCAACCATCATGTTGGCGCAGAATGCCCTCTTTGGACCTTGTGCCATTAAACCCTAACTAACCAACGAACCAACCTCAGCCATCATGAGTTCTTGTTCGACTCCCGGCTTCGGCTTGGTTTTCAATTTTAGTTCCATCTAGAGGTACGCTGGCCGCCTACTAGATGCTCCCATAATAAAATGGCTGACACTCTCAGACTAAGTAGTGGACAAAATTGAAATGGCCGCGATTTGAAAAAAAATACACAAACCATAAATTTATATGTATATAAAGAGTGTCCCAAAAAATGGGATTGCGCGCTTTAATTCTTTATCTATTAGATATAGGTGGCCAATGTAAATTAAATAAAAGGTTCAAAATATGGTAGGAAAAAATATTGCATCAAGAAAAAATTTATTTCTTAAATTTTCAAAAAGTTACACATTTTAAATTTCTATACAAATCCCGTACAACCAAATTCCAACTTAGTGAAATAGGTTCCATACACTCATGAGATGATGTACAAAATTTCAGCTTTTCATAATAAAAAGTCTCAGGGATATGCAAATAAATGTGTGCTGACTTAACCCTCTGAGCGTCAAATAATGTAAAGTTGTTTTCACTGCAAAATTTTCATGCAGCTTTAAAATTATTAAAAAAAAAAAAAAATTGATAGGAAGATTTGTAATTATCAAAAAGTTAACTCCTAAAATACCCATAAGCTTTAATATCGAAATATATTTTATGATGCCTTGGTGTTATAAATAATTTAAATTATAGATGCATTGCAGTAAAAACTGGAATGAAGTGAACGGGATTTTACGTCTCAGCCGCTTGGAGGGTTAAACTACTTTTTAGTGGCTCTCGAAAGCAAACATCACATCAAATACCCAAGTCGCAGGCAACCGTTAAAAAAACGGCAACATACCGTCTTTTTGCCCAGTCCTTTTGGCGGACTTTCGTCAAATTAACGTTTCACATGAGTGAAATATAAACTTTAAAATGCCCGTCACTTTCCACGATAAAAATACGTTAATTATTGCCCTTAGTATTACCTTTTCTTAACGTAATTTTTGCGTTTTTTCTACTATTTTTTTACATTATCGCAGCCCTCGTGACTGTGAAGTTATATTTCTAATCGTTTCCGGGTGTATTTCTGAGCCATTTCGTTGGATTTAATCCACTTAAGATAAAAGAAAACTGCTCCACAGATCCACCATCATATTTCTGGATTAATAAAACTTAAAAATGTGCATGAAGAAATATTTACATGGAAAAATATATGTATGCATGCCGCAGCAAAACACGCATTTTCTCATTAGCAGAGAATAAAAAAGAAAAACATCTTTGTCCATCGAGAGGAGGCTTCCATTTCGCACCTCTCTCTGTGTGCTTCCATTCGAGTCTCTTTTCTTTCGCACCCCAGTCGAAGCGAGAACTCTTCCCCACAGAATTCAAGGGTCCTGAGAGTCTCATCCCCCTGAGAGGGGGGGGGGAGTTCAGTAACGTCAAGGATCAGCAAAGAATCCTCCCTGGTGAGCGCACGTGTGTCCAAAGGTGCAATAAACGTAATTTTCACCTTTTTTTAAAGAATAACAATTCTAAATTAAGGCTATAATTAAATTATATGCTATATTTTTAGTCTATGAGAAAACAAATTATTAATATCGAGTAAATGTTTTTCTCAACAAAGAAAATATTAATTTAAGGAGCTTAATAACATTAACCATGTATAAATGTCTATTCACAATAATAATTTATTTTCTAAGGTAAGAAATAAGAAATAACGATTAAGAGGTGCTTTTATTTATTGATAATGAGTTGAAAATGTTTTCTATCACCGAACAAAGGAATTATTACAACTTTCACCTTACTTGGCTTGTCTGGGACAGAAACCTCAACCTCCGAACTCCAGGACCGCTGGACGCCGGACCGAACGCCAGGACTTTACCTACCCATAAGTGCCGAAAGATTGAAAAGATAAAAGATTTTCTGAATGGACTTAGAAATTATTTTCAAGACAATCTTTAAGTAATCTAAAGCGTTTCGTGATACAGTTTTTATATTTATGAAAGTAAAATTGAAGTATTCTATCATAACGAATTTAGGTCTTTTATTGCAAAATTGAAAAATATATTGATTAGAATTATTCAAGTAATTAGGCATTTCAGGATAGAATTAAAAATTATAAAATAAATGTTTCAGCCGCAGGGGCGTAGCCAGAAATTTTTCATGGGGGGGGGTTACGACTACTGCAACTCACATATATGCATACATGTGTGTGATAAGGGAGTGAAGAATATACATTTTGTATGGCAAAAAATTCCTCATGGGAGGGGTTATGACCCCCCTAACCCCCCCCCGTGGCTACGCCTCTGTTCAGCCGGCGGGCTGATAAAAAGTTTACACTCAGTTCAGAAAAGAATTTAACAGAATCAAGATTTTTCACACCCCTTCCCCCTCCTCCTTTTTAGAGGTGTGCCATTGTAAAGAGTCCTTTTGTTCCGCTGTTGGGATTTTGAGGGGTAATGTGGACAGAGCGGATTATCAAAGAATCTTTAAATCTTCTTTCCCATGAATAAAAGGTTATTCAAAAAGAGGAAACACCTAACCAGACACACCTGTTTAATAGTAAAGCAATGGGGATGGGAGCAGGTCAATTCCGCCGAGAATTTCCCCCTGTGATTCCACCCGTAGGACAATTCCGCCGCGCCAGTTTGTCATGAAGTGATCCTTACAGGACAATTACGCCTCGCCATTTTTTTGTGACAGGAAATGGAGTTTGAATAGCACGTTCATATTTGGCGATTCATCCAGCACGTGTTGGCGACGACGGAATACCAATATGTTCACGGGTGCATATGCTATAAATTAGTGAACCTATTGATAATTTTCTCGATTTGCACAGAGCAGTTATACATCTTCATATAAAGTGAATCCAATGTTAAAAAATTTTGAAGGCCCCAGGGCCCCACGGTACGGGGCCTCAAACCTGGTTCTTAGCACTAATTTATGCAATTGGTGCAGCTGAAGCGGACTTCCCACATCAGAACGCGGCATGGAGATGTAGCATCAACATAGTAGTTTCATTGTAGTCAACATAGTACTATGCTGCATGCTGAAAGGTAGCCAATAATAAAATTTCCTCATAGCTTTCAAAATATCCTATTTGCAGTCAAAGAGCAAATAAACGTCGCGAACTCCTTATCGCCAAAAAAAACTGTCTGCAAACCCTTCTACGGATTTGTCCTCTCGAGTAAAAACACCCGAAAAAGAATCGGCGGTATTGTCCTATGGGGGAGGGGGAGGGATGAGAGGTAAAATTTTCGGCGGAAGCGTTCTACACTGCGGCGTAATTAGTTAGTGACCTTATGGCTAATGGATAAAGAATTAAAGCCCGTGTCACCACTTTTTGGGGGCACCCTGTGTATACAGTGTTTTAAAAGAGTTTCAACAAATTTGAACGGTAGGTCAATTCAAAGTCACACAGCAAAGTGGGGTCGGAAACATTCTCTTCATGCACTTGTTAATAATAACTTCAGAACAAGTGTTGAAATAATAGTGAACTTTCTGATCATTGTTCGTGAAAAACAAATGTATGTTTCAGAGGAAACAAGTGATTAAAGTTAGAGTTAGCTTAATTTTTTTTTAATATCACTGATGAAATTTTGGAGAAAAATCCATTGTTTAAAAAACTTGCTTTGACAATTAAAGGAATCCTTCAACACTTTTCTCAAAGTGATTATTAACAAGTAAGTGAAAATGGCATTTTCGACCAAGCACCAAACACTGCTGTGTGATTCTTATGCCTTCTGATGTGCTGGTACTTATAAAATATAAATGAATATAGAACACTATCAAAATTAAACACACAATACAATGTCCGGTTCACAGAGGAAAAAATAACTAAATTAATGCATGAAACGTAGCATCATCAACCCCAAAATCTTCATGAAGAACACAAAAGTTTTTATTAGTGGTCTGAAATGTAACGTTCTAGCATGTCTTTCTCAATATTCTAAGAAGATCCGTTTTTTTTTTATTTCAATTCGCCGAGAAAAAGTAGAAGCTTTTATAATTGAATTGTCCGCTTGAGAACCTTCTGTTAACGGATACCGAGAAAAAATTGCAATGTACTAGTTTCTGAAGTAAATGATTCAATTGAAATAAGAAGCTATTTAATTTTTTGAAGTAAAACTTCTTTAGGCGCAACTAGGGAGTAACTCAGATTTTTTTCTGACGGAAGTAACGCTCACGTGGTTTTGGAAAAGCGGACGCTGCCTGCAATCGAACCCAACCAGCAGGCGAAAACTACGGTTTAAGAACACGGTGATAGAAAAACATGAAGAAATGGAACCTGCAATCGAGCCAAGCTAGCAGACGAAAACTACATTTCAAGAGCACGGAAACAAAATAATACTTCGAACAAAACCAGCAGAGGAAAACAAAGGTTTAAGAACACTGCCATAGAAAAAGGCAATAATAGACCTATGTGCATTCGATACCATCCAACAGAAGAAAACACCAGTTTAGGAACACAGTTAAAGAAAAATACCACAACATAGACATTCTCTCGATTCAAATCCTACGGAAAAACGTTTTAAGAAAACAGTAAAAGAATAATAGTCCAACACGGACACTTCCTGGATGTGGAGAGATGCTAACCTAAGTTGACCATATTTCTAAACAGTATTTTGGGGACAAATCAAGCATTGTCCTGGAATCCAAGGAAAACTTGGAGACACTAGAAAATATCTTTGGGGACTTCTAACAGGACACAACATATTACCATGCTAATAGCTCTTTATATCAATTGTGTATTCTTATTTCTAATAAATTAATGGAAGTGCTTATAAATATTTATTTAAACCAGAAATATGAAAGGAACACCATGTTGAAATATTGCAATTTATTCATAATTTAATACTTGGCATAGTATTTGTATTTTTCAGAAGACATTGCTTTTTACATTGGCTCGTTTTGTGATCATTTTTCATGAAAC
Organism: Cheiracanthium punctorium; assembly: GCA_038373885.1. NCBI lineage: Eukaryota > Metazoa > Arthropoda > Arachnida > Araneae > Cheiracanthiidae > Cheiracanthium > Cheiracanthium punctorium. The sequence goes on along the minus strand of JAWZYV010011810.1, from coordinate 366,896 downwards.
CTTTTACACCCTCTAAAAAAAGTATTCGAGCGCAAGAAAAATTTCGTACTTCAATTTCATATTTAAAGCATGGTTGTTCCTGAAAAGTGTTTAATCATTAACAAAACTGAAATTGGAATTTTGACTCATAGTCGAATACTTTATTGAATGTCTGTACACGCTACACACACAATGACAACAAACGTTTTCAGAGATCGAATTTCATTGTTTCTCTGAGTAGAAGGCGCTTTTAGTTGTTTTATTTTTCTTCAATGTTTTCTGAAAGAAATAAACTAAACGTAAACTTTCAGGGGGAAAAAGTACAAATCTTTAAATTTGGGGACTTTTTGCGTCCCCAAGATGTCAAGGCATTTTTAGGGACAAAGTAAAAAAAATCTATATGTGGGGACTCTCCTCGAATTTCGAAGACGTACGGTCTCCTTTATGCCACCCAGCTACCCCGACATCCAGACGGAACAACGGTTTAAGAGCACGGGTATGAAACACCACAAAGAAACAAACACTGGCTGCAAACGGTTTAAGAACAGAATAAAAGAATAACAAATGGACACTCCGTGGATTCTAACCCAACCTCAAGACGGAGGAGATTTAACATGGGGATGGAACAACACAAAGAAACGGACCCTGGCTGCAATCAATCCTAAACAATTAACAGAACCTGCAGTATAAAAACACGGATGCAGAAAAATAATTTGAAACCTACCAACAGACGTAATCAACGCTCTTAAGAACACTGTGATAGAAAAACACAAAAAAAAGAAATGTACACTACCTGCATTCGAACCCAACAAACAGAGGAAAACATTAGTTAAAGAACACAGTTAAAGTATAATACTAGATTATGGACATCCCCCCCCCATTCAAACCCAACCTCCAGACGGAACAATGGCATAAGAAAACAGTTAAAGAATAATACTACAACATGGACACTTCCTGGATTCTAACCCAATTTCCAGACGGAACACCGGTTTAAGAACACAGGTATGGAACACAACCCCCGGCTGCAAACGATTTAAGAACACAGTTAAAGGATAATACATGGACTTTGCCTGGATTCTAACCCAACCTCCAGACGGAACAACGGTTTAAGAACATGGGGATGAACACTACAAAGAAAATGAATCTGGCTGTAACTGAATCCAACGTCAAAGAAGTTTTACTTCAATTGCGCGTAAAGGTGACACGCACACACCTTTTTAATTAAAAAGCCGTATAACAATACAAGTTCTTATTGTTATACTACTTTTGAAAAAATGCGTCTTAGCAGTACGTTTCAAGCATTCTGTTCTAAAACTCTGTGAGTTCTTTAAGCAGGTATCAGTACTATTGATAAGTCTTCATATCATGTTATTTTGCTTTGTTTTCCTTGAATGACAAATGCTTTGAAAGGAGATATATTTCATTAATTTTGCTAGCTTTATATAGATGTAATTTGTGATAGAGAGAGGTAGGTATAAATGTAACTTGAAAATCGCCAACCATTCATATTCAGAAATTGCAGTACTTCAAGAGGATATAAACTTAGAAAAACATTCAAGAGTATCACAGTGAAATCACCAGCAAGAAACTTTTAGATAAAAATTAATAACTTTAATGTGTGATGCATCATCTCACTCGATAGAAAAACTAGAAAAACTTTACATTCCGAAGTGCCAAGAAACAATATACATACATATATATGTATGTGTGTATGTATATGAGCATTTTTGTTTTTTCATATGCAATAATGTTAAAGAGATAAACAATTAAGTTAAGTATGTACTCTTTTAAGCGTAAAAAAGTTCAGTGTTTGATATGTTGAGCTGATTTGTTTATCGTGATGGCTTGAACTAATGAGTTGATGGTTTTATAACTGAAAGAGAAAAACAAAATTTTATTATTAAACTAGCTGGATACCCGTTCTCCGCACGGTGGGAAACGAATATTTTCCTTACACATATAATTCGAATTAAACCCAGTAATGCGGAATCTCAAAACGTGAAAAAAATACTTGAATCGTGACTAAAAGTTGACGTCATGAGTGCAAATCTGAGATGATTGCAACCTGATGACACAAAAACTTCGTCAGTGTCACTGGCGATCAAAAAAGATCTTTACGGTATGCAGATGAAACTTCTCTCTTTCGAAAAATGCCTGATTTCTACATGATATAATTTTGTTTTTTAAGCTTAATTATAGCATTTAACATATACCAGATGAATAAATTACATGATGTTGACAACTATTTTATTTTATCTTGCATTTCCTAAAGCGTGGACAATGCATTAGCGCAGTTATTTTGCAGATGACTTTATTGAATTTCACCTAAATTAACAAAATCTACATGAAATAATAGATGCACCACGTATGTTATAAGCCAAAATTGCACACAGTTTTCGTGAAAATCGTTACATTTCAAATGAAAACATTTGTGACGTAACTTCTGCGATAAAGTTTATCATCCTTACTAAACTCTTAATGCAGTATCACACTTACATAAAACTGACGTTGGTCTCACTGTCAACTTGCCCTAAATAAACAACTAATTTCATGTTTTATTTTTAATAATTTACAGTAGACCCCTTCATAACACGGGTCTACAACACGAATTCGTAGAACACGGAGAAAAATTTGTGATCGTTTTCGTGTAACACGTTAAAATAGACTCGTACAGCACGGTAAAATGAGACATATGTTCTGATATTATGACGCTTTAGCTCCTGTAATTAACATAACTTTTGAATGGCAATACCAAACATCATTGCATTACTACGGAGTGCAAATAAGTTTTGCCGCGATTATTCCGCGCAATCCGCACTCCAGGTGGAGTATAGCGCTGGACCAGTACAACACGGATTCCTATAACACGGAACGTATCTACCGTCTTATAGGGAATCTACTGTAGTTGCATAGTGTCAAATTCAAAAGAAAATTCTAGGTTGCCGTATTTAGTAATATTTCATCTCACCTTGGTGGCAAATATCCAAACTGTATCAAAAGAAAACTTTACAAAATTTTTAATTCTGTATAACCCTCGAAACAACTTCGGTGTCTACCATCTACGACGGTTTTTCATGACGTGACAACTTATGCTTGCGTGTAGTGGCGTAGCCAAGGAGGGGATAGGGGGTCACAACCCCCATGAGGAGATTTTTGCCATACAAAATGTATATTCTTCACTCCCTTATCACACACGCGTATATATACATATATGTGAGCTGCAGTAGTCGTAACACCCCCATGAAAAATTTCTGGCTACGTCACTGCTTGCGCATAATTGATCATTTTTCTTTTCATGTATCAGTGATCAATATACTTCAGGATGAGAATCTCCACTGAAAAAAAATGTTCTAAAAAGTCTGACCCCAGAAAACTCAGATTAACACAGTGGAGTTACCGTGGGCCCAACACAGGGAAAAATTTCGGGGGAGGGGGTTTACAGAAATTAAATTTATAAATTCATAAAAGATGAAAAAGACCAAAAGATGAAAAAGGCCCAATTTTTCACAAAAACGCTTCATTATTATTGTTTTGTTAACAAAATTTTAGATTTGGGGGGGACCCCCTGGTCCTCCGGGTACAGCCTGGGGGTTACACAAATACGCGCCGGACATACACTCTTGTTTATGTCCGGAGGAGCATGTACATTAGTGTTGTGTACTGCTCCGGATAATCTGCCAGCAAGGCAGCAAAAATTGACATAAAAATGGCATCCACACGCGAAGGAAATAAAACTAAAGGTATATAGAATTACATGAAAACTTCGATTATTTTTAAAGTGCAAGTCTCTTACAGTTCTATTTGTTTCACATTTGATGCGTTTTCACTTTTACGAGTCTTTCAAAAGCTGTAGAAATGAGTGGTTTCACTTAATTGTTAAATTTAATAACTTAAGTGGCAACAATGGATTCCGTTGCTACGGAAACTATAAAAATGGAACATGAAATGAGTTATTTGCGTTTACTTTGCTAGAACTGCCATATTGGTGTCATTAACGCCACCAGTCGATGCCAAATAGCTCAAATCAGAAATTAAACTTGACACTAAAGGCAATTCGCAAAACCCTGTTTGCGGAATTAAAAAAAAAAATATCTATGCATACGCTAGTGACATCGGCTCATCTCAATTGTGAAATGGAATTAATAATACGAACACAGTTGAACTACATTTGAATATTTTTCGCCTACTTTGCTAAGAAATGTACTAAAGTAGGAATCAACATAGATTTCAATTCGTAAAACAAAAAATACAGTAGACAGTATTAATTACGCCGTTCTTACAATTTGCAATAAAAGAAATGTAGCGCTGCTTTAACATATAAGAATCAATTATTTATTACATGTAAGTACTTCAATCGCCAAAATGCCAACATACATCATTTTGCGAGATTTTTTGTTTTCAGGGAATCATTCGAAGGTTTGATTTAACAGCAATCAAAATGGGAAATAGTTATCTATCATTTATATAGTTCGCTCGTCCAAAATTTAATCCAGACATCTAATTGATTAGCAGCAGTCATTCAAATTATTATTAACTATAACATGTTTCAATCCCCATAACTACAATGTACAAGATGCGAGAATTTCAATTTTCTGAAATTTGGCGGAATTGCTCTAACTTAAATCAGTTTACTTAATTTGGTGAAAATTCTGAAGATAGATCGTTTAAAATCGCCTTAATAACGTCATTATTTCTGTACGAAGTATAGCGTCGTATTCTAATAAAACTTATACTTGTAATTAAAAATACTATTTGATTACGCTCTCAGTAATTTGCGCCAAGCCCAAAACTGTGCAAATCGGTAGAACCTACTACTTTCTCAAAATCGCCAAATCAGCCATTTTTTTTTTCGACCAACTAAAAAACACACATATAGTCTCGGAAATCTCCCAATCCCTTATTCTTTTACACATAAAAAACATTGAATTCCTGCTCTGATTTCACACGCACGCAATGCTTTAATTAAAAAATAACTTTGTAAATAATCTAAACAGAAAAAAAATCATTATTCTTTTATTTTTACTGCAGGAGTCTAAATAATTTAATAAAGTAGCCAAACATGGCAACCTCGATGCTTTTTTCTCACATTTTCACTGCAGGGGTTACAATTAGGGAATTAAGGAGATCAAAAATTAGCGTTTTTGACGGGGTTTTTTTATCAATATCTCTTAAAATAATTCGAATTTCGAAATTTAAATTAGCGGAGGTTCTTTCTCGAAATTTTCCGAATTCGTGGATACCTCGATCGAAACTCAACTCCCAGCCGTTTAGGAGGAGATGATGCTACACACAGACACACAGACAGACGCGCACAGATTTTAATAGTATAGATAGTTTCGAAAAAGTGTCCTTGTATCTGTCAAACATGGAAAGAAATAAAATAGCTGTTTGAAATTAAGTTTAATGAAAAATATTCTAAGCTGTAAAATTTCACATATATTTGGAAATTTGGACAATCATATGAATAATGCTAAGATATACCTTCATTACATAAAGTTTTGTTTCAAGTAGCATATTTTTGAAGAAAGATTACTATGTGTTTTTAAGGCTGTCTAACTGAATGCCCCATTTCTTAGCACGAGGATAATAGCTCACATTAAAAAAAAAAGTGTATGCGTGTAATCTGTACGCGCGATTGAAGTAAAACTTCTTTGATGTTTACGACACATATCACTGAAATGATTAAACTTAAAATAAATATCATATTATAATTTAATTACACTTATTATTCATGTAATTTACAAAGATTATATAAATGTTATATTCATATTATTCATTGGAAATAGGTACTTGGATGTCATCATATTTTTTATGTATGAAATTATAGGTTTGTGGTAATTATAATGTGAAACATAAATTTAACTGTCTAAATTTGCTAATTTTCTTGAAAATACAGCATCTATCGTTGTACCGAAACGCGTTGTTAATTGAAGTTGAGAAGTATTCATAGTTAGATCAAATTTTTCTTTTAAAAAACCAACTTACGACAGAGATTCTTGAGAGCGAAAATTAACATTAAAATCTCCAGTAGGAATCATCGGTAATTCATGATAATTACTTAGAATCCATGAAGTGTCCATGTTGTAGTATTATTCTTTAACTGTTTTCTTATACCATTGTTCCGTCTGGAGGTTGGGTCTAATGGTGGGGGTATGTCCGTAGTCTAGTATTATACTTTAACTGTGTTCTTTAATTGATGTTTTTCTCTGTTTGTGGGGTTCGAATGCAGGTAGTGTAATTTTTGTTGAGTTTTTTCTATCACAGTGTTCTTAAGCGTTGATTTCGTCTGCTAGTAGGTTTCGAATCATTATTCTGTATCCATGTTTTTAAACTGCAGGTTCTGTCCATTACTTGGGATTGATTGCAACCAGGGTCCGTTTCTTACGAACTAACATTTCTTAAAATACATCTTTTGGGCAAAATAATAACAGACACGACATACATAATATTTAGGAGTTTAATGGCCTAACGGCCAATGCAACTGGCATTTAACAAATAATAATATCACTTCACTTCGAAACTATTGCCTATATTCACTACGAAATAGTATTATTAGACAATTATGTAATTAAAACACATCTGAAACCAGTAATTACTATATATCACGCTCATAAATCTATGCATTTAATTTTTTGAAGTTTTGATAATTCAACGATCTCCATTTACTTCACCTCGATGGAAATATAAACAACCTGAGATGCGCAGTTACCCAGTGTGCGTAGCGCCATCTGTTTGCAACAACGGCGTTATCCAACTTTCTAAGCGATGTGTCCCCTCCTATAAATTTACCTTCGTGGGATCGAAGTACGATCCTCCAACAGTGTTCTTCAACGAAAATTTCCCTCTGCTGTTTAGGTACATTTGCAGCCACTGTCCCTTTATTGTGGTGTTCCATCTCCTTCTTCTTAAACCGATGTTCTGCCTTGAAGTTGGGTTAGAATCCATGAAAAGTGTTCTTAAACTGACGTTTCCAACTACTTTTCCGGTTCGATTGCAGACAGGTTCCATTTCTTTGTGCTTTTCCAAAACCTTGTATATTATTCATCTAAAAATAAGGATTAAAGACAACCTCCTGTGAGGTTGGGATTGCATGTAAAATATTATGTTGGATGTACCTTCAAAACGCTTATTGATATATAAATAAAGATTGATGTCTCAAAGAAATGGCGAGAAATCGCCGTTTCTTTCCCTAATAGGTTCCCCGTATTTTTACACGATGAATGTTAAAGCGTATCAAGAGTTAGTCAAAATACTAACCCAGCTTTCTAGTAAGCGGACGCCAAATATTAATCACTGCACCAAGTCGTTTATTTTAAAACGCGTTTGGCATTTGTATGTTCATCAAATACCACCACGGCAGTAATAATTCTATGTCTGAAAATAAGTACTAGCCACAATCCAACGATACACAATCAAGAAAATAAACGTTAGACCTCTTAAAAACAATTTAATTCAAAAGTTATTTCCCAACGGAAATCTTCACAAACTCCTCAGAGAGTATAGAATTTTACAACTAGTTGCCATCGGCAAAACGAGATATTTAAATACATATTTTGTGGATAACGTTGCCATCTCAAGAAAAACTAAATAATGATAATGCATTTTCAACAATGAAGTCGGCGAAAGGAGCGAGCGGTGGAAAATGTAGGATTTTCCGTGGTTCTTCTTTTTCAGGCGCGCTTGCCGTGGAGTATATGACATATACGTCACTTCCTTTACTGAGCGTTACTTCCGTCAGAAAAAAAATCTGAGTTACCCCCTAGTCGCGACTAAAGAAGTTTTACTTCAAAAATTATAACACAGTATTTCATTTAATCCAAATTTCGGATGATTTTTGAAAACTCCTTCAAGCCGTTTTAACTTCGTTTTATTGAAGATAGAAATTTTTACAAAGTCCTTGGATGGCGATGGGGTGGGGAAGGACTGCAAAGTTTTACAGCCTACTCGTTGTTCAACTGTAGCTGAAGTGACCCTTCCTCGGAGCGATACGATCAAACTTAGCCGACAATCTTGGAGATGCAAGCGCAAACAAAAAGACGCCAACAATCAAGAAAATACGCTCTCATATCCGGAGCGGTTAAAAATAAATCAGCCCATTAATTTTATAGTCTAAGAGCCAGCGACCGCCAGACCTTCGTCATAGTATAAAAGCTGAAACTTTCTCTGCGCATACCCCCCAACAGAGGTAGGAACAATCGGCCACTATAAAGTTTGGATGATCGTGGCTTTGGATGGTAACAGGTGGCAAAGGTTTATAAAATTGCCGAAAATTTTCGTCATTTTATAAAGCTTAATTTTTTTATATGTTCTTCTACGCACTACTAGAAATCATTTTATCCCGTGCCAGACACTTTTCCATCGTGGCAAACCCCCGCCAGACAATCTGAAAGTCATGGAAAACGTGATTCTATTTTCGTCATTTCATAAAGCGTGATTTTTTTATATGTTTATCTGCCTAATACTAGAAGTCACTTTATCCCTTGCCAGACACTTTTCCATCGTGGCAAACCCCCGCCAGACAATCTCAAAGTCATGGAAAACGTGATTCAATTTTCGTCATTTCATAAAGCGTGATTTTTTTTATCTGTTCTTCGGCCCAGTACTAGAAGTCACTTTATCCCTTGCCAGACACTTTTCCATCGTGGCAAACCCCCGCCAGACAACCTCAAAGTCATGGAAAACGTGATTCTATTTTCGTCATTTCATAAAGCGTGATTTTTTTATATGTTCTTCGGCCCAGTACTAGAAGTCACTTTATCCCTTGCCAGACACTTTTCCATCGTGGCAAACCCCCGCCAGACAATCTCAAAGTCATGGAAAACGTGATTCTATTTTCGTCATTTCATAAAGCGTGATTTTTTTATATGTTCTTCTTCGCAGTACTAGAAATCAATTTATCCCTTGCCAGACACTTTTCCATCGTGGCAAACCCCCGCCAGACATCCTCAAAGTCATGGAAAACGTAATTTTTTTTCGTCATTTCATAAAGCGTGATTTTTTTATATGTTCTTCTTCGTAGTACTAGAAATCAATTATTCAGTTCTAGAAATTCATTAAAGTATAACTTAGAGGTATTAGGTTATTTCAAACGAATCAAAAGTGATATACGTTATTAAGGGTTACAAAATGAATTTATCCATCGAAAATAGTGTCTATATAATTTATAGTTCTGCTACAGGAACACTCCAAAGAATTTCAACACAATACGCTAAATGGAAGTTTTAGGGACATTCATCCATTTCAAGCACAATACTGTTACGAATTTTCGGGGCAACCCGCTGTTCTGGGGCTTAAAATGGTTTAAAATTCGTATTCTACGCTTCAAATAGTTAAATTTTGCTTTTTGTTGCATCAAAATCGGTCAACTAGAACCGGGGATACGGAGGTTTCGGCTTTCCCATTGTTTTTCTACGGGTTTCTAGAAATCTCGAGAAATATTGGTCCTAGGGTTTCGATCTCTTCACTTTTGGGGACTTCGGTCGTTTGCCCTTCCTCAAAAACTGCACCAAAAGTCGCGAAGTTTGGCGACTTTGTATGTATGTAACTTGCATATCTCATAAACAATTAGACGTAGACTGTTGAAATTTCATATCTAAGATTGTTGTAACATCTAGTTGTGCACCTGGATTTTTTGTTCTAATGTACTTCAAAGTTTATTTACAGAACAACTCAAAAGAATTTCAATACATTAATGTCTATGGACATCTTCAATATACAGTAAAACCTCGATACAAAGATACTTAATATACCCAATAAAATTATCGTTCTAGAGGGATGTATCGTTATACCGAGGGGAGAACATATTGCATTGTAATTCCGTGGGACCACAAAATTTTATCATTGTAGAGAGATTTATTGTGGTATCGAGTATCGTTATAGCGAGGTTTTACAGTATAATGTCTGTAGTGAGTCACTGTTTGGTCTATGCCAAAAATCTTATCATTTGTCATCGACCTTGACGTGTTTTGCAGAAATATCGCAAAATTTAACGCCAAAAACAGCTACGTATTTCGCAGAACTCTAAAACTGTTTACCGTAGAATGTTGAAATTTTGTATTTAGAACTATTATAACAGCTAACTGCTTATCTCTTTTTTGATTTCAATCAACCGAGTAATTTCTTTACAGGGTTACCCAAGACATTAAATACATTAAGGTCTATGGACACTTCAAGTTCATTATAATGAGACTGACGACACTAGTCATAGCCGAAATAGTAATTCATCGTGATGAATCACCATTTCGGTTATGACCAAAATGTAGCTAACTATCTCAAGACTTCGGCTTTTGATGGTAGTATGAACCAATGAAGTGTCAAAAACAAATCTTTTAAATTGAATCCAGGATGGAGATATCGGAAATATTTGGCTAGAAATCGATAAACCTTATTATTACTGCAGTATTTTATCTCGTTACAAACAAAATAAGTTTAGATGAAATGCACCGAAAATATTTATGATATAACAGACGTACAAGAAAGTCATGTGGTGTCCACATCAGATTTCTGATTAATGTATTAAGATGGAAATTATAGTGAATAATTTTTTATTTTTTTTTAACTCATAAATATTTCTATTTAAAGAAATTATCCGATAAATCCAACTCCATGACTTTGAGGTTGTCTGGCGGGGTTTGCCACGATGGAAAAGTGTCTGGCAAGGGATAAAGTGACTTCTAGTACTGCGAAGAAGGACATATAAAAAAATCACGCTTTATGAAATGACGAAAATAGAATCCCGTTTTCCATGACTTTGAGATTGTCTGGCGGGGGTTTGCCACGATGCAAAAGTGTCTGGCAAGGGATAAAGTAACTTCTAGTACTGGGCCGAAGCACATAAAAAAATCACGCTTTATGAAATGACGAAAGTAGAATCACGTTTTCCATGACTTTGAGATTGTCTGGCGGGGGTTTGCCACGATGGAAAAGTGTCTGGCAAGGGATAAAGTGACTTCTAGTATTAGGCAGATAAACATATAAAAAAATCACGCTTTATGAAATGACGAAAATAGAATCACGTTTTCCATGACTTTGAGATTGTCTGGCGGGGTTTGCCACGATGGAAAAGTGTCTGGCAAGGGATAAAATGATTTCTAGTACTGCGTAGAAGAACCTATAAAAAAATTAAGCTTTATAAAATGACGAAAATTTTCTGCAATTTTATACACCTTTGCCACCTGTTACCTGCCAAAGCCACGCTCATCCAAACTTTATAGTGGCCGATTGTTCCTACCTGTATTGGGGAATATGCGCAGAGAAAGTTTCAGCTTTTATACTATGACGAAGGTCTGGCGGTCGCTGGCTCTTGCTCTATTATAAACCCAAACAATTAGGGGAAGAAATTTAAAAAGGTTACTAAAAGGTGTCGATGAAGAAAATCGCTAAGTAACATCCGTGAGAGACGGCTGAAAAGCAATAAAAACAGGCTCACCTACAAGTTAGCTGCAAAAATGAAATTCATTTTAACGTATTGTTGCAGAATTACTCTGCTACTCCTGGGGTTCGTCGTTCTAAAGTCCTGTTGGTGTAAAAAGTTCAAGTAAAAAGTCACTTGTCAGGATGGAATACGAACTTTATTGCTTCTAGAACTTCGTAGACCAATCAGCTGTACACAATTCACAAGCACAATCTAGCAGTAACGTTCTTTTAACAATCCGCTTGGATCAGAAGCTCTCACAAATGCTGTATTTCTCACACAAAATAAGTCACTTTCACAGGCGAAAATTCCGTGGAAATATTCAAGGGATATAGTACACAATCCCTTAAGACACAGCAATGAAGAATTTACACACAGCACTTTAAAAACAGCTTCACAAAATAAGCTAAAACACAGCTTCTATTCACACAAAACAAGCGTACTGAGAGCTCGTCACACATTGAGCGTTCAACTCGCACTGAACTGTCGGGGCAGCGCGCTGGTGTAATTTATATATATCCGAGGCAGAAGCTGCGAGCAGTTTCTAGAAAAGTATATTCCTCGAAGATTCCAGATAAAGCGGGACTTCTGATTACGTCATAGAAGAGAAATGTTAGGTTTATTATGCGTTTTTAATGCAGGAAAAACAACTTCCAGGCCCCATTGGGAAAATCGCGCCAAATGACCAAAATGTTGCCAAGCATGGCGACTTTTGGCCAAATTTGGCGCCAAAATAAGTCCCAAATGTGAAGAGAACGAGGCCCTAGGACCAATATTTCTCGAGATTTCTAGAAGCCCCATTGAAAAACAACGGCAAACCGAAACCTCCATATCTCCGGTTCTAATTGGCCGATTTTGATGCAACAAAAAGCAATATTTATCTATTTGAAGCGTAGAATACGAATTTTAAACCATTTTAAGCCCCAGAGCAGCGGGTTGCCCCGAAAATTCGTAACAGTATTGAATAAAAATGAGAAAATCTGCGGTCATAAACCACAAGAACCGAAATACTTACAGCGGTTGTGGAAGGCTGTATATACCACATGCACCGCGCAAAATATAGGACAGGGATTATATACGAATGCCGAAACACAATATGTGATGTTGGCATCACAGAGCTGCCCCAGTTGGATGCGGTGTTACAGAGACAGGTAGAGAAATACCACTCTTACATTTAAAAGTTATATATTCATTTCCCATAAGTCCATAACTGCCATATCTTTTGATTTCTGTATCATTGAATGCAACTTCTTCAGTTCCAAACAGAAAATTTCCCTAGGAATGGAGAGTTGAGGTCTAACATATCCTATACCCCCAAATGGGGTTGCGCTAGTTTCGGAGTTATAGCAGCACGCGTAGTAAACTACTCAGAATTTTGTTTTACAGGGTTATTGGTAATTCCCTCCGGAGTTTCAGAAGGCTGTATTAAAAAAACTAAGACAATACAACAAAAGACACATTGCACTAAATACAGAAATAATTCAGTTTTTATTTGCAGCCCTTACAGCAGTGGCTGCTCCTCCATTGAAGCACATGAGCACGTGAACCCCCAAAGGAAAAACTAAAGAAAGGAAAAACTAAAAGCTTGAAATGTCAAGCTTAATGCAAGCTGGGCAAGTGTAAACTAGAACACTTGATTCCAGCTTGCATCAAGCTTACACGACTGGAATTTTCAAGCTTAATTCAAGCTTATTGACTTGATAAATCAAGCTTGTTGCAAGTTTGATGCAAGTTTGCTGTACTGTCTGGGAAATAATTAAGACGGGAGTAAAAGACGTGTTTCGGAGCTAAAGCAATGGCATTTTTCAATATTATCCTTTGAAAATAAAAAATGAAATAAATATAATCAAGGCAGCACCTTTGCTCAAATTTATCTTGGTGACAAAATGTAAGACCAAAGATGATTTGTTTTCTTTCAGTTGCGTGCATTGTTTTCTTTTAAAAGCTGGAAACGCAAATCTATTTTAATTTGTAAGGTGCGTCGTATCTGCCTTTTTAATTTTCGAAATTTGTTTTGTGAACCTCCTTTTAAATAACCCACGAGCCGCCACTGCCTTACAGTTGTTTCAGAAGTGAGCCTTAATTCACAGGACAGATATCAGTGCGATAGTCCAGTTCTTGCCAGATTCTATTCAACATAGTAATATCCCTATTAACGGTATTCACAACACCTATGATCTAGTTCTGCTTAAGGCAAAGGGGGTAAGACACATGCTCTTTTCTATAGTTCCACAATAAAAAGTCATACTGGTGTAACTTTTTAGCATTTTTGTGTGTTGATTTCGGTGACAGGGAGGGCCATGAGATAAAAGTTACGTCGTCCTCGGACTGCCCACGGCTGTTGTTAAAAAAATGCATTGTTTTTTACTTAGAGCAAGGTTCGTTTTTGCTGCATTCGTCTTAGTTTGTTTACTATAGCTTACTGAACCTCGGAGGGTATCTTGAATAGCCCCGTATATACAGGGTGAATGCTAATTCATGGTCCAAACTTTGAGGGCTGGTACAGGACATTGTAACAATCACATTTTGCATGGGAATGTATGGTCAAAAGTGAAGCGTCGAGGCACAAACACAGGAAAGGGCAAACCATGGTCAAAAGTGAAGCGTCGAAGAACAGAAATAGGAAAGAAAAAATGATAGGGAAAGTGTTTTATTTCTATAACCTCGTTTGAAGTGGAAAATGATTACAGTATATAAGTGTTCAAAATTGCGTCCATCAGCATTATATATGTTTGACAGCGTTAGTGCAGTGATTGACGAACACTTTCAAGGATACCAGGAGTTTCACGCAGATGCGCAGCAGCTACTTCTTACAAGGGTGATACTCGAGCAACGACATCTTCACCGGAGTCTACTGCAGTGACTAAACGCCATGCTTCAAATGTCCCCATAAAAAGAAGTCGAGGGGCGTCAATTCGGGAGACCGGGCTGGCCAAGACATAGATCCACCACGTCCAATCCATCGCAAGCCAAATGTTGCGTACACACAAACATGCATTTACAGTACTGATTTTTCACCTAAATCAAACACACGCATACAAAAATGCACAAATACATGCCGGTATCACAGTTCCAGAAATTCATATAAGGTATACCCGGACATACTTTGCAGATTTTAACACACGCCTAAGTCATTTTCATGTAAATACAGTTAAATGCATACATTTTTCCCAAACACACATACGTGCACACACTTAATAATATACAAATAGATAGGAAAAGTTGAAAAATTTGAAACAGTTTTTGAAAAAGTTGAAAAAGTTTTGAAACGGTTTGCAACTTCTTTGCACAGTTTTAAAGACTATTTTCTTTTAGGTTGTCGTGATGTACTCGCTACAAATTTTTTATATGCTTTGTGAACATTTTTGCAGGCATGTAAAGGAACTCTGTAAAGGTAAATGACTAACATTGTATTTTTATATTTTCAGAGAAACATCAAGTTTAATTATGTCAAAAGAACTCGGTGAGTCATATAGCAGTCCAGATTACTTGGATGTTTTGGAGGCATAAATACATTACATCGTGTTTTAAATGGTAAAATTTAATCGAAGGATATTAAAATATGGTTACAAACAAAAGTTTCTTATACTTTACATAAGGCTGTGGGACATCGGCTTTCTAAGGAACAGAGTGATTGCAGGAGGTTTAAACGAATAATTTCAAGCTGATTTAGCCGACATGCAATCGTAGGCCTCTTTCAACGACAATTACAAGTACATTCTCACCTGCATCTCGATATTCTTAGTTAGTACGCCTTTACTATAGCTCTAAAAGATAAAAAGTCTCAAACGATTGCAGAAGTGTTAAAAAAATATTTTCGGAGCGCAAACCTGAATCATTACAAACAGACGCCGGTACGGAAGTCACGAACAGACTGGAACAAAATTTCTTGAAAAAGGAAAACGTGCACTTTTTTACAACCCATAATTCTACCAAAGCCTCTGTTGTTGAAAGATTTAATCGAACTCTTAAAACGAAAATGTACAAGTACTTTACTGAAAAGAATACAAAACGTTACATCGACTTACTCGATAAGTTAGTACATAGTTATAATCATACGTGGCATCGCAGTATTAAAACAGAACCTGCCTCAGTAATCATAACCAACCAGGATCAAGTATGGCAAACCCTTTACGAAAATCCCATTCCAAAACTAAAAATCCGTTGCCATTCCGTAAAAAAGAAACTCGGTGTTGCCATTCCGTAAAGTATACCCTCGTAATCTTTCAAGACGGAAAACGAAACCATTCCAGACACAGGAAGAAAACAACTCCACTCCATTCGTGACGTCACTTCCGGTCACGCCCACATGACATCAACAAGCCACGTCCCCTGTGACGTCACTAGCCCCCCTTATTACTACCGCGCACCATAGATCACAAGACTATTTTTTGACACAGCTGGTTGCGTTTCAAAGATTTAAGGATGTTGTTCGAAGAAACGAACTCTCCTTCACGGACATTATACGCAAAGAAAAATAAACTAACTTCGCCAGAGACTCGAAAACATTCAGGATAATTCATCAGAAGTTGCACTATACACCGTAAGAAATGAGACAACAGTGTCCTTTATGAAACTTTCTAAAAAAATCTTGAACATGGAGTTGCACAGCAAAAATTTCGAAAAGCGAAACATCCTGCTGAATTTTTTATTTTTATGTATTTTTTATAAAAGTTTCGTATTTGATACTGGTTTATTATATATTACTGTGTATAATACAGTTTCTAAAAAGATATTCTGAAAATTCAGAAGGGCTTAACATAATTAGTTTAATTGTATTTATGTACCGAAATCACACGATTTTTTCGAAATCCACCGTTATGTTGTGTACACGGAATTAATTTTTTAAAATCAGCAATTTTCTTATATTTTAGGCATTATGAATTTAGGCATCATTTCAGCGTTTTGTAAATGAATTGTCATTTATAAACGCACTAGTAGTTTTAATTAGTAGGGGAAGACGGAGTACAATGAAACATATTGTCTAAAATCAGTAAAATTTGTCATAGAAAGTTCTAATTCACACACGTGTTATACAAATATGTGTTCCAGTTACTGATGTGATTTGGAGAAAATCGCATTATTTCATCAAGAGCAAAAGACAATTATTGAATTTTCACCACTAAAAGTAAGTTACTAACTAGTCATTTCTAAGAGTAATTTTGCTTTTCCTCCTTGTTCTCATAGGTATAATTATTTATTTTCCAAATATCGTGTTCATTATGTTATGGTCTTCATACTCCCAAAGCGAGAGTTAAAAATAAATATTAGGACTTAGCAAAAATTTATTTATTTTGTAGCCTCAATGCGGAGTACAATGTAACACTTGTAAACAGGGTACAATGAAACATATTGCATTGAACCACGTCCCTTCCGCGTCAATGAATTCACTTAAAATAAAGATGTTACTGTAAAATATTTAGATAGACAGCAGATAAAGTTAACAAATAATTGTTTTTAATTCGTATTTCATATTTTTTGGACTCTGAAGACGGTGACAATCCAGTACGGTTGTGTGTGTGAATATGGCAACGCTACACTAGGGCGATCTGCCAAGGGGGGGTGCCTTGGTAGGAGGACTTTCTAAGGGGTTCTAACTCGTATTCACGTTACATCTGGAGAAAACCTACCAAAACTCCAGGCCGTTAGATTACCTTTCAACTGACAGTCCAAACAGTAGCGATTATGTGCTATCCTCACATAGCATATATGACAAAGGCAGTATCGCTCTATCTGATTATGTTGTAATCAAGGTAGATGAGTATAAACGAAAAAGAAATGTACTTTGTTGGGAAAATAATAAACTTAAATTAAATGGAATGCGAAGTTCTATACGTCAAACAACTGCGTCCAGGCTTCAAATTTGTGCGTTCTTTGGAAACATACATTTTGAAAAAACTAAAATTGTATCAAAACTATCACCTCCTGTTCCTCCATGCAGAACAGTAAGGAAAGCAGAAATGCTATTTTTTTAATTCGATTTAAGTAAATTTAATAAAATGAAGAACTGTAGGCTGAACTCTAATAATATTTTCATACTACATTATAAATTTGTTTTTTTCCATTTAAATTTCACATTCATGTCTCACTAATGTTTATTATAAAGTGCATAAAACATATATGCTGAAATTTGAATTTTGACTCATATTATTTGAATGTTTGCGAAGTGTTATTAAGTATTTCATTATACCCCGGTATTTGGGGTAATATCAAACACTGGAAGAGATATACCCTATGAAATTGCTATTTATAAAAGCATAAAAATTCATTTAGATAAAGAAAAAGAGTATGAAAAAAGTTTATGTTAATTTTATTTTTGTACACACAAATTGTTAAAAAAATAGTAAATTTTGTTTCACCGTGCCCCGTCTTCCCCAATAGGTTACAATAAAAGAATATTTTTGAAAAAAAACGTACGACTTTTTTGCTCTTATTGTTCTGTTAATTTTTTTAATTTTACGAGCAGATATGTAGAACCAAGTTCTTTTTCCGAATTTCTGTGCAACAATCTATAGGGAATTTTGTTTCATTTTCACAAATGCCTAAAACCAATGTCAGAAATATTTTACAAAAATTACATTTGCACTTAGTTACTCATATTTTTCATTTTTCTTTTATAAAAATAAGTTCTTTATACTTGAACTGTTACACCGTCGCTATTTTTTTAAGTTACAACTTTAAGTCTCTCGACTGTTTTTCCTAACTTGGTATACTACTACAGTTCCATGCAATTCAATGTAGCTCGATCCACACGTCTAATTTTTTTTCAGGAAGGTATACCTTAAAATCTGTTACACACTCGTGAAACGACGGGCTAAGCAGATTGAGTATTGCATATAACCATGTCGAAATACTATAGCTTGATAGAGTTTTACGTAATTATTATAAGTAGTCCTTGCTAATGTTTAAACAAGGATATTTTATGTTCATAAAAAAATTTCCCTTAACCCATTCGTGCCTGGATATTTTTGCGACTTTCTTCGATTTTTGCTAACACCAGCAGTAATTGATAAATTTCTGATGTCAACTTTTTGAACAAGGGATGATTTCATTTAAAATCATTATGTATAAAAATTGAAATGTCAACATCCTACTTGGCGATATTAAAATATTTTGTGAAATTGAGGTTCAATACTCGCGAATAAAGGCTAGGAAAAATAAATAACGTTTTCGACTGATAGCGAAAATGCCGTCCCAAAAAAGGGACGCTAGGCATAAATGGGTTAACAGTTATACCTTTAAATTCTCATGATTTTAGACAAATTATTACTTTGTATTTATTTTCTACAGTTTAATCGTTACTGTCTCACTCTCGGCGATATTTGAAATTTTAATACCCAAATTAAAAATATGGCAATAGAAATGACAAAACTCCTAAACGAAATAAACTTCTTTGATAATATTCCCTAAATTGTGGATGAGATTCTTAAACTGGAGTACGATCACGCACAAAGGTAGGTATAATGATGCTCTTAGTCATTAATCATGTGTAAAAATAAGAATTACTTAGAAAGTAGAAACACATGCAACAATAATGCTCTTTGTTGCTTATCTACCCTCACCATCATTAAATCTTTCCACAGGCTTACAAGAGCGATTAGCTAATTTCCTGCAATAATTTTTGCTTTTGTGTAATATAACGGTAATAAAGTTGCTCGTGTGAGTTCAAATATTTAGGAACTTGGAGAGTAATTATTATGATGGCGACTGTTAACTTTTTGAATTCTTGAAAATGCTGCCTCACGTAAAATTTTTGATAAAAATATCACGTTTCTTTAATTTGAAATGTTTACGTGATTTGAAGGCACTGTTTTAGTTTAGTTGTAAAATGTTTATGGGGTTTTCGCGTAATTATATTTTTTAAATAACATATTTACATAAACTCCTTCTTCTTTTACGGTTTTGCACATTTTCATCAGTTAATTGTTAAACTAGCTGCGTTCCCGTTCTTTGCAAGGTAGGAAACAAATATTTTTCCCACACATATAATTCGAATTAAATCCGGTATTTGTGCAATCTGAAAAAAAGAAAAATTATTTGACTGTTGACAAAAAGTTTGTATTACAGATTCTAACCTGATATGATATATAGCGAGCGCAATTGCTACATGTTGACACAAACACTTTGTTACGTTAGTGCCACTCGTGATCCAAAAGAAAGAACTTCGCGTTCTGTAGACAAAACTCTTCACTTTCGAAATACCTATATTGCTACAACATAAAATAATATCTTTTGAGTTTCAGCTCTAGAACTAATGCCTCAGAAATAGCATCACATGATGTGGACAGTTGTTTCATTCATGTTTTTTAAGTAGTATAAGATGTAATGAAAAATTCTGACCTTATCTGTTCGGATTTTTATTTCACGGAGTTTGTCTCGAGCATTTTAATGGCCTACTTCACCACACACTCGACACGGGGATTAATCCAAAGACGGTCTACCCACACTAAGATATCTTACCCAAGACCGTAACACGAGTGCTTAGATTAAATCGCATGTGAAATGTTTTGGTGAATAAGGCCGTATGAAATGCTCAATTGATAACTAAATACTTTGGAATTAAATTTATTATTTCAACACATTCTGTTAATAAATGGACGGAATCCGTGCCACAATCTGACATTTTTGCAACAATGTGAAAAGCACATCAAACAACGTGCTAACTAAAATGAAATGATTATTGTTTACCAAAACGATCGAAGAAGTCAATGGTCTGGAAAACAGCTCAATTGAGAGCGATACTAAATGATAAGTAAACCTCGCAGTGCTTTCAGACTTAACACGGTTTTTTCGGCATGTGAAAAGCAAAAAATGTTAGTTCAAAAATCACCGATTGGGGGCCGCTTTAGGTTAAAATACACCGGCCTCCAAAAGTTAAGAAACAGCCGTTTTTTTTGCGCCTAATTTGCACATGAATGAATGTAGAAATACCAAATTTGGATAATATGCACACAAAACAGTTGGGTATTCACTGCAACAAAGAAGTTTACATAAGAAAACCGCAAAGGTTATTTACAAAAAAAAAAAAAAAAAAGAAAGAAAGAAACCGTCGCTGGCAAAGTCCATTCTTGGAAAAAATAACACATCACGGTTTTATGTAATAAAATGTCGTACAAATATAACAAAAATGTGTTTTAATAGCGGATATGCCCACCCCTAGCTTGGCGGCACTGACTTTCCATGCTCACTATTAAGTAGTCGGCTAACGAAATCGGAAGCGAAGACCAGATGTGGAGTAACCTTTGTTCCAGCTCTCCTGAAGATCTTGGAAGTGGACTTAAATCAGTAATCAGTTTACCAAGATAATCTCAAACATTCTCTATCGGATTCAGATCTTTAGATTCATCTGGTCATTCCATTCTCTCTGTATAAATTATGACCCTCAAGATATTCCTTAAAAACTACCCCATTTCCATCCATACGACCACACGCCACCTCAACGAATCGGGCGAACGGCTTCTCTCAAACATTGCGGGACCCTAATGTCTATTGTCAACGAATCTGCTAACAAAAGTTGTTCATCAGCAACAGTTACATGCGCAATTGCGAAAGCCTGATATTTACATATTTTTCTCTCACTCATATATGCTTGTTATTTTCTATAAAAAAAAAAGTGGTAGCTATCTATTTTGCATAAACTTGCAAAAAGTTCATTTTTATCATTTATATAAACAATAAATTCTATAGTAAGTGTATTTTTTTATGGTGAGCTCCGAAAAACATGTTGTTTCTTAACTTTTAGAGGCCAGTGTATTTTAATGATGGCCATATATGTGCATTGCATATAAAATTAATTAAACAATTTTGAGATCAATAACTTCCCCCAAAAGTAATTTAATGAATTTCATAAGGGCATATTTGCATATTTTTGATATATTTTAGCCTACATCGCCCACATTGGAAAAATTGTGAACAAATTTTTTTTATGATTCCAAAAACAGCCTCTTATAAATAAAGTCATTGGTGGAAACCTTACTTAAAATTAATAATTTGTACTTCTTTAATGACTTTTTGAAATGTTTGCGAGTTTATGGGATACCGCGTATTTTTGAGCCTCTTGAAGCACGCGTTGTTTTTTCTCGATTAATATTGAAATTTGCGATCATTTATTTATAAAAAGGAACCTACTGAGAGGGTCCTGTATAAAATAACTTCAACTTGTAAAGTAAAGACCACCTTGCTACTCACCCACACAGACGCACATATATATATATATGTTTACATATATGAATCAAGATCTATATTTTATATGATAATTAAAAATTATATATTAATATAAATTTAAGTTTGAGGTTTTTAGTTCCAATAGTACGGAAGAATTAGCAAATAAATAGCAATATTTAAGAACATGTGTATTAAAAAATAGAAAAAGATTGGGGAAAGAAAATTTTGCAAGTTCATAATTTATAGATAAGTATTCTATTTGTTGTAAATTGGTTTCTGTGGTTAAAATTGAATAGACTTTTGGAGTATAAAAAGAACTATTGGTAAAATGGCATTGGAAAAATAATATTCGTGCATATGTAAATGTGAAGAAATCCCCCAGATATACTGGTGAAAAAATTGAAGCTGCAAAGATAAAAAATGAAATTCTTCGGCAAAAAGTGGTTTTAATGCATGCGAATTTGGTATACTAATACCTGATATCGTAAGGCAGGAAACGGTAGAAAAAAAATTATAGTCCTTTAATGTAGGCTGATATTCAAATGAGAGCAACATTAGTCAAAATAGGATATGTCGTAACTCTTTGTCTAATAAGAGATGTGGCCACCTCGTACAGCTACGCAAACTTCACATTGAACTCTCATACTGTTAAGTTGAGATTATTGGGCAACGATTATCATGGCAATCCTTCAAAATTGTGAATTTTAGCGCCCAAAGGATCCTGGTAGGGGGTTGGCGACGTCCAGTAATTCTTCCTAAAGCATTTCAAAAATGCTCTATATAAATGTCAGAGACTTCGTTGGCCCATTCACCGTTGGCCACGGAGTATACCGTCCTCTTCCACATAGCTGTAGACTTTGTAAACCTTAATTTATATAGCAGTGTATAAATTTTATGCATGGCCAATGGAAGACGAACTAATAAAGAATCGTATATAGGGAAAAGAAGTTCCAATAAGCATTTTTAATTTATCTCTGAAATTAAACTTAGTAGTAAATCAAAAGTCAGAAGACTTTTTAAATCCTTATAATTATTAAACTATTTATTATAAAACGATGCGGTTTGCATTGCAAGGCTCAGAAAAAAAGGAAATTTTTTGTTTCTAATAAAAAATATTTATTTCATATTAGTTACATTTTTGTTTAAAAGGTGGCGTAAGTGTTTCATGTATAATAAAATCTTATCATGCATGAAATAATCAAATGAGCTAATTGCGCATCGTTCTGGCTCCTAACATGTTATTTTCATGCTAATTTAAGAAACTTTCGGACACGAGCGATTTTCAAGGATTCAAAAAACTGAATTTAACGAATTTCGATAAAATCTTATTTGTAACTTCTGCATTTACACATGCTATCTTTGCGTGATAAAGATTTATTATTTAAACTTTTTTTTACAAAAATTTTTACATTGAAGAATGCGCAAGTTTAGCTTTACGTCAATGTTGCAAAATTCGGGGTCATATAAAAAGAAAAGAGCCGATGATTGCGACAGAACTGAAGGCCACGATAAAGAAATTTGAGGAAACGGGCTTATTGGAATTTCGGAAAAGAAGCTGGAGGACCGAAAAGTCTGTTGAAGCCCTACAGGTTGAAGAACAAGATGCAAACATACATTCGATATCTTCAGTGCATGGTATATGCAGTGCACGTGCAGTTACACGACCAGCTGGAATATTTTATTGAAGTGTGTGCGAACTCTAAGGATTTTTCTGAAAAGGTATTCGTATGAAATGCAATTTTGTGCAAGAACTTAACTGACTTAACAAAACTTGCTAACTGGGTTCTTAAGCAAATCGAAGATGATGCTGATTGGCTTTTAACTATTTTATGGAGAGATGAGGCACACTTTTCAGTAAATGCAAGTGTTAACAAACACTATTGGCCCTTATGAGCAATAGACAATCCACACAATATTGTTGAAAAACCGCTTCACAACGTAAAGGTGACAATGCAGTCCGGTTTTACAGCGTCATTCGCTCATTGGCCCCTTTTTCTTCCATAAGTAATATGGGGACACATTTCAAGCAATTTTTGTCACATGTGTCACAGGTCAAACGTTATTAAAAAATAAAAGCATCCCTTACTTGCAAGAGAGGCAAACACTCCATTCAATAACGCTCATGCAGGATGGAGAGCCTCCGTCCATAGCTTCTCCTGTCACAAACTTCTGAATGTTTCAGATTCGGAGAAAACCATGTCATTAGACGATGTTTTCCGTACGAATAGCCCCCAAGGTCTCCCAAATCGCACATCTTGTGACTTCTGGCGGTGTGGCTACTGGACGTCACGTGTGTAGAGACCAGCCTACGTGTTTGGCCCATTTAAAGAAGCTATACGCCACGTTATATCCAGTATAGCGGCTGAAATGCTTTTTAACGCTGTGCAGGTCGTTTTATATATGAATGTCACAGTTGGAAATTGAAAATTGAGAGCGCTTGTTACAGAAGACTGCATTAATACTTATTTACCAGTTGTAAAAAGCTTATTCTTATGCAGAGAATGATAAAATCTAACATACATCAGCCTTGAAGCTTCATTTTATATATATCAGATAATATCCTCTAATTTACTGATAAGATTGAAAATGATATTTGTTTTCGAGAGTTCTAATGAAAATAATTTTTATGTGTATTACATTTATGATTTTTTGAAATAGGATTTAGTATTTATATTGAATTGGCTACAAACATTTATTATGGAAAAAAACTTAAACATTTCTTTCAGGTTGATGTATATTATTATTTTTAATGAATTCATAAATGTATGTATCATTTTAGAAGACATAACAAAAGTTAAAAATACTTTTTTAACATGAGATAAACAATTTTTACAGATTTATGCAAAGCACCGATTATTTTTATTTATTTATTTATTTGTCATGTACCACGCGATGTGTTCTTTGTTGCCACTCGTTGCGGGCATTGAAAGAGCGAGAGATGGTTGAGATCGATCCCTTTATCATCTGTCACTGAAAGCGAGAAGGAGAATGCGCATTCGTTATGCCGGCCATTAATTAAGGGAGGCGAGGACTTGGTTTTGATCCCGCAAATTCAGCATGGTAGATTAAGGCGTTATCCGACAGGGCAAAAGCTACCCAACCCTTTCGGCCTTCGGATGCTGAGGTGTAGCGTGCACGGAGGCGATTTCGTTCTGCCTCAAACAAATATAGTTACTTTTTCATAATCACATAATCATTAAAACAGACGACATACCACGAGCAGCAACATTTATTGTGACTATTTTTATTTCACTTTGTTCTTAAAAGGTCAAGAAAACATTACTTAATACAATTTCTTTAAATTAACAATTCTTACAGTCAATGGTTTTCTTTTTATAAAATGTGTGACTTTTAAGATATCTTGTCAACAAGATGCCATTTTGCTTGAATAAGTAAAAACTGCAATATTATTGTTCAATTTTTATCAGGTATTTCCGCACCAGGGTAATTTAATCAATAACAAAAACAAAAAGAGTAGTATCAGTTGCTCAAACGAAAGTTGTAAGCATTGAAAGAAATCAATTGTCATAATTAACACAATGGTGGCCTTATTAACCCAATATATTTTCAATTTTGTGATTTTGTCTGCGTAATTATGAGCACCACCTTAACCCATTAAGCGCCAAAGCTTCCGTTACGGGAACATCTATTATATATTTTTTTTCTTAAAATATTTTAACGCAATTTACGAAATACACATTTTATATAAACATTTAGTCTATATAACACACCCTATAGTGTAAATGTTTATATAGAATGTGTATTTCGTAAATTGCGTAAAATATTTTAAGAAAAAAAAATATAATAGATGTTCCCGTAACGGAAGCTTTGGCGCTTAATGGGTTAAATTATAAGTAAATGATTTTACGGGAACGAAATTTTTTTGTAGGTGTTGCTAAAAGATCAAGTCCCCCTCCCCTTCTATTTAATGGAAAATAATAAATTTCCTGTAATGTGAACATTTAAAAATTCGCAAATTTGAAATTTGCAGAACAGTAGTCGTAATTACCTCATCTGACCCTACATTGTTGGAACACTATTGACAGTTTTGTAGAATAATTCAATTATGATATCAGCAAACTTTTTTTTTTAAAATTGATATAACGACTTCTCACATAAGCTCATTAAAATATATTTTTTTTTAAATTCGCAAGTGTCGTGTTATCCCTGTAATTTTATTTTTGAACTAAATGAAAGCCGGTTTTATAAAGTGCTTTTTGTAACACAAGAGATAAAACAAACATATTGGTCTGACGTACTTTAACACTAGTCTGTGCACGCATCTTAGAAATTATTTTTAAAAGGAAGATGTATGATCACGAATGACGGTGTTGATTGAAAGATTATTTATTTTAATTAACTTCAATACATTTTGTAACTATGCAGCACTAAGCACTTTTACTTTTCATTCTAAGTGGTATCATGTGATAAAATGTTTATGATATTTTCAAGTTTTAACAAGTCGTTGGGATGATTCTCTGGTATGAATAAAAAGTATCAGATGATTGATGAAGAACCACTAATATCTTAATATATTTTTCTAAATGATATAATAATAAGATTTAATTTGCATTTACAGAAATGTAGCTACTTGCTCTTTCAATAGGGGGTTAAAACAGAAGATGAGAAATGTAATTTCAGATCAAAATTGTATCCGACTCTGTATTTCAAAGCAAAAGTTCACTAAAAATGTTTTATCTAGATTAAACATTACATAAACTATCATCTACATTTTAGCAGTTTAATTAACAAATTAACTGTTAAACGTGATTTTTGTAAATTAAACGTAATTCATAAAACTGAATTCCACGGGTTTCATTTTATTTTTGTATTCAGTTCAGATCATAATACAATAACTACTTAATTAGCATACAAGATATTTTTAAATGTACTTACGTCAATATACACTCCATCTAATTCATACGTCGTTTGGGCGGAAGGTGAATCACTTGGAATATATCTATAAAACTCAACATTGTCTTTATACCATTTTACAGAATAAAGTTCATCATCTTCCAAGTCATATCCACAGTCTAACCACACTGGTTCACCTTTTAGAACGAAACCGGGGACACCCAAGTAGGCAAATTTTGTCGACACACAACCTGGAAAAAAAAATATTGCTTTATGATGGTTATTACATTACATTATGATGGACATTACAATATGCATACGAGGGTTACTCTGAAATTTTTGAGACAATGGTAGATGATAGGCGAAATAAAAAAATGTTAAAAATGTAAATTTGAACTCTTTTTTGGTAGTTGAAGATAATTTGTGGCAATAATTGCGATTTATCCCTGGTAGAATAAAGTTTGAAAGAAAGCACGGAGATATATTATAGGAGTGGACACTTTCAATAGCTCCTATGCTAGATTTTTGGTACCCCAAATCAGTTTCAATTATGTAAACATTGGAAATCTAGTGACGTGCAGCGATCCTAGCGGGAAAAGAATAAAGCATTTCCCGTGCTGATTGATAACTAATTTTATTTGTTTTTAATTTTCCTAGCTAGCATGTGAACGAGATTATGAACGCGAGCACTAAATTTAAATTATTTTTTTCCCTTTTGCTTACATTGTTGCCTTAGTAACAAATGAATAAAATGAAAAAAATGTTCTATCTTAAGATTATTAAAAGATTGAGTTTATATTTGTTAACAAGAGCGAAAATCGTGGCTCACAGAAAAGAAGTTTTCGTCTGCCACGGTATATATTTACATTAGAAAATGGCTAAGAATTCATTACTGAGTTCTTTATGTAACATGGATTTAATATTTTAATATGAGTTTTTTAGCGGCATTTTAAAGCTTTGTTAAAATTTGTCGCAGCATTAAATAAATGTAAATACTTCTTGTTTGAGTGTGATCGTCATTATAAATAAACACTTTTCAAAGATTGCATTCACACATATTACATTCTTCTAAATTTACTACTATTTCTTAAAATACAACTTTTTTTCAAAATAATAACACGGCATTACATACATAATATTACTTCGCTTCGAAATTATTGCCTATATCAATTACGAAATAGTATTCTAAGACAATTATGTAATTAAAACACACCTGAAGCCAGAAATTATTATTAGGTTGTAACGAAAGTTTCCCGCCACCGCAAACATCGTCAGCACACAGTTCTCGTTGGCGTATTTGCTCATATTTTGTCAAACGATTTTTGGCATTTGAAAGAAAGAGGTTTACTTTATAACACTGTGTTGTGAAATCTGTAAAAAATATAGTTATCATTAAGTATAAGGTGTCTCAAATGGAACTATCACTCTAGAGGATTAACCATCATTTACTTCCAGTTGTGTTGCAAAAAGTCAGCTACATAATATCAACGAATTACGAGTACAGCTTTAAGTACTATTGTTGTATCATGTGACACTGTGCAGGTTTGGTACCGAAAGTTCAAAAAACAGTTATCTAAGGAGTTAGAAGTTAGTTTTTCAGGCAGATATGGCGGAAAACTTTCGTTACAACCTGATATATTCGACGATCTCCATTTCCTTCGCCTCGATGGGAATATAAACAACCTGAGATGCGCAGAAGCAGGAGATGCGCAGTTACCCAGAGTGCGTAACGCCATCTGTTTGCAACAGCGGCGTTATCCAACTTTCTAAGAGAAGTGTCCACTCCTATAAATTTACCTTCGTGAAAGAAAGAAAAATGGAGTTGACGTGAGAGCATTACCGCGCTATGATTTTTTATGATTTTAAAGTGGGGTTAAATCAACAAGAATGCCTTCAACGTCCGCAATTAACATTTGGAAACGAAGTTTCACCTTATGCTACTGTATTCAGATGGTTTAAAGAATTTAGAAGAATTCGAAGGTGAATCTCCTGGATGAAAAAAACATAGGAAGAATCTTGTCATATCTGTAGTCTCAAAAACTGTGTTAATCATACAGAAATGTTAATTAATGATAATCGCTGCACTTACCAAATGATACAGAAAGAACTTAACATTGGATCCGCAGCTATATGTATGATTCATGAAGAACTGCATATGAAAAAATTAGTTTATCGTGGGGTTCCCCATAATTTAAAAGAACACCATAGGTGGAGCGTGTCAGAATCTGCAAAGAAATCCTAAAACTACTTCACGATGGTGGACACCGCCTTGTTTCTAAAATCGTGATTGGTGGTGAAACGTACATACAGTTTTTTGACTTTACAGCATGTCAAGAAATTTTATTATGGGTCTTTGAAGATGATCACAAGGAAACAATGATGAAAAGACAACTAACAATGAAAAAAATATTGAATGCTGTTTTCTTCAGAAGTACAGAATCAGTGAAAGGCATCGAGCTGGAGGGATAGAAGACAGTTACATCTAACTGGTACACTACTCAAAAACCTGAAATTCTTCAATTGTCTTCTCCTGAAATTCTTCAGAAGTCTTCCAGAAATTCTTCAATAATGCTTCATCATCACAATGAATATTCTCATACAGCAAGATTAATAGTGGAATTTCTTGAATAAAAACACATCAAAGTGATAAAACATTCACCCTATTCCCCTTATCTGGCTATGTGTGACTATTGACTATTTTTTAATCTAAAAATTTACCTTCGTCGTTTTCACTCCGAAGATGAGATTGACGAGGCTGTAAAAGCATATTTTGCATCGATTCCAAGAAATTAATGACATGTGGCTTTTAAACTTTAAAAAAATCGCCTGCAAAAGTGAATTGATGCTGGAAAGGAATGTTAAACATTCCTAAAATTTGGTGATTTTAATTTGTTCCATTTAGCCGTATCTCAAAAATTTCAGAGTGACCCTCGTATAACTACTACAGTGGTTATGATGTAAGTACGGATGTAGTAACGGTTGTGTGAATTCGTTAGGCTTAAAATTATTAATATACTTGATCTATCTTTGTCATTCAAGTATTTCTTGATACAACGATTCCAATTCAAGATGCTGTGTTTTCGTATAGGATTGAATTGTTGTTCTTGTTCTTGTCGTAATTGGAAAATTCATTTTCGGATTTGTGTGCTTGGTTTTCAAGAGCCCGCTTATAAAACGTCGTCAAATAAAGTGGACAACAAAAGAAATTTTAAGCAACCAGGAGATGAGTGGGAAACGAACCCACGACAGTTCACTTAAGCGATTAGCATAAAGAAGTACAGTCCCCTATCTATAAACCAATGATTCTCCAGTGAACTTATCAAGAAGACACATGGTTACACTTTCTAAAGATTTCTTTAGTGATATTTGTACCCTAAATGCAGACATGAGTTCAATATCACTAGTTTTTTATCAAAAAATAACAAAGTGCTTTATCAAACCCAAACCTGCTATAACAGAATTAAGGCTGGAGATTTAGTCACAAATTTTACCAATTATAAAGTTTTTAAGCTTGATTTCATAAGGTAAGTGCTAAAGCAAGTTATTATGTAAATCAATTTTTCTATTTCCTGGACACCCAGACTTTGAAGATTTCGAGGAAATTAGCATGATGATAGAAGGCTACCATATTGCCTTTCATATATTTCAGAGTTAGAATAAATGCATTACTGCACTTACCATGAATTGGTAAATTAAATGCTGTGCTTCATATCTCTTCAGCATAGGATGTTTCGGTATTTAGCGTTATTAAATAACAGGAAATGGAAAGCCCGGAACAGGAAAGGCTTTTTGTCAGCTTCCTTTTTGCACTTTTTACTTTTGAAATGATTGTCATCCTATATCGCGTGTTTAATTTCCTGAACATATACGTTTCGCTTCTCTTTAAGAAACACACAATTATTTTACTCACGGGGAATTTATTTGAATTCTCCGACTATAGACTGCCAGCAAGAATTGAGACAAAGTAAAATAAAAATTCATTTTGGGTATAATTCCACTAGTATAATATCTGCTTGTGTGCCTCTGGGAGCCAGGGAGAGTGCCATAAGTGTTCCTTACAGGAGGACCGGTAGCTAGTGCATAAAATGCACACAATTAGATTTATTAACGGAATAACACACGAAATAATTTTTTTTTAGGACTGTGTGACTTCTCTTGCTTTCAAACGATGTCTTGCTTTCTCCAAGAACCTTTAAGCGTTAACATTTTCCATAGATGAAATTTAGGTATTTGAAAGTTATTAAAAAACTGTTTGTTGAAACTCTGTCTGTGTGTACGCTTCTTATAATACTTTAAAAATCACGTCATATTACGAACAAACTACCGAATTACATAGCAATATTACAGGAAAAACTATAAAATTTCATATTAGTAAAGTAATAAATATATTTGCAGTAAGGAGAAACAATTTTTTAGGATTATACTATTAAAAAAATATTTTGCAGCTTCAAATAGTTAAAAATATATTTTTCGAGTAAGACTCTGTTTAATTTCAAAAGTTTAAAGAGGTATGAAGTGCACGTTTATAAATACAAATATATTTTAATTTTTTAGTTTAGTTTTTGAGACGTTTTAAGTGGTTACTATACTATAATACTTTTGATTTAAATTATGATATAGTAATTCATTATATAAGCTATGGAATTATATATAATTGTTACTTTACAATTATAGTAAAGGTAACTTTCAAAACATGTGTTTTCCTGTTTCTTTTTTTTCCTCTCTTATACTTATGAAAAAAAAGGCTTGTCGAATAGAAAACATTTTATTCTATCAAAATGTCTGATAGTTTCACTAAAAAAAGGACCAGCTCTCAAACATATGAAAAGAAAAGTAATATTAATAACTTTTGCGTTTCTATGAAAAATAGCTTAATTTTCAATTACCCAGAGTGCCGAGTAGTATGGTGTTATTTGCTTTTGTATTTTTATAGGGGAAATATCTAATGGTACAGAAGACTCTTAATGACGCAATTTAATATAATTATTATTTATTTAGTAATTTAATGTACGTTAAGAAAGTACTTTTTAAGCATTCAAACAATTTTATGGTCTAGTACTTCTTTTGCGAATTTTTATAATGATAATTATGTCTGCGATTAATGGGTCTCATTTCACGCCAATAACTATTGACACAGCAAAGAAAAGTTTAAAAACATCTGTTTTACATGTTTCTTCTCTTTATGTTTTCCCCCGAGACATAAATAAAACACACAAAAAAAGATCAACCATTAAAACAGAAATATTTGATTTCGCTTAAACAGCTATGAGCTTTGAAAATTTAAACATCCAAAATAGTAAAGGTAAAGAACATATATAATATTGATCAATTTAATGAACAAAGGGCGTGTTGCATAATCTATGCTATGTTTTAGAAATGTTTTAGAAATGTCTATGTTTTTTGCTATTTACTTGTTATATTGAACAAATATTTTAGTTTTAATGAAAGCAGAGAAACGCTCAAGGATGTCTATGACAACTGTAGATTATTAATTAATATTAAACACTTGAAAACACCACCTATAAATAGTATTATCTGTAAGTAGAACCATCAATTAATAGTTAAAAAATGTAAAATAATAAACTATGAAATTGCGTGATGTAAAGATTATAAGAAATATTAGGAAGAGTTTAGTCCTTTTTTTTCAAACTACTTTTACGCCTACTATCGCCCACTATTTAAAGCAACCACGTACTGTTAGACTCTAACAAGCATTACTTAAGTGTCTAGAATACAATTATTGTGCCGATCTTCGACGCAAACTTGTTCTCGCTCTGTATGAAATGTGAGACGTCTCTGTCATCAACTGTTGTCCGGTTGTTCGCCTCGGCTCAAAAATACTTGGCCGTAATAAGAAATGTGGTGATATGCAAATTAATGTAAAATAAATTTATTTAAACAACAAATTTACTGTACGGCATTTTTATTCGATGTAGCACTGAAAAAAATGAAAAACATAATTTAAGAAAATACTATAGAAGTATTGTATAATTACAGAAAACGGAACATATTTAAATTTGAATAACTTTCAATTTAGTTTTCATCATCATTTATATCTCATGACATTTATTGTTAAGTCTGGCTTCTTAAGCTGAGGCAAACAACCGAACAGTCTAACACAAGCCCTTTCTTGGTTTCATCACCGATTTGAACCACACTTGGAAAACTGCGAAGGGAACACGTTACACTAGGTATATTATAGAAACATTTTATTACGTTTTTCAAAAATATTATAATAAATTTATTTCTTTTGGCACCCAAAACCGTACGTCAGACTTATTTTTGGATGGAATAACAAAGACTAAAGAATCTCTATCGTTAAGCCTCCTGGCCGCATCCATGGAAATAATAACCCAAACTATAGAGTCATTCATTAAATATCAGTATAGACTCACTCTTTTCTCTGTCTAACACTAGATTTTTCTATGCTGAATTACTGTATCCTATATCAAAATTTACATGTACCCCCGAACCCTTTCATCACCTTCCATTACAAGTGGGATTTGCGTGATTAGAATATTTTACATCAGAACCTCTGATAGAGAATACTGTAAAAATTAGAAATAGGTATGGAAGAGGAGCTGGAGGCTAATTTGAGAGAGAGCGTTCGGTTAAGTCTGAATATTTTCAGACTATAAGAACTCTATACAGCGTACAAGCAACCGGTTTAACGTGAGGGACAGAACTGCTGTGTATATAATTAATACGCTTAAACACCTATCCATGTCGCATGGAATACGCCTGCAGTGGATTCGCTCGCGCCTGGACATCTGGGTCAACGAGTTGGCTGATGAGCTGGCGAAGTCAGGATCGAGAGCACTTTGTCTTTTGCCCCTGTCCTGAAATTCTTTGATGTCTACTCATTTAGGAAATTTCGAGATAGGCTAAAATGTCTTATCCCCAGAGTTCATGACTGGTACAAGAGGGTTGGTCCTGGTGGCTTATTTGATATTTCACACGATATAAAAGAGAGAGATCAAAGGGCGGCATCTAGATTTGTCAGCGGTTACATATAGCCTCTACTTTGAGAGATGCCTTAAGGTATTCCCTATCTGAAAAAAATGTAATGTTGAGAGTGCCACACCGGGATACATTCTTTATTGTTAACGGCTTATTAGAGATAAAGTAACTCTTGATCGTTTTGGAATTTTTGAGTGTTAATGACTTCATGGCTTATGTCTAGCTACCGTTATACAATGGAGGAAATACAACACTTTTTCAAAAGTTGAACTTACTTGAGAACTGCAGTTGCTTTCGTGATAGCAAAAATTTGCGTTATTTAGAGATTCCATTGAACTGCTTTGTTTTTTACAATAATAT
Source organism: Cheiracanthium punctorium (assembly GCA_038373885.1). Classification (NCBI taxonomy): domain Eukaryota; kingdom Metazoa; phylum Arthropoda; class Arachnida; order Araneae; family Cheiracanthiidae; genus Cheiracanthium; species Cheiracanthium punctorium. The sequence goes on along the minus strand of JAWZYV010011810.1, from coordinate 333,166 downwards.
TTTTCATATAATACTCAATGTGATTAATTTAGAGGGTAACATTCAAAGCCATCTATCAACACGCTTAAAAATAGAACACAAATCCACTCCTAAGGACTGAAAATCAAGCCTAACTTGTCCCAGTTTTCAATCCTTTGGAGTCATCTTCGCTCCTCAGGAGTGTTAGTTCCTTTTTAAGCTTGTACAAAATCAAAAGTATTAATATCTATCGTGATAGAAACATTTCAATGTGAGCAAAGTTTAAAAAGGAGATCAACAACAATACATACAGTATAATAATAATGTAATATAACAATTATTGCAGTATCATGTATTTGTAAGGACAGTGGTAGAGCATAATTTTTTACAAAGACATGCTTTGAAAATGCACACAATTCATAAACTGAGTTCAACTAAATTTTAATTGGTGCTAAGTCAAACAGCATGAAAGTGCCTCAGAAGGAACTTGAAGTGATAAACACACCAGATTAAATCGCATAGGATATTAAATTCTGTATGGACGCTAATTGAAAGGCACAGAATATTTCGTAATTACATTAGAAATGAGCAGATGAAAGGAATTTGAATGAGAGTAGATGGGAAACTTCAACTGTAAAATATGAATTAAATGTTTCACAAAATACATTCCAAGAAATTCTTCAAAAGTATACGGCAAAGATGTAGGTCATGAAGTACCTTGCTTCTTTGTATTCATTGGTCATACAATTTTATGAAGAATATATTTTAAAAGTAGGAATTGAGAAAATTATAGTGAACTATTTTCCTAAAAAACTGTAATATAAAATTATTTAGAAGCTTTACAAACATTTTGCTAAAGCATTTTAATAACGATTTGGATGACGATTGAGACTGAGTTAGACGATAATTACAATTTAGACATTTGAAATTATAAAATGGGCTTCTTCTTTTGTAATAAGTAAGCAAAATGCCTAAAATCTTTTGAAGCATTTTTATTCTCATATTCGATGTAAAACAATTAGAAATTAAACAAATTAAGAAAAAAGGAGCATGTGTTTCAGAGATAGAAAATCAAGTAACTGGGTTCCGGTCTATAATTAATATTATTTCACTAAATGCATTTTATTGACGCATTTATACAGCTATTTAATACAGCAAATCCAACTTCTACGTACTGTATTATTTTTTAATGCGACTCTATTAGCTAATAATATTTATAATGTAGAATATATTAGCAAATATTATTCGAAATATATTACTAAGATTAAAATATATAAAAATACAGGATTCATTCAGTCAAAGCTCCTGATAAATTCTGAATTATTTTTACTACATTGTATAAAGCTATTTTAATTATGCAGTATACTATTTACTCATATTTTAAAACACAAACTTTCCAAGTGAATTCAAACATAAACAAGCTTTGAAAGGAACCCTGACATATAAAATAGGTTCATAAATGCATTCATAAATAATCTTGAGTCGGAACATAGACATTAATCTCTCGGCACGAACATGACCGGGAAAATTATAGCGACTCGGGTTGAAACAGAAACGGAAAAATTACATCACAGCGTCGTCATCAGTCATTTCTTCTTAGCAAAATATTTGAGAATTTAGCAAAGTTTCAACTGAATAAGATAAAATCAGTATTATTCGTTGTAACGCTTAAAATTGTCTCAAATGTAATTAATATATTTCCTGCAGTGAAAATATGTATGGAGAATTTAAAGACAAATTGAAAATTATATAAGAATATATTTATATAAATTATTAACGTCAATCTGTTCTGATAGAAAAAATAACGATTTTCATCTCATTTGGAAAAAAAAAGTGTTATGTTTATTTTATAAAAGTCTCAAATTCAAACTCTTATGTAGTTTACTTTCAAGCACTGTGATCATTTAAAAGTTCAATCTCAAAATATATGCACAATTACGACCTACAAGTTGTACGGCGGAAAATATAATTTAAAGTAGTATGTGAATATGCTTCAGTTATACTCATCAATTATTCATAAAATTAATTTCGTAACTTTTCTAAGAGGGTCATATATTTCTTTTCTTTTTGAATAATAAAGTTTTTGAAATTCGATGTATTTGCCGTTGTAGTTTATAGAGATTCAACCATTATACCATCACATCTCATGAATTTTACGAGTAACTATATATTAACAAAATATTTGCATAACACATAAAAGACTTATTTATCATTTAGTGAACCCTGATTTCATTTCTGAAAGAAAATTTGTATTCTGTTATAGCAATTAATGTATAATTATTTCTGTAGCTATCATCTATGTGCAGATTTTAGAGGTCGGTAGAACCATCCTACAGGAGTTAAACAAGATTTTACAGACTTCGTCACAACCCATCGCATAAATATTTAAGCATTGACAGAATTTTCAGCTAATGTCACTAGCCCCAAGTCTCTGACATTAAGACTGCTCTCATCTCAGAGACTAAACAAGGAGCTACACTGCAAATTCCCAGCACACATAGGGAACAAATTTGGAACACATTTATTGAAAAAAAGTGTTCCAGTTACCTAAAAGTGTTCTGAAATGCGTTCCGAATACGATCCGTTATAAAAGAAGTGTTCCGAAAGTGTTCTGAAAGTGTTATGCATAGGATATTTGTTAATCTAAACTTAAGAACACATTTGAGAACAGATTGGGAACACCTTAAGAACGGATTCGGAACACTGGTGAAATCATTGCTTTGTTACAACGATATTGTTATGAGCGAGTAGCCTGAACGGTATAGCATCGGCCTCGAGATCGGGAGATCCGGGGTTCGAATCACGCTGCCGGTAAGTGAGAAAAAATAAAATCCAAGTCCACAAATTAAATTTAATAACTAATTGCAGCACTAAATTATAGTAATTAACTAAAATTCATTAAAATCAGTTCCAAACTCTAAAAATTTCTAAGTCCAATTCCAAAATTAAAAACGTAGTTCCTAAACATAACACCAGATTGCAGCACTAAAAATTCAATAACAAATGGCAGCACTAAAATTAATTAAATAAAATAAATTAAAAGCTGTCCCAATAGAAATATAGCAGACTCCAGCTCCAGCAAAAATACAACTCAACCATCCAGGAGGGAAACAACTCAACTCCACCCATTACGTCACTTTCGACCACGCCCCTTGATGACGTCACTTCCGCAGCACCTGCTCTTACTTTCTAGAAAGTGTTCTCAAATGTAATCCTAAAAGCATTCCTTAAAGTGTGCTAAACAGGATGACAAAAAAAGTATTCTGAAATGGGTTCCAAAAAGTGTTCTCAAAAAGGGGACAAAATAAGTGCTCTGAAATGGGTTCCAAAAAGTGTTCTACAATGTGTTTCCAAAAAGGGGACAAATATGTGTTCCAAAAAGTGTTCTGAAATGAGTTCCAAAAAATGCTCTGAAATGTGCTTTTAAAAGGGGACAAAATAAGTGTTCTAAAATGTGTTCAAAGATCTGCTTTGTATGCTTTTTATAAGTGCATTCCAAGTTAATGATGGGACTTGACGTTTCTAAACACGCAAACTGTGAGCCTATCTTACAGTGGTTCATCCTTAGGTAATATAAGGAATAGGGGTAAGTAGCCGTCATTGAAAGTGTACAATCTTACACGCAAGGGAAAGGAATTTCGTAAAGATTTGCGAATCTAGGAAGCTAATAACGATAGCCAAGAAAGCATGCGGCCACACAGGTTGCACGCGATTACACTCCAATGGTTTGCAGGAGCCTTCGGCTGGCCACGGACCAAACACGTGGTTTTCTTGTTTTGATTTCTAGCAAAGAGGGCTTTCACACTGGTAATTTTTTTGGTTTGAACCACTCAAAGAATACATCATCCCCCCAAAAGACGGCGTGAGTCCTCTGAATTTTCAGCCCTGTTACATGCTAACCAGTGATTTGCTTATAAGCGAAAAGTATTAATCTCTAAATGATTCAAGAAATTTTTATATTATTTTATAACTTTCACTTTGAACGAGGGAAATTCGAGAGAATATGTTGTAAAACTTTCGCTTTATATACCCTAATAGCACAACAGTCCCCTGTGACTGAAATGCGACCACACAATACTGTCACAATAGAGTTACAAACAGTCGTCGCGACTCCGCAGCAAAGTCACGCCAGAGTCCCTATGTCCTATCGCTGTGTAGTCGCATTGCGACCGTTCAGAGAAGTCACGATGAGACAGTTTTGCGACAGCGAAAAAATTCGGGGAAAAAGAGTTACCGAAAATATACACCAGATGGCAGCACCAAACTCTCAGGCAAGAAGAAGTTGAGGTCCAGAATCGAACCAGGGATCTAACGGTCATTAGCCGAGCATCTTACCGCAACGCTGTGATTACCGTGCTTGGGTACCTTTAAAAGTAAAATGACGGCTGCAAAAGCTAGTTCTGACGGCTTCTTTTGGAAATTTAAAATTTTTCTGTGAGTATTTTATAAATAAGATTTATATATAAATATATATATTTATTTTTAAATAATATAAAAAATATCATTATTTTCAGGACATAATGTGCTGTTTTATTTAGGTATTCATCCGAAAAAACTAATGATTTATTGAAATTTTTTATTCGGTTATGAAATAAATTTGTAATGTGCGACATGTGAGGTTTGATATATATTAAGGTATGAGGGATAAGATTTATATTTTTGCTATATTTTGCCTAAAAGGGATTTCATATAAAAATAAATAAAATTAATTGGAAAAACATGCATTAGATAAAATAAATAAAGTATTTTTGACTTCGACCCATAGTTTTATCTCAAATTTTTCGTAGTGGAACTTTCAAACATCCAGAGATGTATTTAAAGGGGGAGGGGATCTGAAAACTTAAAGCAATTATTAAAAAATAGCAATTTTGAGATATTTGTATTTACTCTAGTAACAATAAGGTTGAAAATACCGGATAGTCCCTCCCCCCATCCGAAATTTAAACCTTACATACGCTATCGAAACATATATGCCATGGGGATATGAAAGAAATTGTTAATTTTACTCACAGATACTTAGTTTTCACTTGTGATTAGAACTCTTAACTCTAATATTTTTAAGAATAATATTTTTTTATAAATAATATTGTCCTGTTTAAACGAAATAATTTAAAAGTTAATAAATTAAACTAAATTCCATTACTACATAACTGCGAGGTTTTATTGAATTACTATTTTCGGATTTATTTATTAAATGTTTCAGGGAAGAAATTGTCACAAAATATTAGAAAAAATGAGTATGTATCCAAAGTCGCAAAAGCGGCCAGTGTGACGTCATTTTGAAGTCCAAAAAACTCAGTAGTCGCAAAATAGTCACACAGTGACTTCACAGTGGAGTCACTGAGCGACCAATCACATACTAGTCACATGGTGACTTCACAGTGGAGTTACTGAGCAACCGATCACATACTAGTCACATGGTGACTTCACGGCGACGTCACCTGGTGACTGGTCACAAATAAACTTCACAGTGACCACACAGTAGAGTCACATCACTCACAAGTCACAATGTGAGTAGTATGTGACAGTCCTGTGACAATTGTGACCCTCTGTGACGTCACAGCGACTCTTTTGTGACCATCTGTGCTATTAGGGTATTTTTTCCAGTTTTCATAGGTTGCTTGTTTGAGAGTATTTAATCTTTTATGTGAATAAGTAATTTTAAACTTTGACTGCTAGTAAATCCATTTAGAATGTTTTCAAATTTTGAAGGAATAAGATTATGGCTCATATTGAGAAGCTAACCGTTTGTAAATAACTAAATACGCTTACTTCGATTGAATCAAAGTCTTAATCTGTTTTTATTAAAATGTAACCAACTGCAAAGACTAACATGTTATGATTATTTCCGTCTATTCCATTAAGAAATACTTTCAAAAAAGTTCATTTCTTAAGAAATGGATAGCTTCAGTTTTCTATCACGGTTACATTTTTAATTCAAGAGAATTCTATTTTATACCGGAAACAAGGCAGCTGAAAAATGACATACTTCGTGCTATTTTTGCTCTCCGAAGGAACGTGGGTGTAAATACCTTCCAATAATTCATAGTAAACTCTCCCGCAATTGCGTTTCGAAGGGAAAAAATACCATAAACTTTCACTGCGTAAATCGACAGTGAGAAACCATTTTTCTCACAGTGGCTGCCTGTTCCTTGTCTAAGGCAATGACTGTGGCATGCTTCCTACGAAATCCTATCCTAGTACTGTAATGGCACAGACTATATCTGATCAGAAATTAACATGGTTTAATCTAAAGAGAATGAGAATTTCAACTTCTATTCAATATAAAAAGCATGATAAAATAAAAGATTTTGAAAATTTTTCATTAGTCCAGAAAATGGCTACATAAAACGATCTAATTTTCTACATAATCGATTCAGGGTCAATCCCCGTCAGTTTATGCACCTATTTCAGTCAATCGCATTTTTAAATTGTTGTTTCACCAAAACGTGGCTGCAAGGTGGAATATTTTGGTAGTTTCGCACTTTATATAAGGAAATGCAGCATGACTTTCTTTGTTGACCTCCGAGAATCTATTTATCCCCAAATTTATCTGGAAGGTCTAAAATTGCTCAAAATAACTTTTGAGCTGTTGAATTTTGTTGTTATAAAATTAAATAATAAATTTCCAAAAGGAGTGCATAACTCAGCGCCTCAGAATTATAATTAAACTTTACTGTGTGTATCTACCAGTAGTTATCCGTAGTTTCGACTCTGTTAAAATTAATATTGCTTATTACAAAGTATTACGTATTTCATTGTACATAAACCGAAGTACGAGCCAGTTCTTCTTGAAAATGCCTGCACTCAGGATTCCCTTTCTCAGACACAAGTTTATTGTATAAATAGTCGCTCTTAAGGAAAACTACAACACTGAGTTTGTTTCATGCGAATTAAAATACAGTGTTATATATATTATTCTTTATTACCGATTCTTATCTTATTAAATATTTGACTGTTTTATGTGAAAATTGCTCTTTAACTATGTTTAACACTCTTCTTGTTAAGTGCCTCGCCATAAACAGAGATAAATGTTTGTTTAAAGTGTAATTTAGCTATTATAACTCGAAGACACGTCCTCATTAAGCACGTAACGATGTAGAATTAATGGAATTCTTGCACACCATTGAACTGGAATGGACAAAAGGCTTAATAAAGCACGCGACTTCAATAAAATGCGAATTAAAACTTGCTCCGCTGAAATCTTAAATAAGTTTATTTAGCTAGCAACGCAAGACATTTAACAAGTGATCTATGCAAGAGATATTTAGAATAAAATGGAAAAACATTGTGACCTCTTAAAATGGGCTTTAAATTACAAAGTTTAAGCAGTTTGTAACATTTTATGAAGGCACTGTCCTCTCCGAAAACGTGAAAAGCATACAGTAGTAAAAATTATGTTCTTTAGTTTAGTGTGAAGATTTACATGCATTTCCATATAAAGGACTGCTTACTTTTTAAAGAAGTTTTTCACTGTTTTAAACAAGCTTTTTACCTCTAAATAAAAAAATAAAAAAAATTCGCACTTGTGAAGAGTGAGGAATTCTTAAACAATGATATTTTATTTACAAAAAATGATATGCTGAATTAATGGTATTAATTAATGAGATTATTGAGTGAGGTTATATAAGGAAAGAATTTAGAAGACGGAAAAAAGGGGTGCAACATGAATTGGTATTACATTTCAAGAAGCACTTATGCAAATTGAATTTATTGCATTCATTCAAAATAAAATTGTATTTTTCTTATTGATACTCATATAATACAATTACGGTGCGTTTAGAATGTTTTTCGTGTGACTCTGGAAGATCATACAGGTTGCAATACTTTTCGTGAGGTGTTTTATCGTACTAAGTCTTCAAAGTGTTCAGAATGAAAGATAAAAATACAGAAGTCTCACCCTTCTATATCAATATATTGCAACAACTGCAAACCGTCTACACTAGTAGCGTATTGTCTCGGATGTCTAAGGATAGTTGCGAAGCCCGACGAATATCAGTTTCCATAAAAGCATTAGCCTGAAATTCTGCAACTAACTCATTTCAGTCATTCCAATTAGAGGAAACAAGATTTCTGAAAAGAAATAAAAAAAAATTCCTTCCGTTTCCATGGGTTCTATTTCGTTACTGGAGTGAGATGACCCAGCATACAGCTCTGATCTACATCTGTTTCTATATTAATTACATAAGTTAATACTAGTCACTTAATTTCTGGTGCATTCACCCCATCCATATATTATATAGTAAATATATTTCATCGATGCATGGTGATTTTATTAATTAAAAAAAAGTTTGAATGCTGATATTAATTTTATAGCTACAACGTTAATAAAAAACTATTTGATTTTCTTCCTATTTTGAAATGAAAATAATTTGTATAACTTTTAATACGAACATATTCCTGAGTTTTCTTCAATATTTTATGGCTTTAAACACAATCAAATGATATTTGGGGGATTTTTAATTCTTTATTATGCTTCATGGTACAGGCAGTGCATGACGATTCCTTTGCAGACGCATCTAGAATGAAAAACTTTTATATTTGAAGATTTATTCTTCAAGAATACTTCTACCTAGACAGGATCCTTAAATAAATATAAAAAAAGAAACTACTCTCAGGAAAAGTAGACATATTTCGAAAGTTAGCCCCTTGCTCTTTTGAAATGAATGATATATGAAGGAGTAGACAGAATGGTAAATGGGTCATAGTTATATATTCTTCCCCCTCCATCGTTATACTGTTTCATATCTCTTCTTTGGTGAAAAAAATTGATAAAAGGAGTCCGTTTCTGATATATATATAATATATATATATATATATATATATATATATATATATATATGTGAGTGTGTGTGTGTGTGTGTATGTATATGTATATATATATATATATATAGTAAAAAGGCTAAACTTACGAATCAAGGAATCATTCTACAGCAGTTTCGTAGTACAAATATACAATGAACACAAAATCATATATATATATATATATATATATATATATATATATATGTATATAAAGGTAGTTTGAGTTTTACTAGTTTGGGTATTGTTCAAGCGGGTACTTTCACTTACAAGTTTTACTTTCCTGTCATACTTGCCACGCGCGCTCTGGAGCTATGTTTTATTTCTTTAGTTTATTGACAGACACCAAGTCTTCGATTCTGTGTTCTTTTCAGTGTACACTTGTTCCCACGCCTTTGTAATCCGGGATGCAGGCCATGTTAATAAATGTGTGTAATTCGATTAGAGATAAGGGAGAGGCGGAGTTATGTCTTAGCAACCCACGTGGTGTGGTGAACGTAAATACGCCCGCACCTCGAAAATCGACAGACTTCTGCCACTAGAACTGCTTAACTAGTCCACGCAGATTTTCTTACCCATCTCCCTTCCCCTCTTCTCACTCTATATTGTAACTTAAAGATAATGTTCAATAAACCGTCTTACCTGCCTTAACTCTGGAAACTTTATTAGAATATCTGACGTCTCATATATATATATTATATATATATATATATATATATATATATATATATATATATATATATATATGAGACGGTATATATAAACGTATATATATATATATACGTTTATATAAACATGAAATATTGTGCATTACATTATAACATCACATATTTACAGTAACATCTTGTATTTTATGATTTTTTGGCATTTTCAAGTATTTTATCTGAATCTGCATGTTCGTTTTGATCTGATTGAAAACAAATTATTTCTAAATAGATCAATATATTTCAAAATATTACTACAAAAAACGTTGTTTTAGTTTTTTGATACTTTTCATGTTACAAGTATAATTTCAGGTCGCTTCTTTCATAGGAAAAGTTCTGAATTTCACTTCATAGAGAAAAAATGCAGAGAAACCGGTGTATTCATATTTCCTAATGTCTCTATCTCACTCAGTAAGAAACTGTGCAAAAAATCCTCGCATATCATGTAGTTTCTAATTGGACGGAGTAATAATCTTTATTGCTTTTAAGCGCATAAGAGTATTTGATGTTTAGACTGAACTATCTTACGAATATTATAGTTTCATGTAAATGTATATCTGCATATATGTTCTGTCATAGGATTTCCCCTTTAATTAATGCAGGATGTATCACAATTCCCTCCCGGATTTGGATGGCTTATAAAAAATAATATATTACCAATACAGCAACAAAGTTGGCTTTACTGAAGAAAGAAACATTACAAGTTTTATTTCATAAACAACGAGCTTCCTCGTCGTTGGATTACGCGAAGTTCTGACAACGACAATCTCCTTCTTCCATAGGCACCTCGCTCTCCGGACCTAACTCCATGCAATTTTTTATGAGGTTACATAAAAGATCGTGTGTTCGTGTCCCTTGTGTCACGTGATTTACAAGGTTAACTCCAGAGGATCACAACCGCATTTGCCACCATTGATCGTCACATATTAAAGCGAGTGTGGGGAGGGAAGAATTTGATTTTACACTTGATATCTACCACACCACTAAAGGCTCACTTATTGAACATTTATGAAACAAAACTTGTAACATTTCTCTATCAATAAAGTCAACTTTATTGCTGTAATGGTAATATATATTTTTTATAAGCTTTCCAAACCCGGGAGGAAATTGTGACACACCGTGTACTAGTAAGCGCTATGATGTCAAGGTCAGTACAGAGCTATTTGTCGTGAGCATTTTTTTAATATTAGCAAGCTTACCGTGAATTACGATCAAGCGTTCCCGATTTTTCCCTCAATCAAAGAATTCTAAACTCAAGCAGCTACATTTTAACAGATAATGACATTTCGAGAATGTCTTAGCTTGTAAACCTTTTAAGAGAAATAAAATGCGTTTTATTTCTAAGGATCTCTAAAGATACTCTTATATATCGGCTAGAAAAATTCAAAATATTTCTATCTTAATACTTCTTTCTTCGATACCCTTCTCATTAAAATCTTCGGGGAAAAATCTAAAATTATTGTCGGTCATAACATTTTTGCAAATATTTTGGTTTTTAAATGTCGGCTATAACCTTTGTCATACGTTTCAATATTTAAGCAAGCTTTCAAAAATTATATTTTGCGGTTTTATGCTTGCCCCAAAAGCATACGTGCCGAAAATGTGTTAATATCTTAAAAAATTCAGCCGAACTGCTTTTAAAACTCTAAATGTTTTATGAACCTCAAAAAAATCAACTTTTCTTTTGATAACAATCTACTTTACTTCTTCTGAGAGTGTGTCCAAAAGTGGGAAAACGTGCTCCCCGTTCTGTAAATTTTTAATTTATTTCCTCCCCATGGGGAAGATTTGGGGCTTCTTAAGACTAAATTTATTTGTTGACTTTGATAAAGATAGTAAGAGCTTTTTTGGTGTTTTAAAAATCAAGAACATTGTTTATGCTTGCTAGTTATTAAGATTTTGCTGTGTGTATTGAGATTAAATTCTCTTCCGCTTATCTTAAATGTCAAAAATGTAAGTTTTAACGTAGATTATATGTAATACATTAAATAAAGCGTGCCACTGAACTCAAATGCGTTGAGTCAAATAGACCTTATAAATACAGATACTTGTGCTGTTGTAGAGCCTAAAGCAAGTGTTTGCATACCTAAATTGGTTTTGCAATTTTAATATTGTTAAATTTAGAACTTCGCACTCTCACATTTATTTATCTATCCGTTTCTTGGATAAAATAATATGCTACTTATAATGAAAATGTTAGCACATTATAAGAAAGCAAAGGCTGTGTTTTACAACAATTTGTTGTAAAACACAGACAATCGGTATCCTGCATGGCAATTTTAATGTAATCATTACGTTTACGAAAAATCTGTGTGACTATTGTATTAGCTTTTACAAAGAAATCTTAAATTCTGAAAATTTCGAAGACGCAATGTTATGTGTTAAATTCATGTTAATTACTTTTTAATGTGCTTATGAAGCACGTTTAAACTTTTTCTAATTATTTATTTTGTGTTGTAAAAAATAATTCAAACACGATTTTTAATTTTACCAAACATATTACAATATATTGGGTGTTTCGAAACTCACAGCCAAAAATTTAAGGGGCAAATATTTAATACGGTTTAGAATCACATATGTGTGGGGTCGGAAAAGTTGTTTTCATTTACCTGTAAATAATCACTTTAATAATCCATCTTGTAATCATTGTATAATCCCTATTTTAGTAATCAATCTTAATCAACTGCTTTTTGTGAAAGATCCATTAGTTTTTGACTAACATTGTCAGAAAGTTCACTATTTTCCCAAAATGATTATTAACAGGTACATGAGAACGAAGTTTCCGACCCTACATTGCTATGTGATTCTGAACCATCTTGGCTCACAGTAGCCACCCCATAAATTATTGCCCATGAGTATTGAAACACCCTATATACTACGTACAGTGTGCCCGCTAAAGTTCATTGTCACCTCAATAATTTCTGAACGGCAAGAGCTGTAGTCATAAAAGTGGGATTTGGGTATAGTAAAGTTGCCATGGACTATGAAAGAAAGCCGCTTATAGCGTCACCTAGTGGCTAAATTCGGAGTAAACTTTCTTCTCTCAAAATTGGATCCCAGATACGGGAAAAAATCAATAACAAAATTGTTTAGCATCATCGATTTAGTTAGAAAAAACGTAACAGTTTGCAAATGATATTCATTAATTTGCACAATATTGCTACGGATGGAAGGCATAAAATGCACATCTGCATGGTGAAATTTTTCAAACTGTTTTTACCTGACATTAAGTTCATTTACCTTTTATGCTTAGTTTATTTTTTGTTTGTTTTGTTTTGTTTCGTCAGAAACAGTACATATCTGGACACAAATCTGCCGTTCCCACTGGAAGTTGTGCAATATGCCTGATGACACGCTGGCAAAAGCAATCGTAATACGTTTTTACGCCTCGCATTTTACATCTTCAATTTTTAACATTAATGTGCTCAAGATGTCTTTTCTTAAGAAATCGGTGACGCTGAACAACATTGTATTCGACTTCTTTCCCGTAACTCGAACCGTTTTTGAGATAAGAACGCTAACTCCAAATTTATCCAATAAGTGGCGCTGAAAGCGATTTTCTTTCATAGCAAATGACAACTTCACTATAACTAGACCTCCCGTAATATTCTAGGCATTTGTCACAGCGTGGTACAAGTTTTTGTTTACCCTCTTCATAGAATGTTTCCGCCTGTGCAGTCAACCTTGAGGTAACATGTTCTTTCAGCTCGTCATCCTTGTTGCACCGCTGACCGACAAGGGATGACTTCAGATGCCGAAACAAATTCGATAGGAGCGAGATCGGGGCTGTACGGAGAATGGTCAAAAACGTCCCAGCCAAAGCCCTGTAGGAGTCTTTTAGTCACATTCGCAGTGTGTGGCCGGGAATTGTCGTGAATGAAAACCACGCCTTTTGTGAGCCTTCCTCCGCGCTTATTCTGTATCACTGCAGTTTCATGGTTGACTACACAGGCGGCAACATTCTGCGAAGAGAGTATACAAAGGCTTGTACCACGCTATGGCAAATGCCTGGAAAATCACAGGAGCTATGTCGAAAGATAGTGCAAGGGTAGTAGATTTTTGTTCAATAAATTTCTGTGCTGTGTCTGTACTTGTTTTTTTTTATTTCAAAACTGAACTTACTTTACGAACGTACCATATATACATACATATTAGGGTGGATCGAAAAAATTTTTTTTTCGAAATCTTTATCTCCTGAAGTCTCAAAAGTTGTATATTGATATGAATAAGATGTGTGTAAAATTTGAATGTTCTACGACAACGTCTTGGGGTTACGCATTGAGCTTGAAATTTAGAAATTTTTGAAAAATATGGCATTTTCAAAATATCGACCAAAAAATTTCTTTTCCGAATTATTAGGCACCGGAAGTTTTAGGAGTTTTATATTGTTATGAATAACACGTATGTAAAAACTGGAGGGGCTGCAATAATTTCTAGGGATTGCACATCGAGTTTGAAATCTATAAATATCTGAAAATTATGTGTTTTTAAAAAAATTATGTAGTAAGCAAACTTTATTTGTTAACAATAATTTGGTTCTTTTATATGTTAAAAAATGTTCAGAGAAACTCAGTAAATCACAAAAAATGGCTTTACGAGTAGTTTGATACAATGCACACTTTATACTGTCGTTTTGTCTTGGGCGCAGTCCGCAAGCTGTGCTCTAGACAACTAGCTTCGGTTTGCCTGCCGAGTGATGGCGATGCATTTGGTTAAAGCAGGCACGAGAGATTTCATTGAAAACAGGCATTTAGTTTAACGTTTCAGATAAATGGTGCTTTCAGTGTACTCTCAAGAAAGCTAAAAGGTGGTTGCCTTGCACTGTTACGATTCTCAATAGAGTGAAATCGTCTGCAACAACCATGGAACAAAATCGGTGTTCTTAGAAGAGCTGGGGATATCGAAAGAATTACCTTGTACCGAGTTACCAACCCGAGAAGACATACTCGTACTTCTATATTACTTTTTTGTACTTAAGAAGAAAAATTTCTGAATAAAGGGCAGGATCCACCGGAAGGAGAAGTAACCTTAGTTGTGGTGATCAAATTACAGGAAATTTGGATCAAGACCAGTATCCGTACTGTGTCAATCCAAGGAATTCAAGAGATAGAAAAGGTCATGAGCAAGTTCAGCAGCTAAATAAATCGTACGTTAGAGACGGACATAAGGAATTGTTTATGAAGAAAGTGGGAAAGACTCTCCCTTACCGAGCTATTGCATATCGCACTTGCAAATGTCCTGACTTTTCCCGGAGCAGGTGTGGCTCAGAGCCTCGCATACCTCATACAGAACGGGAGTTATTAGCAGACCAGAGGGGAGCAAGATGTGTGACAATCCATGGAGTTGTAAAGAACAGAAGTTTATGGAGAAAGAGAGAGAAGTTGAAAGGTTGGAAAGAAAAATTTCGAGATTGGTGGATAAAGAGGTGAAAGTTCCAACATCCAGTCTCCAACTTTAGTCATTGATTTGGAAAGTGAAAATAACTTAAGAGAAGTACGAAAGAGTGAAGAAAACGTTGAATGCCTATCTACCGCCACTTTGGGAGATTTGTTCAGAAATGACCAAGTTAGAATAAAAATATCAGTGCTTTCACAAGTCTGCGACACAAAATTATTGCGGACTGGGCAGCAGCAACTTTGGTATCAACTTTATTTCACAATCTAGAAAGTGGAAGGAATGCAAATGGAGAGAAATCTTCACAACTGATTCTCGACGCATATAAAATTACAGGAAGGCTGAGATGACTCGCAATGAAAGAAACGGAGGAAGGCTTTAAAATTTTCTTTGGATTGTGTTTTGATAGGAAGAAGAACAAAACCTGATACATAGAAAAATTTGTTGACGGTAAATTACACCCAAGTGTTTGTCACAAAGAGCATATCTCGCTGATAATGGAACCTGGCTCAATATACTTTGGCCAAATGTCACGATCTGATTTTAAGAATTTCATTGGAAATTTGGGAGAGTTTGATACGAAATCCATTGATCTTAGGACCCTCACATACATTGGCGGTGGTGGCAAATCATCGAATTCTGGAAAGAACAAATGCGTCATCCGAGATCTAGAAACGCAGTTCTCTAATCTAACTAAATCTCTGCAATGTTGTATTTGCCAACTTCACACAATAGCAAACAGCCACTCCAAAATTTGCTGTCTATCCATCTATCAGATGATGGTTTCTTACGATCTAGATTATTACACTTGATATAAAATGCCACAATTTGATTTGAAGTCAGGCTTTACATTATTCATTAAAACGCATGCTCCAATAATTGGATGCTTGGGCTGTCACGGGCAGGACTCGGATAGCAGGCAAATCAACGAGGGTCCTGGATTATGTAGTTGCGATTGTGGTTGTACTGGAGAAGAGCTGCGAACGTTACTGGCTATTTTTGAACGGGACTAATTCATTAAAATTATAATTTTTGCTTTCTACATAGTTTTGTCAAAAATCGCATATTTTTCAGACAATTATAGATTTTAAGCTCGATGTGCAACTCCTAGAAATTGTCACAGCCCTTTCAGATTTTGCATACGTCTTATTCATAATAATATACAACTTCTAAAACCTCGGGAGCCTAATAATGCGGAAAAAAATTTTTTGATCGATTTTTTAAAAAAGTCATATTTTTCAAAAATTTCTAGATTTCAAGCTCGATGCGCAACCCCAAGACTTTGTCGTAGAACATTTAAATTTTACACATGTCTTATTTATAGCAATTTGCAACTTTTGACACCTCAGGAGACAAAGATTTCGAAAAAAAAAAATTTTCGATCCACCCTAATACATACATACATATATATATATATATATATATATATATATATATATATATGTATGTATATATATCACACACACACATATATATATATATATATATATATATGTGTGTGTGTGACGTCAGATATTTCAAGTAAGCTTCAGAGTTAAGGCAGGTAATATGGTTTATTGAACATTACAATTAAGTTACAGTTTAGAATGAGAAGAGGGGAGGGGAGACGGGTACAAGAATCAGCGTGGACTCATTAAGCCGTTCCAGTGGCAGAAGTCCCCCGATTTTCGATGTGCGGGAGTATTTACGCTTACCACACCACGTGGTCTGCGAAGACACAACTCCTCCTCTCTCTTATCTCTGATCGAACCACACACTTTTCCCAACATGACCCACATCCGGGGACACAAGGGCGTGGGGACACGTGTACATCTAAAGAACTCAGAATCGACGGCGTGATATCTGGCAAATAACAAAATAAATAAAACATAGCTCCAGAGCGCGCGTGGCAAGTATGACAGGAAAGTAAAACTTACAGTGAAAGTACCCGCTTGACCAATACCCAAACTAGTAAAACCCAAATTACCTTTTTATACATTACAATATATATATGTTTCGTTTTTGAAATTTAACTTTGAGTTTTGACCCCAGATGGCAGTGTACGTTAAAAGAATAATAGTAAAATTATGTCTTGGGAGCTGGCAACATGCATGTGAAAGTTTAGTTTTGTGTTCTATCTTTTGCTTGTACTTGCTTCGGTGTTTTGCAGCATGTTGGCTGCTCGTATTGTGTCTAGCTTTTATTAATATTAGAAGTTTTAATTGTTTTTAACAACTGTTGAGTTTAGTGTTTTAATAAAGAATGTTTTTAGACTAACTGAATTTGTATTCTTGGAAGCTATCGACGTAACATGGTCCTTTGAACCGGAACATTTTGAATTCTATTTACAAGTTTCTCTGAAAATGGCTAAAAGTGGCAAGTTTGAAATTTCCGTTTTTAATCGAAAACAAGGATATATTAAGGGCCAAGTTACAAGATTGAATAATATTTTGATGAGTGATGCTGTACCTGAAGATAAGGTGGAAATCGAGCAAAAATTGTCTTCAATTGATAAATTGCGTGTTAAATTGGAAGATTTGCGTTGTGAATGTTATGGAGTTCTGACAGATGAAGAGCTTCAGTCTTTCGAATTGAACTTGAATTCCTTACAAGAAGACCTCGAGGCATGTGAAGTGAGTTATAGACGGCTTCTTAATACAGTTTTGAACGTAACAAATGGTTCTAGTTCGTCCCCTGGGGGTTGTAAATTAAAATTACCTTCAATTAATCTTCCCGAATTTTCAGGATTATATGTGGAATGGTTGTCATTTAAGGCCCAATTTATATCACTGATTCATGAAAACAGTGAATTATCCGAACAACAGAAGTTGTTTTACCTTCAGTCGGCACTTAAGGGTAATGCTAGGCAGTTAATTACTGTAAACGATTCATAAAATAGTCTATTTGAAGCATTAAAAAAGAGATTTCAAAATACTAGGTTACTTATCATGAGTCATATTGGGGAAATTTTTAATTGTTCAAAGGTAAAATGTGAATCCTCGTCTAGTTTAAGGCAGATGCTGGATAGAATAGAAAATAATTTGAGGTCGCTAAAACAACTGAAGTTCGAGTCCAATCCGTTATGTGAAGCCATATTAATTTATATAATTAATCAAAAGGTTGATAACGATACACGTAAATTAATTGAAATGGAATTGGGCTCTGAGGCCCC
The DNA here is from genome assembly GCA_038373885.1 of Cheiracanthium punctorium. Classification (NCBI taxonomy): domain Eukaryota; kingdom Metazoa; phylum Arthropoda; class Arachnida; order Araneae; family Cheiracanthiidae; genus Cheiracanthium; species Cheiracanthium punctorium. The sequence continues at coordinate 315,157 of JAWZYV010011810.1, read as the reverse complement.
TACTCGGGATACATTTGCTGAGCTTTTGACTAAAAGATGTCAGGCTTTGGAAAATGTCAATAGGTATACACCTGGAATATTTGAAAATAGACGCGACCCTCCCCCCAAATACAAAACTTTGGTTGTAAAAAATGATAAAAATAATTGTTTGTTAAGGTGTTTCGAATCTCATCCCATTTTCAGGTGTAAGAAGTTTATAGACTCTAATGCTGATGAACGACTTAAAATTGTCAAGAAATTTAACTTATGCTTTAACTGTCTGGGATTCCATTCAAAATTGAACTGCAAAAAGATGCACTTAAAGTGTAGAACATGCAATCGGAACCATTCAACAATGTTACATGGAGCAAATTTCTCTTTTGAATCCAAAAATAAGCAAAGCGTAAGTGAGCAGAACTTACCCTCCCAACTGAATGAAAGAACTGGAGAGAGGGGGGACGTCATTGAATCACAAATATTAGATAATTTGAGTGATAAAAATCAGAACTCTCCTTGTTTGTATTCATTTAATAATAATCGAAACGTATTATTGTCCACAATAAAAGTTAGGTTAATTAGATCCGATGGTTCGTGGGTGAAACTTACAGCTTTATGCGATTCAGGTTCAACGAAAAATCTTATCACTGAAGAGGCGGCAAATTTGTTAGGTTTTCAAAAACTAAATTGCAGAGCAAATTTAATTGGACTGAAAAATACTGTAGTTCCAATTGTTAAGAAGATTCGCACCCGTATAGCTAATGATAATGAGTCATTTAGTAGGGAACTTGAATTTTTAATTTTGCCTGAAATTACAGGAAATGTTCCGTCCGAGAAGATTGACATTTCCTCTTTCAACCTACCCGAAAGTTTAATATATGCAAACCCACAGTTTAATATGCCTCAAAAGATATCGCTTTTGCTGGGGGGTGAGGTATTTTATGAATAACTAAGGGAAAATAAAATTAAACTACCAGGCAACAATGTCATTTTAGTTGAGACGGTTTTCGGTTGGATGGTGACAGGCTCCATTCCAGTTCCATACCCACATGATTCTCAATGTTATTTTATACAGGATCGCGTGGAGGAGGGTTTGCAGAGATTTTGGGAATTGGAGTCAATCGGCGTTTCACATGATGTTAACATGGATGACGATAAGGCAATGACCCTTTTTAAAAGTTCTGTTTGTTACAAAGAGGGAAGGTACGAGGTTGGGTTGCCATGGAAACGAGATTTCAAAGAGCTAGGAGACAACTATCAGGTAGCCAGGGGGCGACTGGACCATTTAATCAGAAAATTTCAGAGGAATCCTGCAAAGTATAATGAATACAGAGAAATTCTGGACGATTATGAAAAACTGGGAATAATTGAAAAGGTTTCGAACGACAAAGTGCAAGCAGGTATGGTATATAGGAATTCTGTTAGCTCAAGTAAGCGAATGGTATTCGACGCAAGTGCACATGCAGAGGGTAAATTGTCACTAAATGACTGCTTGTACACTGGACTAAATCTTAACCCTTTCACGACGGGAAGCGCAAACGCGCGCTTATTGCTGAGGCCGGCAGTCTCTTTCGCAAATGTTTGTCCAGAGCCGGAGAGTTTTTCGCGATTAAGCCTAAATCCATGAACAGAACAATCAGAATATATTATAGTGTCACTATCACTACTATCCGAATCTGCTTCAGAATCAATAACTCATAATTTCAAATAATTTGCGCCATTTCTGCTATTTCAAGCTCTAACACTTTCGAAGCTTCGACATTCTAACTGTAAAATGAGAAAAAATCCCCGTCTACTAGATCTAATTATCCACTAAAAACTGGACTGCAAACCGTAATACCCAACGCTGTAGCGAAAATAAAACTCCCTGCTTACTACACTGCTGGCCATCGTAAATGCAACACCCTGAAGGAAGCATGCAAATAATATGAAATTTACAACATGCATTAGCTGAGGTGAGATATGCAAATGATTAGAATTTCAGCGCAGACGCACATCAAGCGCGCCTGTGGCGCCACCTCAAAGCGCTATTTAAGGCTTGGAGATTTCGACGGTTTCAAGTACAGCAATTGTGTTTTTCTTGCTTTTTTTTCAAAAAAACGATTAATTATGCCTCGTAGGAAACAACGATCATCTTTTGATCAAGTATCCGAGTTTGACAGAGGAAGGATAGTGGCATACCGAGATTGTGGGTTATCTTTCAGGGAAATCGGTCGTCGTGTTGGACGAAACCAAACAACTGTGATGCGGATATGTGATCGTTGGGTGCAGGAGGGTACGACGGACAGACGTGATCGACCGCATCGACCTCAGTGCACCACGTCACGTGATGACAGGCAGATTGTACGCATGGCAGTGACGGACCGCTCAGTCACATCACGAACCATATCACAGCAGATTCAGTCTGTAACGCATCATCCAGTGTCTGCGCGTACCATTCGACGTCGTTTACAGCAGAATGGTCTGTCCGCAAGACGTCCGTTGCTTTGTCTACCTCTGACGCGGAACCACAGACGTCTCCGCCGCCAATGGTGCGATGAAAGAAGGATGTGGACGACAGAATGGAATGAAATTCTCTTTACTGACGAGTCACGCTTCTGTATGCAACACCACGACGGTCGGATTCGAGTCTGGAGACACCGTGGAGAGAGGATGCTGAACAGCTGCATTATGCACCGTCACACTGGTCCTGCACCGGGTATTATGGTATGGGGCGGTGTCGGATATCTCTCTCGCACTCCTCTAGTACGCACTGCCGGTACTTTAACCAGCCAGCGCTACATCTCCGAGGTGTTGGAGCCAGTTGTCCTTTCTTACCTTCAGGGCTTGCCAACAGCCATATTTCAGCAGGATAATGCACGGCCACACGTGGCACGCATTGTCCAAGGGTTCTTCGTCAATCACCAGATTGAATTGCTTCCCTGGCCGGCGCGCTCTCCGGATCTTTCGCCGATAGAAAACATGTGGTCCATGGTTGCTCAACGACTGACCCAGAGTTCATCCCCAGCTGTCACACCAGATCAACTTTGGCAACGTGTGGAAGCTGCTTGGTCTGCTGTACCCCAAGAACACATTCAAAGTCTCTTTGAATCAATGCCGAGGCGTGTGGCAGCTGTGATCTCCAACAACGGCGGCTACTCTGGGTACTGATTTTGGCAGGAACCACACTTCATAGAATGCTGTAAATTTAATCATTTGTTACTTGGTCAACATGTTATCTACACTATAAATTTTGTTGTGATATCTCTTGTTTTTCTTGGTGTTGCAATTTGGGTGGCCAGCAGTGTATAAAGAAATACCACGTACGAATTTATAGAGCAGTCATAAAGTATACCATTCAGAAACATTCCTTTCAACTTACGTTTATATTATCAAAAACCACGTGTATGTGAGTCATGCTACTCCCATTCTGAGTAGAAGGTCAAATCTACGTGTATCTGTAACCGCATGGACATACAATGCCATCTTGTGCCAAAAGTTATAGTTTTTAAAACGTTCCAGGACACTGGCACAACTGTGTGACGGCCGGGGGTGAACGAGGAAACGCTCTGGCACGCCAGCGTGTCGCCCTGAACTGAGTGCGTTTCTTACTGGCACGTATACGTGACAGTCGGCGCGAAAAGGTTAATCCACTCATATTTAACATACTAATTTTTTTTCGCTTGAGCAAAGTCATCGTTCTTGCTGATATCGAGAAGGCGTTTTTGCAGATATCATTGAATGTAAGTGACAGAAATGCAGTCAGGTTTTTGTTTCCGACTTCTAATCCTGCAGTGCACAATTCAAGGTATGAAATTCAAGTCTACCGATTTTGTCGTGTGCTTTTCGGAGTCAACGCGAGCCCATTCTTGCTGTCTGCTACCATTAAAGAACACATTAAAAAGTTTTGCGATGTATATCCTGCTACGGTAGAGATGCTCCACACTTGTCTCTACGTGGATGATCTGGTTGGAGCACTCGATGATGTTTCGTCTGCCTTTCAGATGTCATTCGAGGCCCGGAAAATTATGGCTGAGGCAGGAATGAATTTATGCAAATGGAGCTCCAACAGCGAGGGGTTGGTGGAAAAATGGAGAAGTAACGGGTACAGAACTCATCCAATTCATGAGAATAACAACCCGGATGAGATGCATAAGGTCCTTGGCCTTCCGTGGAATGTCAATCAGGACTACATTACTTTGGAATTGGAACACTTGATGAGGTTCAACCTAGAAGATTCCATCACGAAAAGAGTAGTGTTACAAACGGCGGGAAAGGTGTTTGATGTGCTTGGGTTTCTGAGCCCTTTCACCATCCGACTTAAATGTCTTTTGCAAGAATTGTGGATTAGAAAATGTATGTGGGATGTGGCGCTACCACTCGACCTTCTAAAGTTGTATACACAGTGGAGGTGTGAATTGAAGATGTTTGAGAGTCTGAAAATTCCTAGAATGATCCTCAATTCAACATTGGAAGATCCAAGTGAGCTTGAAATCCATGCATTCTCGGACTCTAGCTTACGAGCGTTCGGAACGGCTATCTATTTGCGGGTGAAAAATAATGGTAAAACGTCGGTGAACCTCGTTGCCTCAAAGAGTCTTGTTGCTCCATTAAAAAAGTTAACTTTGCCGAAACTTGAATTGATGGGTGCGTTATTGGCAGCCAGACTCGCAAAGGAAGTAGAACAAGTTATAAAGCGAAAAGGAGTACCTAGAGTTTATTTCTGGACAGACTCTCAGATTGTATTGTTTTGGATTAAAGGACCTCACCAAAAGTGGAAGCAGTTTGTCTCCAACCGGGTGAAGGAGATTCAGACCCTGAGCGATCCCGAAACTTGGTTTCACGTACCAGGAAAAATTAATATTGCTAATATTATTTCTAGAGGTGTGAGTGAAGAAACTCTTTTGACAAATGAATCCTGGTGGTCTGGACCTGTATTCCTGAGAAAAGATGAAATCTCCACATTCCAGAGTAACGACAGAGTTCCTGATGACGACTATAGATCGGAATTGAAAAAGGAGTGGTGCTCTGTAGATCGAGACACATGCCTTGCTTTGGCGAATCGGGGGATTTTCTTCGACAGCCTTCTTAGTGTAACGAATAACTTTTTAAAACTTATTCGAATTGTTTCTTATGTATTTAGATTTATTTTTAACTGCAGAAATTCAGGAAAGAAGTTGACTGGTTATTTGAATGGTCAGGAACTGAAAAATGCAGAACTATTTCTTCTGAAGACAGCTCAAAGTGAGTATTCAGGGGAGATAGGTTCTCTTTCAAAGAATGAAAATGTAAAATCTAGAAGTAAATTGTCAACCTTTAATTGCTTTCTTGGCAAAAATGGTATTATACGTGTTGGTGGGAGATTGGCAAACTCTTCTGTTAATGATGATGCCAAGCATCCTATTGTGCTCCCACAAAAGTGCCGTATAACAAAAATGATTATCCAGTATTCTCATCTAAAGCATTTGCTCGTCGGAGCACAAACTTTGTTATACCTGATCCGTCAAAAATATTGGCCTTTAAACGGCCGGAATCTGTGTAGATCAGTAGTAGTACACAGTTGTGTTGCATGCTTAAAGAGTAGACCAATCTTGAGCCAACAGTTAATGGGTCAGCTCCCTAAGGAACGTGTTGAGCCATCGTCTCCATTTACCGTCACTGGTATTGATTTTTGTGGCCCATTTTATGTAAAGTTTAAGGGACAAAGAAAAGGGGTACTTAATAAAATATATGTAGCAATTTACGTGTGCTTTAGCACTAAAGCAATACATCTGGATTTTGTCAGTAACTTGACATCAGATGGATTCATTGCCAGCTTAAAAAGATTCATGTCTAGAAGAGGTAAACCTTCTAAAATTTTCACTGACAACGGGAGAAATTTCGTCGGGGCTTATTCCAAACTAAAGCAACTCTTAAAAATTGTGAATGCACCGAATGAACCTTTGGCTAAATTTTACACAGAGACCGGTGTTGACTGGCATTTTAGTCCACCAAGGTCCCCAAATTTCGGTGGGTTGTATGAAGCCGGCGTAAAATCATTTAAGTTTCATTTAAAACGCGTTGCGGGAAATTCCCATTTTACATTGGAAGAGTTTTTGACGATCTTGGCAGAAATTGAGGGAGTTTTGAACTCCAGGCCCTTGACCCCATTGTCAGCGGAATTCGATAACTTCGAAACCCTCACCCCAGGGCATTTTCTTATTGGAAGACCCATCGTTTCCATTCCAGAAACACAACTTTCCAATATTAACGATAATAGATTAAGTGAGTGGGAAAATATTTCCAAAGCTTCTCAAACCATTTGAATAGTGTGGAAACGAGACTACTTGAATAATCTACAAGAACGCCATAAATGGAAGTTTAGCAAAAATAACGTGAGTGTTGGGTCTTTGGTATTATGGAAGGAAGATAACTTGCCGGGAACAAAATGGTTAACTGGGAGGATTAATGAGGTATTTAAAAGCAGTGACGGTAAAATACGGGTTGTTGATATACGATTACCAAAGGGAAGTATAATCAAAAGATCCGCTAGGGATGTATGTTTATTACCTGTGAATTAATGAATTGTGTATGCATACATGTAAAATAATATGGTTTACTAAAGTGTCTAAAGTTAAAGGTATTGAATTTGTAAATTCAATCGGCGGGGAGTGTTTCGTATTTGAAATTTAATTTTGAGTTTAGTCCCCAGATGGCACTGTACGTTAAAAGAATAATAGTAAAATTATGTCTTGGGAGCTGGCAACGTGCATGTGAAAGTTTAGTTTTGTGTTCTATCTTTTGCTTGTACTTGCTTCGGTGTTTTGCAGCATGTTGGCTGCTCGTATTGTGTCTAGCTTTTATTAATATTAGAAGTTTCAATTGTTTTTAACAACTGTTGAGTTTAGTGTTTTAATAAAGAATGTTTTTAGACTAACTGAATTTGTATTCTTGGAAGCTATCGACGTAACAATATATATATAGTAAAAGGCATAACTTACGAATCAACGTAACATCCACTTGGCAAATACAAATTTCTAAATATCCATGGAATGATAGATGAGCAAAACAATGAACTCAAAATCTTAAGTAAAAACAGGAATAAGCAGGCACATCCAGCAGATAGAAATCCAAACAATGGTAAATCAGAAAAAGAAAAAGGAATTGTATGGAGTAAAACAATGGGTAGCAAGCATCGGCTAAACTCTTCAGGCCCCACGAACCGAATACTTACTACCAAGATAAAAAACGAAATAACAGGATTTCAATGCAGTTAATTAGCACAAAGAAAACTAAATATGTAACTACAGGGGGGACTATCCTGTTAAGAAGTAAAAAGTAATAGTAAGGACATACCCAGAAAAAAAGTAATTATGAAGAGAAAATGGAGATGAAGAGACCTAAGCATTAAGCTTGAAAACATGGCTCAACCATGGAGCTGTTGCCAATTGAAGAAGGAAAATTATACGTTGCCAGAAAAAATTGGAAAAAAGTTGAACAATAAGTAAAAAGTAAGAGTTAGTAAAATAATAATAAAATACAGTAAATTAAATTTTAAAAAAGTTAAATAAAAATTATTATTAAGAAGAAGAAATATTGGCATGATATATACCGGGTGTTCCAAAACTGACCGGTATATTTGAAAAATCGATAAAAACTAAACGGGCAGCGATAGAAATAAACCGTTTGTTGCAATATGGTCTGAACAACAGTAAATTTTCAGGTAGACATGCAGAAAATTAGTTATACAATTTTCAACAACAGATGGCACTGCAGACGATTTGAAAGATGTAGAAGAAAACGTAGTCTGTGAGTTCGCCATTCTGTGAGTTCCGCCATTTCACAGCAGCTTCCAATCTGCGAACAGCACACGCTTACAGCAGAATGACGACTTACAGAATGGCAAACTCACAGACTGCGTTTTCTTCTATATCTTTCAAATCGTCTGCAGCGCCATCTGTTGTTGATAATTTTAACTAATTTTGAGTTGGTCTGCCTGAAAATTTACTGTTGTTCTAACCATATTGCAACAAACGGTTTATTTCTATCACTGCCCGTTTAGTTTTTATCGATTTTTCAAATATACCGGTCATTTTTGGAACACCCGATATTAGGGCTATGATATTTTAAAGGAATACATCTAACTGCTTAAATAGCTATCTATTATATGCCTAGAGATATTTCAGAGATTATACTAATTAAAAGAAGAGCATTGTAAAAGGCATAACTTACGAATCAACGTAGCATTCTCTTGGCAAATACAAAATTCTAAATATCCATGGAATGATAGATGAGAAAAACAATGAACTCAAAATCGTATGTAAAACAGGAATAAGTGCACATATATATATATATATATATATATAAATAATAAGTAATGGCAGAAATACGTTTTAGTTTATTAGGATTTTTTTTTTAAATACGAGAACGCTGAGTATGTAAAGCTGAAAAACGATCTGGGTAATGCTAAAGAGAAGTTTAAATGTCAATCAGTAATTCTTGAAATATTGAATGTATTTCGTTACAGTTAATTTCATGAAGTAATTTATGAAAGCTCAAAGATAACATGAACCGCATTTTTGGAGTACAGTTTTTATAAGTTATTTATGAATTATTAAAGGATATTTCAAAAGTTCATGAATATGAAGGTACATATTCCACTTAATAAGGAACAGGTCACTTTAAAACCCCGCAAAAATAAATGTCGGCTCCATTTTCCAAGGTAATATCGTTATGACGAACTTAGGTACCGTATGTTGGATTCCACATTTCTTCGCATTGTTATATTCAGTTTGGAACCAAATACTCAAATAGTTTCTCATCACAAACTCACTTTATTTGTGGAGTGACTGTGGCCCAAGGAAACGATATGAGGCAATATCAGATGACAATTTGCATTTGAATATTTAAGTGTTATTAAAAAAATATATGTATAAGACGGCCTTCCAGAAAGTTAAAGTTTATATAGAATCACGGAAAATAGTGAAGCATTAATGTAAGTCTAAAAAGTCTTGTGAAAATGAAACTTCAAAGTATCAGTCAGGTTTGGATTTTTATTTTAGGTATTGCACATGCATAATCAGATTAGTACATGTATTAAAAATACTTTATGAAGATGTGAGTAATAATTCTATTAATCATTTCAAACCCCTAAATGCACTTTTTATTTTCCTTTATTATGTTAGAATTCTAGAAATCATAATCATTTTGATTTGACACTTTCAAAGAATCTAAGACATCGGATTATTCCATAATTTTTCGCATTGTATCATTATAAAAGGAAATATATCATTAATAACTAATGGAGTAACGAACTTTAAGAAGATTTATTTTTATAAGGCAATATAAGTTATGTGATTTCGCAAGAAAATGTCGTAAAAAGAGTTACTGAAAGTTGCATTAACTCTTAAAGCAAATGGCAGAAAATGTGATTGGTAATTCTCTTTAAATTGTGATAAATGAAAGTTTCAAAAGCTTAATGGCTTATTAATTTCAACCTCTACTCGTTTGTGCATAAGTAGTCAGAAAAATCCTATTAATTATAAGATAAAATTTCTTGTTATAACGATAATATATGATAACTACATTCAATCAGTGGAGGTGCTAAGAATTGCTTTTGTATTTTTTACTGTCAGTTTACTCTTTTTTTAATTTTTAATAATTTGCTATTAAAAGAATAATTTTGAAAATTACGTAGTACTGAAGCTATTTTAGTATAGAAACAAATATTTTTGTCATTTACCATTAAAATCGGCTACAGAATCGATTCGGTTTGTGATTACGGCCGATTATCTACACGAGTGATCTTGACCAAAGGTGGGTGGACTCAGTGGGAGTCTTTCTACAGGGTATTAAACCGTATTTACGTGAAATTTCGGAGAAAACCACGGACAACTCGGAACAGCTAGGTCGACGGACGGTACCCGAGTTGGAACCAGGCACTGTCCGTCTCCCCGTCCCTAAAGCGCTATGAGTTGGGCCACTAGTCGGGCGCTACTATAGAATCGAATCACAGTAAGTTATATTATTGCATACATTTTATACAAATGTAAAACGTTAAAAAACGTAGAATTCCCTGGTCTTAAGCCTGTGCGTGTAATTTCGTAAGATGAATGTAGTTAAAATATCACTCAACGGATATTGAAAAAAATATTGAATTTTCAAACTGAAATGCCATGTATTTTTGCAAGAATGTAACTACTCTTTCAGGACAACTGAATATATGCTAGAATATTACTTTGAAGATTAAAATAATGACAGTTCTTTGTCCATTAATTAATTTCTTTTAATTATTTTTAGTTTACATTTGCCAAATCCTCAGTGAATTACATGAAACTGTCCTGTTTATTGAGAAAAAAAATCCCCAAACGTTCACGCATATTTTTTAATTTTTTAATTTTATTTCCAATTTAGTAACCTGTTCTATTAAGTTAAAAGAAATTTCAGAAAACATTTTTTATTGATAATATTTCTACACAGCTTGAATGAGAGCGGAAAAAACTTGCGTTACACACACAAAAAAAAAAAAAAAAAAAAAAAAAAACCCCACAAACATGTATGTGTTTGTAAAGAAAAACGTTTAAAATACAAAAAAATTCTAAGCAGTTAGTTTTCAGATTTTTAAATTAGCTCTTATATTATAGTTTTCAATATTAATAAGAGCAAAATGTCCTTAGTTTAGTGCTACAATTTTAGAATATAAATAATACTTTTCTGCCCTTCCATTAGTATTGTCCTTCTTTTATCCATTTCATACATTTTTGTATTTTGTGAAAACATGTTGCGGTCGAGAGCAAGTTATCATAATAAGAACATATGTTCGAGAAATAAAGCATGTTTAATTTATAGTAACTTTGTATCATACGAAGTCGTTATTGATTTAATAGTCTAACACCAGTTTTAGTGAGTGTTTTTTTTTAAATAAATCAAATTAAAAATACAGAGAAACCCGTAAACCACGCATGCAGAACAAGCAAAATTCGAGCTTTTGATTCTGTTCTAAACCAGAATAAAACCTGTATATGCACGCTAACGCAAGAAAATCACTCGATTTCACATTTAGATAAAAGTATGTCTTTTGGACTCTCTTCATACTTGTAATCCTTAGGGATGGGCGCGAGATGAAAAATAGGCGTCTCGCGTAAGCAAAACAGCCTAAAATCTTCGTCTCGTCTCGCAAAATCCCTATATCGTAATGTTAAAAATGCGTGTCTCGTCTCGCAAAGAAGTTGTAAATCTCTGTCTCGTCTCGCAAAAGTCGTCTCGCGTCCATCCCTAGTAATCCTAAAACAAAAATATAGCTATAGTGATAATCAAAATTATCACACTGTGCATTACTATTTTCCGAACTATTAATTTATTTTACAGTCGTACTTCTTTACAGAAGTTTTAATCCACTGGATCTATTTCAATAAAGATTAATCGACAAAAGAATGCGGTGAAAAATAAATTGAGTGCTACTATAAGAACTCTCACCGGCCGACCCATTTTGTGCGAAAATAATTAATTAATCCCTGATTAAATGCCTTAAACCTCATTTATACGAATTAACAGTGAAACGAAGAAGGATAGCTTTTCACAAGCGATAAAAATTACTACATTTATTTTTCTGAAACGATTTTGTTCACCCAACTGCTGCACTACATAAAATATCCGTATAGATTATTATATGAAATTAATAGTAGTATACATTTATTATAAAATAGTTATTCAAAATGTACTAGCTTTACATTCTCTACAATATTTATTTATATTTTAATATCAACCCTTATAATGTATTGAGTAAACACGCTTTGTCCTTTTAAATGATCACGAATTTTTGAAAGTAAGGTTTTCTTTAACACTTTTTTATATATGTTTATACGGAATGAACATTCGAAATAGCGGAATTCTATGCAATCAGTTTTCGAATTTTTAAATTAGACTTTAAGGTGTAGGTATAAGAAAGTTCTCTTTAGTTTATTATTAAATTTGTTAATACAAGCAATGCGAAAAACTGGAAGTTAACCATTTATACTTAAAATACATTGTAATCAAACTGCACATACACAAACTGCAGAATTCAATACAATTTATTTATGCATAATTACAAAGCACACAAACTTTTTTAATTTCTACACGTTCATTACGAAATCTTTAAATGCATAAAAATAAGTTAAAACAATACTGAAAACAAAATTACATCTACCTTATGACAGCATTAAATAGGAATTATGGGTTCTTTTTTTAAGGATTTTCTCTTTGAGAACTCATTTCTATTTCTTTTTCGTACTTTTTTAAAACATTCGAAACATTAAAAAAATGTGCTTGGTAGTACTTATTACTGTTACTTCCAAATTTGCGTTATTAACCCCTTTCAGGTATGCACAAGAACATTATTAGGAGAGAAAAGTGTTGCGAAAGTATATTATACACAGGATGTACTTTATTTATCTATCCCGTTCGCAGGCTAAACTACTGAAGAAACATCGCATTACAAATAAATTTTATGCCTTCTTAAGACTAATAAAAAGGAATGCCTTAATTTAATGTAACTCTCTTAGGAAGACATTTTAAACTGCTAGAAACTAAGTAATGATCCCATTTAAGGTAATTTCCGTAGCATCTCCTTACTTAATTTTTATCCATTGTTTTGTAGGATTCATTATTAAAAGGATAAGTTTAAATAACTTTATTTTTTTTCACCGTGACATGCAGCAACTTTTCCAAGAGTTTACATAAGGTAGTCTTAAGATAAAGCAAAATTTCTTAGTGTGGATTCTTTCTTTTTTTGTGGAGGAACCGCAGAACAACCTTTCATGAGTTTGAGGGAATATAATGACGAAACATTTTTTCAGGGTAAAATCTTCTGAACCAATGCAGTGTCTAATTTACATTTATGCATGATTATGTTAAAGAAATGAAAGTTTAGATTTTGATTTTAAAGCACGTTTAACTATAGATCCAATATTTAAACGTCTTGACAAAGAACTTTTACAGTATCGGGTATATTAGCTTTAGAAATTCTTATTAGAGAGTAAGTACAAATGTGTTTATCGTTTTAGTTTCCTATTAATAAATTAATCACATGCCTATAAACATAAAAATACATCAAGGAATGGAAAAAGGATTTATGTGACAAAAGCTTTATTTTTATAATTTGTTAAATGTAATACATGTCATACAGCAGAACGTTTCTTCAGCAAAAGATGCAACTGACTTTATGTACCACGGTAACATCAGGAAGTCGATTACTCTGCGAAGAAGAAAAATGAAACACATGGTGGACTTAGCTTGTGACTACACTACGTTTAGTAGGATGAAATGTCTTTGTTACAAACTGGCATCTGTTATGACGATATTCTTTTAATAAGACAAACTGTATTTCCTTTTTTATCTGGATAACTAAATCTCTACAATAACTTTCTTTCTCATTATAAAATATTCATGTCCTTTAAAAACTGTTCTCACTGTCTGTCATATTTTCCATACATATTTCAGGAGTGTATGGTCTTTGCTTTCCCCATCTTTTATGGCTTTGTGCATATGACTGATAAAACAGTGTCTTTAACTGTTAAATGAAAGCTTATAAATGTAAAACGAAATTTATTTCAGATATTATTTACTATCACACAAACACAAATACTTAAATATTTCTGTGTAGACAGAATGTCATGTAATTTTATAAGTAAATGGACCCCTATTCATTTATTTACTTGCTATTGTATTGAGAAAAGTATAGTGGAAAACTATTCCAGTTTTCTTTGTTTTAAACGAAGTATCACATTCAACCAGATTACTTGTTAAAATATCAGATGTGAAAAGTAGAAAAGTTAAATACGCCATAATGATACACCTTAAATAATAAAGTACGGTTTCTCTGATATCTGCGATTATTTTATCTATTCCAAAGTGATAAATCATGCGCATCAGTCTCTTTTATTTTAAGTTTAAAGGTTCCAGTTTTAGTTCAATCAAAAAATATCATGACTGTAACAAGAGTTCAGAGTATAAAACATATTTACACTTTCACTTTTCAATTCTGTCAAATGAGTAGCTGTCAGTTCGAATTTAATATACTTTTTCGATAATTAAACAGTTAAAAAATATTCTTGTTTTAAGAAAATTTTTATTCTTATAAACCAAATACGATTATAATATTTTTTATTGAAACAAAGGTATTTATTAATAGTAAACGAATGTTCAATGATTTCTGGTTTATCTATCCATCATCTGTTTCTCTCGTTCTCTCTCTTTGTATATATATCTATATACAGTGTGCCCGCTAAAGTCCGTTGTCACCCCAATAATTTCTGAGCGGTAAGAGCTATAGTCATAAAAGTGGGGTCTAGATGCATTAAAGTTGCCATGCGCTACGCAAAAAACCCGCTTACAGTGCCACCTGGGTGTAAATTTGGAGTTACTGGTCTTATCTCAAAAACGGTACAAAATAAGTGGAAAAAATTCATTTACAAAGGTGATCAGCATCGTCGATTTATAAAGAAAAGTCATCTTGAGCACATTAATATTAAAATTTCCAGAGCGAATTCCAAACCGGATGTAGATTGCTGCTGACGGAAAACACTATTAGGATTTGGGATAAATGAACTTAAATTCGGGTAATTGCAGTTTTGAAAAATTCGACCAAACAAAGCCAAAAATATGCGTTTTATTCCTTCCGTCCGTAGGGGTTTTGTGCAAATTAATGAGCATCATGTACATTGATCATGAACATCGATAAGGTCGAACAACTTTGTAATTGATTTTTTTACCGTATCTCGGGTCGTTTTTGAGAGAACACTAAATCTGAGTTTATCCGCCAGGGGACGCTGTTAGCGGTTTGGCTGCATCGCGCAGAGCAACTTTATTATACCTAGACAGTGGTTTCCAACTCAGCTTAATCCACGGACCACTTTTCCAATTTCATTTTACCACGGACAACTTAAAAGAATTCTTTCCGGGGAAGGTGGGGGAAGGGTTGGGGATTAATAATAATCTAAAAATAAATAAAGAAAGATAAAACACAAAAATTTATGCACAAATGTAATGATAAAATGAAGCATTAAAAAGATTCTTGAATAAAATTAGATATGTATATAAATAATGAATTTGGAAATGAATCATTAGTGTTATGTGTTCTATTTCTGCCTTTCCTGTATTAATGTGATTTATTAGTACCTCTTTGACTAGGTGTGGGATTCTTGGAAAAATACTTTTTGCCAAAGTAATACGCATATCATGAGCCCAGTCTATTTCTTTCTTTATTTTGCAAGATTTCATTTTGCTTTTTCTTATTTGTCAATTATTTTTAACCCCTTGCCAGTGTCGCCCGAGTCCAGTTCGGGCAACTACTACGTGCAGTATTTGTGATGCCCGAACTGAGTTCGGGTAGAAGAAAAATTAACGTTTCTATTTTGTGAAGCCCGAACTGGATTCGTTTCTTCTAAAGGATACTTAATTCTCTATTTTCCTAATAGATGGGATTAGTGGTCCTAGTTTTTCACCGATTTCGACGGTCGGGGGAAAAGGTAGGTGGGTGTTGTCAGCTGTTCAGATATAGTCTGTTTTCGTTTATGCTTTTGCGCATGAGTCAGGTCTCCTTTGATTTCATCAAAATAGGGGTGACGAGAAAAAAGGGCGGGAATGTTTACGTTTTATCAGTGTTAGTTTGAGCTTTTCGGGAAAGACTAAATTACCCCCTGCGGAGTAGAATCGTCCGCGAGTGGTGGGTCTGGCTTTCGAAAACTGCCTGTAAACAAAAACACGCTTGGGTTGATAAAGAGTTTCGTTTTCTCGTTTAGTTTCGGTTGCTTTTCAGTGAGTTTTTTTGTAAATAATTTTCTTTTTTCGCAATGCCTGATTCAGACACCGATGAGGAGTACAGTTTAGGTTCCTCGGGATCGAATTCCGATATTTCTACCGATGAATATTACATCGAAAGTGATGATGATGATAGTGATATTTCGTCCTGTAGAGATTGGAAGTCATTATGTTTAGATAATCTTCCTCCTGCCCCTCCAAGGTTTCCGTTTCGGCCGACACAAGTAGGTGTATGCAAAAAATATAAATATAGTGGTTATTGCATTTAAAAATTTATTTTTGTAATAAAAAACCATTTTCTAACTTTTATAATAATATAAAGAACAAAATTAAAGTCAAAAAAATTTTCCATTTTTGGTCCATTTTTCCGAAATATATGTCACACTTAAGGGGTTAAAGACTCATTTGTTCGGGGACCACCAGTTGGGAACCACCGACCTAGACCTTACATGTATGACTATAGTTCTTTCCGTTCATAAGTTATTGCGGTGACAACGGACTTTAGAGGGCACACAGTATCTACAGGGTGGTCATAAAAAAAAACCTTTCCCGACATATGGAACTCTACTAACCGTTCTGTTCAGCCAGTCGAGATGAGATTTCAGGTATAGTTATTCAGAGGTATGCGCTCGAGACTGTTATTGCTTAAAACAATAGAGCTCTCCCAGTTACAGTTACAGTGAAACAATTTAAAAATTTTCCAATGGTAAGATCCACTCTTTTTCTGCGAAAGTTGATCTGCATATATAAAGACAATGAATGGCGTTGGAACGATGCACGTGTGATAAAAATTGACGGCATAAAACATTTACTAGGAGATCACTCTAACGAACCAAAATCAACTCAAAAAGAAAGTGTATTGACAGAATTCGCATTAATGCACTGGAATAGGCGGTAAAAAGGTTGAAAAAACAGTGGGCACTTGAAAACTTTTAATTCAAATAAAAACAATTTATTTCTCATCTCTTGGGCTGTCACTGGCTTGCTACAATGATATTCTTTGCAAATATTTTACACCGCCAATTTCGGTCATAAGTGTATTGTTCCAAAGCCAATTATGGTTTTTCAATGCGCTGATCTACAGGGTTGTCCAAATTAAACTTCCCCAACTCAGAGAGCTGTGCAGGATGTTGTATGGGTCATAATGTGATGAAATTTTTAAAGCAGACACTTCAGATCACGCGCTCGAGATTTATTAAAAAAAAATATTAGTACAAGAATTTGCCAATAGGTGGCGCTGCAGATCAACAAGACGTTCTACAGATGTTCTATATGTGTGCCGTGATCGAATAGGGCATATCAACAGCACGAGAAACAGTTGTCACACTGTTTCTCGTGCTGTTGGCGATTTGTGTGTGCTGTGGGCACCATGTGGCGATTGGCTAGTGGCGACCACGACCGCAAAAGCAACGTCTTGTACGCGTGCAGAATCCACAACATGTCGTCCTCTACCTCGTAAAATTCCCGGCTGTCCGGTTCTTTTGAACTTCTTCATCATCTCTCGTAAAGCGCGTGGTATCATTGGTCCTCGGGGTAAGTTCTTCAGCCAACGGAATGCACTTATCGCAGCACAGGAGTTCTCGTCATTCTGGTAGAAAAGTTTCACTAACAGAGCTTTGTCTTTCCAAGTCGCCATTGTGCATCAGCGAGCTGGAAACAACTACCTGTGCAACGCCTGTCTTCCACTTTTGGAGGGCTCGTCTTTTGGATACGTTTCACAGAAGCTTTATTTCTGCAAATCACGTTGTTGCAATATGGAAATTGCAAGTGTTACAGCGCCACCTATCGGCAACTTCTTTTACTAATATTTTTTTTAATAAATCACGAGCGCGTGATCTGAAGTGTCTGTTTTCAAAATTTCACCACATTATGACCCATACAACATCCTGCACAAGCCTCTGAGTTGAGGAAGTTTAATTTGGACAACCCTGTACTTTCGCAGGAAAAAAGTGTTTGTTACCATTGGGAATTTTCGATTTTTTTCTCTGCAACCGTAATCTTGAGAGCTCTATTATTTAAAATAATCCCAATCTCGAGCGTATACCTCTGAATAAAGGCATCTGAAATCTCATTCGATTGGTTGGACAGAATGACTGATAGAGGTTCATGTATCGGTGAATTTTTTCTTATGATCACCCTATAAGGAACAGTCGCCAAATTCCGTACCCGAGCTTAATTTCGTCCCCGTCGGTATATCTTTTTTCTAAATAACGCCATATAATTTTAATACGCCAAATCTAAAGTTAGTTATGTCAGTTGGTCATTGTAAAAGTTTGACGGTGAAACGTAGCTCCTTGCGCAAGATATTTAAAAAAAGAAAAAACTGTCCAAGGTGAGTTTTTAATAAAATACTATGAGTACTGTTTAAATATGGATGTAATTGAGTTCTAATGAAATTTTTGACAAAATTTGCTGCTATTTCTTAAATTTGAATTGATTGAAATTTTATTTAGGTTATGACATGTGCTTTTGGTTTAATGGATGATATCCACAAACTTGACAAATTCTTAATATCGTCCCCTCACATGAGCCTGATATCGCCCCCGGGACGGTATTTAGGTCACTTTATCTGAACCAAGAACACCAACGGCATCACCTAGGTTAAGCAACCCTTCCTCCCTGTTTGTAGTTCCAGCTGACATACAACCTGTTCCAGTTGTTTAGCCACTTTCAACGTCACCAAGGCGAGGCAAATCCATGGTAGTTACGGCTTCACCGCATAAACAAGAAATAATAGACGCCAAACGCGTAAAAGAAAAAAAAAGAAAACGATGAAAGAAAAACAGGGGAAAAAAGGGTTAGAAATTTAAAGAACAATAAGACAGGAAGCAAGAAAGAGAAAACCAAAAAGCGACGTAAGCAGGGGCGTAGCCAAGGGGGGGGGTTAGGGGGGTCATAACCCACGCATGAGGAATTTTTTGCCATACAAAATGTATGCCAAAAACTGCTTCACTCCCTTATCACACACATGTATGCATATATGGGAGTTGCAGTAGTTGTAAAACCCTCAATGAAAAATTTCTGGTAACGCCACTGGACGTAAGAATCAATCTTCTGGCGAGGACACGTCTGATGAAGACCCAATTTTAGTTGCTACTGACGAAGAAGATAGTGACATCGATGACGCTAAATGCCCAGTATGTCAGAAAATGTTTTCACAAGATACAAAGGGAGAGAAATGGATAAGATGCACAAAATATTTCCAATGGATGCATGAGGATTGTGCTGAAAATCCAGGAGTAAATTTTATTTGTGCAATCTGTTTTGAGAATTAAAATTATTTAAACTATACCAATGATTAATAAAAGTCTGATTAGATATAATAATTATGATTATTAATAATTACCTTTAAAGACAAAATTTAAGTTTGCGTACTGTTTTTGTGATCTCAATATCGTCCCCGGGACGTCATTTGGCGTCTAAAAAAATATTCTCAGAATTTCTTGTTTTTTGTTAAAGCTATTCTTGTAGAAAAAGTAACAGAGTTAAGACGTTTTTGACTGTTCAGAATAATAAAGAAATGTTTCAACTTAACTCTAATGTTTTATTTATTACTTCACTTGGTATATTATTTTAAAAATTTCCTTTTTACAAAAAGGGGACGTTATTTGGCGACTGTACCTTATATATATGTTATAAATATAATACATATTGTGACAAATATCGCCCAAAAATGTAAAATCCCGGTTTAATAGAAAAGAAACTGTACTCAACGGTTATACCAGAAAACCTCTACCCTGATATAGGTACACAGAAAATTCCAACACTTTCGAGAAGCTTCATTTTTGTCGGGAAAGCCGCCAAATATGTCACCAAGTTCAAGGAGGCATAGGTTTTCGAGAACCACACAATGCCATTAAAAATCATTTCTCCACAGTAAGCCCCGTATGTCAGAAAAGCGACGTTACTTTTTTAACATTGCTGCTCTCTTCAAAGACTGACACTCCGGTAATCTTATCATAGACAACCATGATCGGTAACCCGGTGCGGAGATAGTTGATTAATATGGGGGATTTTGGGCTTGGCAATGGGCGGCCTCTGTACTCTGTATACAACATCGTCCAGCTTCTTGACAGCAGTGTAACATCATTCCCAGTTCTGCCGTAACTTCGGGCCCAGATCTCTCCGCCCCCTGGGAATATACATTAGGGTGGGTCATTTTTCACTGTTTTTAAAAATCGAAATCGCTTGTGGTGGGAAAAGTTGTGTTTTGACGTCAAATGTCTGTAAAGAAAATTATTTTGAAATTAAAATATATTAAGACCTCCGCCAGGCCCATGAAGTTTCACCAAATATGTAAAATTCAATGTTTTTCATTTATTTATTTAATGCATCAATTTATTTAACCGCCTATAGTATAAATAATTGAATAGTAAGACCCCTCGTTTGAGGAAAAAAAATGTTGATATCATATATTTAAAGCCCCTCCAGGCTTTTGAAATTTGTATAATTTGCTATTTTTTAATAAACTGGGCTGTTTCTATACGATTTTGTTCACTTTAGTTTAGTTAATATTACTGATCGATATTACAGTAACAGGGTTCTCCCCAGGACTTTAAAGAAGGGCACATCGCCCAGCTGATTTTACTAACTGCCCGGGTTAAGAAATGAGATCCTCTCGATTCTTTAGTTAACTTCCTATTGACACCGGTCAAGGTCAAACGGAAATGCCTATTTCACTTGCCCATTTGCTTTGGATGCACAAACTGAGCATTGAATCGTGCAAAACTAAACTCTAAGCTGCTGTTCCTTTAAGATCGGAGCTAGACTGTAATACAAAAGTAACAAAAAAGTAATAATGAAGACAGACTCTATTATGGGTATCCATAAATATAATAAAATAGACAGTTAAAAGAATAAAGTTCTCCTGGAGTTGCAAAATATTTTAGCAAAGATGGCTTTGCAGGCACTACACTTAGATGGAAGAAAGGACTGAACCTCAGCAATTGTTAAAGAAGGAGGCGTTTCACACAAAAGAATTAAAGGACATATAATATTGCAAGAGCCAGAAAGCAATTTCCATTGTCATGTATCACCAGGAAAGGGTACAGCTAATGAAATGTTGTCTAGTATTTTAGTTATTTGAAAACAAATTAGTTATATTTACTGTGTATTTAAACCGGATCGGATGGAATAGTCCTGAATACTGGTGTTGAAGGTGGTGTGATACGCTTGTTTGAATTGCTTTTAAGAAGACCCTTGCTGTTGCTTATATGTCCGTTGTATAGGAACAACTTTTGCTTCATTTAGTACGGTATCTAGATGGAAGCACTACAGGGCTATTTATAAAATGTGGTTCTACAGTGAAAATTCTGGACTCATCTGAAATAAACTACCGATTGTAAAGCTTAGAAAAATCGTTGTTGATCCGTTCACAGAAGATGTAGATGAACTTAGTACTGATCCAAAATATTTGTTTCAGACCTGTCAACTGATATCATCTGGAAAATGTCCTGTCAAAAAAATTGTTCACCAAATCAACTGAAAAGTTCTGTCATGCCAGGTGGCTTACACTGGCAAACAGAGTGCTTCGTCTGTATATTGGTACAGAAAATCCATCACTCGAAATAAAAGCCACTGTGGAATATATTCTAAAATCATAATCAAAAGTTTGGCTTCTCATTAAAACTGTGCATTTATGCACAGCCAGTGCACAGCATCTTTGGAAAGTTATACTGATCCGATTGTAATATTTTATCAAGGCACCCGCCCCCTTTGGCAGATGGCCCTAGTGCAGCGTTGCCGTAATCACACACAACCAACCGAATGTAATATCATAGGTACACTATAACATGAAATACAGTTTCGAACGAATGTTTCAGACACAGTCGAGGCTTTTTGATCTGGAAGGGAATGATTTCCTGCCACTTGGAAATGTAGTCCATTAATACTAGGTCATATCGTTTTTCTGTTGATGATAAAGGGAGAGGGGCTTAGATATTCACCGCTATTCTCTCGAAAGGTGCGCCAACATTGTACTGAAGCGACCTTTCTTTACAGACCTGCGACCTTACGGACGTTTCCTTCCGTAAGAGGTTTGGTGCTGCCGTCTGTTGCTTGTTTCAGGAAACTCTTTTCCCCCAAATTTTTCCGTTGTTGCACTAGGGTCACATTAGAACTACAGTGAAGGATCGCATTGTGTAGTCACCTCGGCCGGACATAGGGACCCTATGGTGACCCTGCTGCGGAATCGCTGCGACTGTTTGTAACTCTATCGTTAATGTATTGGACTGTCAGATTTCAGTCACAGTGTACGGTCGAGTTATTAGGCTATCTTCCGTTTGGATCTTGACTTGCCACTATCCGCTTTTCAAATGCAATGTAGAGAACTACTTGCTTCCATTAAAAGTATCCAAGATGTCATCTGCACGTGGCAAACGATAACTCTATTTTTTCCTATTATTGTTTAACTTTGGTAGTCGACACAGAATCGTGTCGATCCATCCTTTTTTAACAAGACTAATGGGTGAAGCCCCAGGTCATGACGATTGCTCGATTACTCTTCTGTTCACCATTTCTTTAACTAAACGTTCCGATTTTTCTTTTTTAACGAGAAGCAAGTATCTGGGATATAGTTTGGTTGGTGGATTAGTACCTGTATTAATTTTATGATGCGTCACGCTACAGTTCTCGACATCAGCGTGGCAGGTAGAAAACAAGTTCAGAAATTCTTGAAGTAACTCTCATACCACCGTTCTGTGTTCCTTATTAATTTCTTCAATATTGTCAGAGACGGACTGGAGGGCATCGGAAAATTTTTCAGTACGAAAGACGATATCGACCAGTGGTTAACACGTTGCCATAACAGTTCCTTTTCCACAGTTTGTTGTTTCCACAGTCAGAGCACTTCTGAATAAAATGTTCTTTGACCTACAATGAATGAGAATAACTGACTTTTTGAGCGCCTCTGATATTTGTTTAATTTATTTTTTAACAAAACGATATCTCTTCATCGCAGAATAATAGCATGCGCTTACAATTAACTTTATCAGCGCTCGCTGTCGGTCTTTTTAAAAACTGTTTTAAAGTTATTTAGGTAAATATCCTTTAAGAAGAAGAATGATCTCCTTTGAATAATTACACATTGAGCCATGCTGCCAATTGATTTGCCCTAAACAACTACTGATGTGGAATATTAATTTCTTAAAATTACCGTGACTTCCAGCAACAGCCCCCAAAAATTTGTTATTCTAACCACTTTTCTGACGTGAATTTTTATCTTTATTTTTAATGTGCTAAACAGCATTGTGAATGTTTGCAGTTAGGTTATTTCACGCGAATTATTGATTTTACAGTATTTTCGATGCAAGTAAACTCGATTATCTGTCTGCTTACTAATTTGATGCATCTCTTCAGAATGAGGGATTATGATGAGAAATATGTCCGAATACATTACATAGTCCAAAGGAGAGATTCGTTACTCACTCAGCTGTTAAGTTCAGTAGACAGTGATTGAAGTGCCTCTCCACGCCGCTACTGCCAATTTGTGAACAATGGGAAATCAATAGTTCACGAAATTTTACATGCTTGAAGAATACCTAATTTATTATGAAATATACTATAATCCTAACTTTACTTAATAATATGCAAACGCATCTTATTTATGCACATAATAAGTAGGGAAAGATGCGGAAAAAAGTACCAACGACTGCAAATTAACGTTTAATGCTCCACAATAGACATTTCTAGCTAATCTTAACGTATTACTCTGAAATAACTTTTGTTTATACGATGTTTATTCATAGTGTAATATTCCATTCGTGAAAATTTGTATGTATGTATATAAACACCTTCTTTTTTTAGAAGAATACGTAAAATCCTTTTAAAGTTGTTTTTCCATTTCTTTTATGCAGTTATCTTCAAAACCTGATGATGTTTTTTTTTTTTATTTAATCTATGAGTAAAAATAATATGAAAATCTTACATAATTAACATGAAAATAATAATAACTAGTAATATATTTAAAATATAATTGGTTTGTATTTTTTTTACCTCATTCAGATGCAATTAAACAGTTAAAGTTATCTACTAAATGTTTCTAAGACGTGAATTAATGCATACTTTACAGAAGTAGCAGTTTGTACTCAGCCTGATGGAATGTCAAAGTAAAAATCCTTTTTGTTGTTTCTCATGCTTAAGTATATTATTTAGTAAAATTCCTACAACTTTCTTAGTCTGCATAAAATTGGTAAAATTCGTAGAACTTTCTTTTTCTGCAGAAGGTAGGTGATAAAATGTTTTTCTTTAATTGTTACAAAATATTTTACAGGTAGGGATGGACGCGAGATGCGCGCGACGAGAAACAGGAATGTCTCGTCTCCTCCTGGTAAACCTCTGTCTCGTCTATTAAACACTTTTCTCGTCTCGCATCCCGAAGAGAAATTGCCTGACTCGTCTCATCCGAGAAGCGAGACGTCTCGCGAGTTTCGCAAAATTAAGGACGGCGATTTTTAGTAACATTAATATTATTTTATTGAAAATTAATATTAATAATAAAATTAGTTATACATATTACAATATTATAGATATATCAGTTACCATATTAACTCATATGTGCATTTGAAGTGATAAAAATTCAAATTTAATCCGTATATATAACGTGACATCACACCGAAAAAATATTTTTATTTTATTTATTTATTTCCGGAACTGCGTATTTCCGGAACTGTGTTTCCGGAACTGTAATATGGATCGTTGGTGGGAGTTTCATTTGCTTTTGCAATTATATAAAGCTTTGAATTTTGTTAGAAATGATGCAGAACTCGGGATAAAATTTTAATCTAACTAAACGGCTCAATGTGCGGAATAGTGAATTCAAAAAAGGTTCAATTGGGGACGGCATAATTATAGTGAAGCCAGCTTATCCTCCCCGCCTCAATTTAGTATATGAGATATGCGTTTCATATTTAATCGGGAACCCCGGTATAACCTGTTCATTCACACCATCAAAAGGAAGAGACAACCGAGAAGACTTGTGACCGGGGTTGTTTCTCAACATGGATCTTTGAGTGCTCGGCTGCGGCCCAGAGTTGCGTTAGCAAAATCGCTCCAGCATGGTCATTTATTTACGTTCCCATAGCTTTGCTTATGGTGAAAGAAGCATTTTTAATAACTGATGAAACATTTTATTTATAAATCTTAATTAAGAGAAAAATATAAAATATCCATAAGATTTACTAACACAAGCGTATTCATCCATTTTGATGAAATTTAGCCAATATTATAAAAAAAAAAAAAAAAATCACTATTATTTAAGTTTCCAATCAGAACATAAAATACGCATTCTTGCATCAACTATTTCATAAAATGTAATAATTATAGCCAGATATTATAAATAAGCTTGAAATTTTTTCTATGAAAAAATAATGATAGTATACTTGAATAATTTATTCGTAATTTTAGATTATGCGTAAATTTGAATTAGACATTAAAACTCACTTGCAATGCAAACCTCATTTTTAAGTTATACAAATATTTACAAAAACAACAAGTATCAGAACGAATAAAAAATAATCTAAAAAAATCTCTAACGAAATGATTGAATTCCATTGGTTTTTATATAAAAACAACAATTACTCTGCGCAAATTAATAAATGAACGATTTCTTTAAAAAAAATCATTCTGTTATCATTCATTAGCGTCCATATGAGCTAATGATTCAAATGGGTCACAAATATTAAAATAAAATAATTTTTAAGTGTAGCTTGCTCAAATATATGTAAGTAATTTTAAAATTTAATTTAGGAAATCTTAAAAAAGCTTTGCATTGCGAAACTCAACACGAGTCAAAAATGGGTCAAAATGCTTGTGATAGAAAAAGGTGCCCCAAAGTTCGTATTCCTTGGTCCCATCCATATATGGTCAGGCTTTGGATTTACCGTACCACCTTTCCTCTGTTTACTTATTCTTTTTCCGTCTACCAAGATTCTATGTTTTCTTTCTTTTTCCTAGTTTTTTATTTTCTCCTTTGTGTGTTTTGTATATCCCTCGCGCTGTCCTAATTTTAAATGTTACGTGTTTGTGTGTATTGTAGAGTGCTGATAATTTACCAGGAACGATAACAAAGAAGTTAAATTCTGAATTCTGATTGATCCACTGCAATTCTGATTGAAAAGTAATTCGTATTGTAAATTTATGCGAGACGAGAAATTCTCGCGAGAAATCGCGCGCGGGACAAGACCCGCAACTTCAGAATTTGGGCAAACAAAAATCTTAGAACTGTCATGAAAACTCCATTGCAAGACGAGAAAATCACGGTGTGTTGTATATTTACCGTATCTACCGTTATCGAGCCCTTTTTCTTCGAGGAAAGCGTGATTCTGTTTTTGTAACTGTTAGGGTAACGGGTGAAAGGTATGCCGATATGTTAAAGAATCACATCATCCCTAGCCTGGATGATAAACACCTGTTCGAACATACGACTTTTATGCAGGATGGTGCTTCATCCCATATTACTAGACGTTTGAAAGATCTCTTGCGCGCATTTGGTGATGATTGCGTGTTGAGCCGCCAATTTCGTAGTGCTTGGCCTCCCAGGCCTTATGATCTCATTCCATGTGATTATTCGCTCTGGGTTTACCTGAAGTCTCATGTCTACCGCGATCCGCTAACTCCAGAAGGTTTGCTAAAGGACAACATCTGACGCCAGTGTCTCACCATTACTACCGTTACGCTATATAGTGCTGTTCACAGCATTGTTCCTGGATTACAGCAATTGTTGAAGAATGAGGGTCGACATGTTGAGCGTTTGTTCTGAAGAACATCGTCTTTGGTTTATTATAATTTGTTATGTTAATTATTCCTTTTCTTATCGCATGAAACGCCGTCTGTCGGCCTTTTTTTAATTTTTTCTTTTTTAAGGCTGCAATAAAACCCCATTTCATTCCAAGCATGTGTGTCAATTTTTACTTCCCTGCCTACATTATTCTGTGAATTATTAATTTTTGAGATGTATGCTTATATTCTGATCACCCTGTATTTCTATAGCATTTTTTCTGTTCTTTTTTAATATGTCTGAATTTTTTTATGTAGCGTGTTTAGTAATTTCAGAAATGAACGATTTCGTAGATTCAGTGATTTTTATTCTATATGCATTAACTTATAGATGGTTAGTGATCGGGCTGTACTGGTTTCTATTTTCTGCTCCACGTGACCATAACTATTACCAATCTGAGTTTCTTTGTATAATAAGGAAACACCCTGCATATTAAGAATGGGCAGACGTGTAAACAAACAGCATGCTCAAGACCTATATGCGCGCGTTTGAGTGCAGAAGTTCTCCAACTGATTGGTTGAAGGTCCAATGTTTTGTCACTCAGAATTCTAGGATGTTTACTTGTGACGTCAGCTGCTCATTCCTAATGTATAGCTGCCAACTCTTCGGATTTTATCGGATGATTTTCCACGACAACTTTTAAACACTTTTATTTTACGTTAAACATTTGGACTTATTTTAAGCTTAAATTTTTAAGTAAAAATTAGTGGTGGAAAATCATCCGATAAAATCGAAAGGGCTCACAGCTATGCTAATAGGGAAACATGATACAATTCACATGAGATTTTTTATCATTAAATGTTTCAATCATCTACTTACTGGGAAAGTAATTAATCAGCATATATAACTAATTAAACATTGAAGAAATGGTGTATTTTTTCATTATCTTGCCATTTCAAATTTGTCTCAAGCAAGCTTTGTAACAAGCAGAAAATTTCTTGTTGTGGCGTCTCCCGAATCACCTTAAAATAATTTCAAGCATATGCAATCGAAAAAAAAAAAATCCGCGAAAAGATGTATTATACTCAGATTTTTACACTTATATTTTTATTAGCTATCTGTTTAAATATTTTCTTTTATAAACACATATAGAATTGGACCCTTTTTCCGGTACAATGCATTAATTATTTTGTTATCTTTTTTCCTATTTTAAATTCCATGCAAAAATAAAACTTTATAGATTTATTTTATTTTCAATTTAAAGTTTAAATGTATTAGTAATTACGATAGAGAGATACATTTCTTGCAAATCAAATAAATTATTGAAAAAAAGCACACACTTTTTATTATAAACTTACAAAGCATTTCAAGAACCCGCATAATTTCCAGACGCCAGTAAAGAATAAATTCAGGGCAACCGATAATGTAAACACAATAAAAAGAATAATGTAAACATAATTTGCGAAACATACACAAAATAAAACGTATTTTTATGCAAAATTCCGTAATTACATGATAACAACTCGATACATGTATATTTCATGTCTTAATACATATTATAGTAACTTATTTTATGTAAAAATTTTATGGCGTTATTTATCTACCTTGAATTGCAGTATTTTGGATCTGTACTCTTCACTTATCGCTAATTTATGCATTTATATTTCCGTCTCATACATCGTGATACAAAACTCTAAAGTAATTCATTCGTTAGAAAAAAAAAGACTCAGTTAGCTCCTTTGTTTATGAGCAACTAATTACAAATTATTTAATAAAACATAATTACTGAGCACAACGGTGTAGCCAGAAATTTTTCATTGGAGGGGGGGGGGTTACGACTACTGCAACTCACATAAATGCATACGTGTGTATGATAAGGGATTGGAGAATATACGTTTCGTAAGGCCAAATATTTCTCATGGGGGGGGTTGACCTCCCCTTATTCCCCCCTTTGCTACAACAATGATCTGAACATAAATATAACTGCATGGCATTCAATTATGCAAGTATAATGCGTATGCTGTTATGCACCCAAACTTCTATAGATTGTAGTCCATACTACCATATTATTACACTACCCATCCCCAAAGATAGAGGATTTTAAAAGTATATTTTAGGAAGCATTTTATTGGAAATTTTATAGAATAAAATCATTGAGTAAATTTGGTTCCCTTGTAAAGAAATGATGATTTGAACACCCCCCGCACATAAGGGGTCGCTTAGTTAGATTAAAATTTTATCGTGAGTTCTGCATCATTTCCAAGAAAATTTAAAGTTTTATATAATTTCAGAAGCAAGTGACACTCCCATGAACCATACATATTACATTTACGCAGTTGCGGAAATAAGTAAATAAAAACAAATATCTTTTCGGTGTCATGTCACATTATATATACGGATTAAATTTGAATTTTATCACTTCAAATGCGCATATGAGTTAATATGGTAGCTAATTTATCTACTAATACAGTAATATGTAACTACTTGTTATTATTAATATTAATTTTCAATAAAATTGTATTAATTTTATTAAAAATATGGTAACAAAATCGCAGTCCGCCATTTAACGAGACTCGCTAGACGAGAAAGGGAAATTTCTCTGCGAGACGCAAGACGAGAAAAAATGTTTGCTAGACGAGACGAGACAGCCGTGTTTCTCGTCTCTCGCGCATCCTTAATTATTTTCTTTTTAACCTTTGTTATGTATAATTATTTTCGATATAAAGCACCCTAAAATTTACGTGTATGACAATGTACCATATCCATAAAATAAAGAACTGTGTTCGTTAGTGGTCTTGAGTTCAAAATGTCATAGGAAAAAATACTCTTTAGACCTATTTTAATGTTTAAAAAACATGGACTTTTTCTGCGTAAATTTTACCTTTTCAGGAGTCCTCTACATTTTCATATTTTTCACTTAAATTTTAAATTCCTAATATATAAGTTTGCGTTCTATTTCCCTAGTGAATTTCTCTTGCATCCATGCCTTTTTTGTTTTGTTTTTTTTGTACGAAGGAGAAAATTATTCATAAATTTAGCTTGTGCGGAGACGATCAATATTTACTAACGCTAATAAACGCTAAAATTCTAGTCTAGCAGAAAACATAATGATACATGACTAAACAGAGATTAAAGAAACTTTATGCCGAATGATTTATTTTATTGCAAAGCAATCTAATATTTATAAAACCATTGCTTGGAAGATTTTAATACTTTTTAAAGTACTTTACATTCGATAAAACCTTTTAAAATAGGTATATATGTCATTTTCTTTGCATTTAACAAAAACATACATTCAGAAATCACGATCTATATCTGTAAAATTTCATTTCGTAACTATACGCATGACATATTCATAAGGTAGAATTTCATTCCCAGCGTGTCTATTTTAATGTCCAACTTCAGTTATAATACCCTACATACTTATGTGCTAATTCATATCCAAATTGTGTGACTGAAATAAAAGTGTGAAAAGATTTTGAGAAATGATCGTTGAAAAGATGTAGTAACTCACCGAAATGTTTGGTGTGGTGTTAAAATATGCATTCATTTGTTTAAACAAGACATTATGCCGTGCTTATTCCTGGCAACCGAAAGTCACGGAACTGCAGAAGTATCTCCCTAATCTTCAAACTTAATAATTTATACCTTTTAAAATAAAGTTAGAAATATATAAATTTAAAATGGACGTGTTTTAATAATGAATGTGTGTTCTTAAATTATCTCTGTTTGTAAACTTGAAACACTTTACTGAATAATTTCCCAATAAGATTAAGTCCTTTCGAAAAGAACGTGAATGTAGATTTAAATAAAAGTGAAGTAAACTAATTAATAATTTACTAAACTAAACAACAAACTAAGGGAATTACTTTTGTAAGCGATAACAGAAAATTCGCATTCTTTTTAAAAATTATTTTGCTTCCTTGAACCTTAAAATATATAAATTTATTAAAGCAATTTACAGGTTTTTGTAAATATATATATATATATATATATATATACATATATATATATATTTATATATAAAAACTTGTATTCTTGCTGCTAATTTTTTTACAATAATGCTTTCCATTGCATTTTACCAATTTTTATATGAAGCCATTTAAAAATAGCATAAACCATTGGAAATAGTCCATCTGTTATAGGTATACTTTGCCTGTTTATTTTTGCGTCCACAGTAGATTGCGAATGGTGTCGCTAAGATAAAGCATAGTTCTGTGTCACAATTTTTGGACACGTACAGACGGATGTGGCAACGAGACTGATTGGACCGGTACATGGCTTTGATTTCAGGTCACAGGGGGGGGGGACTCATTTTCTTATTGTTCTTTTGAAGTATGCGGCGTGGTTTGTTGCTGCCAGCTTTTTAAACATTTTTTTTTCTTTTCTAACATTTTTCTTAATGTTTTACAGGTCAGGGAGAGCTGGTGTCCGTTGATTTAATCATATTTAAACACTCAATATTGCTTGAGTGTTAGAAGAAAGTGAATAGAGAGATAGTCAATAACATCAGACTTTGAAAGACTTTGATAGACTTTCTCATCAGACCAACAATTCCTATGTTATCATATTTTCGTGCATATTACATTTCTAAATTAATATTTTTAAATTGCAACATTGCAATATTTAAAAAATCTCCAGCCACTGGCAAAGAAACCTGTTACTAACATTTACGCCGGTCTCCCTGTGACGATGGCCAGTTTAATGTAATTTTTCAATTTGTTCTATGGGTTTTGTCGTACTTATTTTTCTTTTTTACAATGACTTGGGCTTATTTGAGGTTGTTTCATATTTTATTGTCTACATATATAACATATAAAATTAAATATCCTCTTAAAATTCAAAAATTCTATTAGCTTCCTTCAAAATACTATAAGGGCGTAGCAACTTTTGTTTTCAAAGAAATGATTTGTATCAGAATCTGAAATTATTTAAAACGAAATTGATATTTATCACCCCTCTTTCACACGGTATTCTGTCTCCATACTTCACAAGAATTTCCTGTGCTATGAAACCCGGACATTTTAATAGCCAATAAATGCACATTTTTTGATACACGTGATTATTGTGTAAACCACGTGACCTGGACTTATATAATCCGAAACGCCTTTCACGGAGCAATTTTTTCGTGACCTGTGATTCCACAAAAGTCTCTATGAAAAGCTGCTAAAATAAAAATATATCATGTACCAGAAGTGTGGTAAGTCAACAACTACGTACAGCCTCGAGGCCGGGATGCTCCAGGGCCCACCGCGGAGTACTGTTTCCTCGGCCCGGCTACAAGAACCAACGGCGGCCGGCTGATCATCTTCCAACCAGACCCAGCTATGTATATAATTTATAATATAATGTAATATAAAACAGCTAAACTTACGTTATACGGATATCCATCCAATATCCAACGAGCATTTGTATCCTCCAAAAAGAAAAAGAGATTAAAATACATCAAGAAAAATCCAATACTTAAAGAACAAAATGGAATTGCAGACCTTATTATGTCTACTGAAACCATGTTAGCAATCGTAAGTCTAAATAACATACGGAAGAGAGGGAAGAATTGGAGGTGGAATTTAATTTGTATTTATTAGATCTATCATCAGGTGCCACCGCTCGATAAGTACATATAAAAAAGAAACAAAACATCAATGTTTCTGTAGGTTGTATGGCAAACAGAGACATGATACTCAATCCAGGGGCATGACCATTGCTATTGAGAAAAACGTGGAAATGACTCAAACAATGCAGGAAAGCCCGAAGAAGATACCAATACGAGAGTTCAGAATAAGATGTTGCCATTACAGAAATGAAATAATGTAGTGAAACTGCAGCAAGAACCGTATTGTTAAAAAGAGAATTCATAAATCAAACGAATCATTAAAAAATACAACAAATTAAAAACATTTAAAAAAAAGAGCAAAACTTGATGCTAAATACAAGGGAAGCTCACCAAGTGAGCAACAGAGTAAAAAGCAAATGAAATAATAACAATGTCTAAATAAAACATAAATATTTTATATAGAGTATATCATAGAACTTAATTAGTTATATTTATTAATGTATATACTACGCAAGTACAGATTATGTAACAATGCACAATCCATGGCTTATTTCAGGAAATTTTTTTATCAATATTGAAATTGCACCAGTGATCAACAATTCCTTTCTTAAAATTTCTTGTATAAAATATACATGAATATATTTTATAGTTTTATCTTTTTACAGATATAGTATATACAGGGTGTCCCCAAAACACTGAACATGGCTTTTATTCCTTAAATATTGATCATAGACATATATAATAAAGTACAAAGTACCGTAAAAAAAGTTATAGAATATTATGAAATCAAAATATGAGGCGAATAAATTTGAGTGAATTCAAAGTTGAAATTGTAACATCCCGGACTTAAAAAAAAAAAAAAAAAAAAAAAAAAAAAAAAAATCCCACTTAGTAAAGTGCACCCCATCTGCTAATTAGATTTTGCATAAAATTTGATCAATTTCTAATAAAAAGGTCAGAGATATGAAAATAAATAAATCTTGACTTAACTAACTTTCGACGGCTCTCGAAAGCGATTTCTTTCTTGTTGTTGTTCTTGTTGAACTAGTCCTAGAAAAATACCAATATGTTTGAATTATGTCGAATCCAAATAGTACTACATTAAGCTCAACTTGGTCTATTAATTTTGGATAAGATTTCATTACGAACAATCTTGAGTTTACTGGTTATTTTCATCTTATTTCTGTATTTGTTGTAATTAATCTATTGTATGCTTAATCTATAACAAAATACTTCTTTTATTGTAGCGTAGTATGTAATCTTAATAAATAGCATGCTCAATTATTAGAATTCTTTCAGTTGAATGATGTAATTTTAAGAATAGAGAGTTAGGACTTTTACCACGAGACTTTTCTATCAAGGTATTATTATTCTCGAATTGGCGCTTTCAACAAGACCGCTCTTCAGCTTTAGAAAATGCACCGTTTAAATACCATTTGTTATTAATATCACACAGTTTAAAAAGCTCTATTTTCTCCATACGAAATAAATTATAAAGACATTCTATTTTATTAATATTTGGGAGAGAAAAATGGCAACCTCACATTTTACAAATCTTTATAAAACTCATCTCTTATTACATGTATTATTTTCTTTCATAGAGGCAATTGTAAAAAAAAGAATATAATAATAATTTACGCCAATTCAATTCGTTTGCTTACCAATAAAAAAAAACTTGTTACACTAAATAACTTAATTTTTTGCAACTTTTAAAAATGATGCATTTTTTCATGAGGGAATCCCATATCCCTAGTAAATATCGATCACTGAGTTAATTTTTAGATTGAAATTTACTCATCAAAATTTCTCTTTCAGTTAACAAACAAGAAACTAAAATTAAAATGTAAATAGAGGTAATGTAATTGTGTTACTATTTATTCTAGACAATTCGAGAGAGCACGCTCTTTTAAATGTAATACAAAATTTTATGATTCCACAAAATGAAACGTCTCCAACACAGATTAAACACCAGCATGTTTCCAAATAAAATGCTCCATATATATGATTTTAAGAAAAAATTAATATTTACCTTATTTTCCCTATGAACGAAATGATTTTGCGAGCACACCATCACAAAATTGAATTTTGAAAGAGTAAAGTGAAAAGGCCAGATGCAAATCGGCTCTAAACTGAAAATGTAATTTTCATATTTTGTGATTTTATTTTTCAATTCTACACCAAAATGGGGGATTACACTCTATTTATTCTTGCTCTAACCCAGTAAACACATTTTTATGGTTTATTTGAATAGTTTTATGGTGGCTGAAAATTAAATCCTTTTCGTTGAACTTTTTACTCATATGCGTTATAAATCAAAATTACGACGCATTTTTTAAAAAGGATGCACAGTAAGCTTTTGTTTAATACATATGAGAAAAATGCGATTTTGAATAATCTTTCAGGAATGAGGTGTTTTCTGACTTTTAGCCTTATGATTGAATTTCTAATCATGTTTTATCTTCGGTACATTTTTAGTTAAAAAACTATTGTATGAGATTCGAATAGTGCTTTATAACTAGTAGATGGGTTTCATTCATTTGATATTCAAAACATTCATATACGGTGAATGTACTGTTTAGTACCGAATTATACACTTGATGGGTGTAGACTGTAGATGCAAAATTTACACTCGTTATAAATCAAAATAGTTATGAATTTAAAGGGAAAAAATTTGAACATTTGTTTTCCCAATGTTATTTTGGAAGCTAATAAACAGCAAAAAACAAAACGCAAAAAACCTTTATTAAAAGTTTATATCGGTTATTCTTACTTGCAGATTAGTGGAGCAAGTTTCAAAACATCAACACATGTAAAGAAGACCATGATCTTTTGCAAGCTTGGCTGAATTGAAGAGTGTAAGCTTTACTAAAAAACAGTTGTTCTATAATCTGAGGTATGCATCAAAACAATATTTTTAGCATTTCTTTTCAGTCTTAATATGTTTTCTCATTATAGTCCAAGTCACTATTACAGTACAATTCGCTATAAAAAGACGAATACGATAGTATGAATACCTTAAAAAAGCGGATAATGTGACTTTTGCATCAGCAACCTTCACTTAAATCTTAGAAATTATTGTAAATGTTACATACATTGAATTATTAATAAAAACATATGCAATCTCTAACGATCTAAATCAATAAAACTGACGAATATTTTTTTGCACGTACAGTTGAGATGTAAAAAGGACAGAGATAATTTTTAAAAATTATGGTAAATGCATATGGCATACAAGAATATTTTTTCAAGATTTAGAATTCAATATTAAGTTGATTGTAATATTAGTGTTAGCAGGGGCGTGGCCAGAAATTTTTCATGGGGGGGGGGTTACGACTACTGCAACTCACATATATGCATACATGTGTGTGATAAGGGAGTGAAGAATATATATTTTGTATGGCAAAAAATTCTTGGAAACGCCCCTGACTGTTAGATCTACTGATAAAACTGTGGCACGTCAATAATAAAAGTATAATTTGTTTTCCTCAAATTAAAAGAGAAGAAATTATGACTTACTTTATATAAATTTAATTGTAATTGTAGGGATCGTTAGGAATTGTAAATTTATTCCTTAATGGAATTACTTTAAACACCCAAATTTCTTTTTTGTCACTAGTTATTTTTTTATTGTACATTATGGCAAAGTGAAGATCATAAAAACGTTGCAAAAGCTGCATGATAGAAATTCATGTAGCGTCATAAAATCGAATATGCAAGATGGCGGAATTTAAAAAAAACTACACTTTGACTATCTATCTTTAGTTCATACAGAGGTGCGATTACAATGTTTCATTACATTATGTGGATTGATAGTACTTAAGATTTCTAGTACCCTTAACTTAAGATATAACTTTTTGATCAAATTGGAAAAGTGATTATTAAAATTATGTTTTTTTCCATTATTTATGTTATCGAAATGCTTCAAAAAAGTTGGATTTTATAATCAATTCACTCAATACGTTGTGTTCATTTTACGTATGTTGAATCATAGATTTAAACAATAAATTCAGTTTATGCATTTATATAATTAAAATGTATAAGTTTAGTTGTGTAGAGCTTGCTTATAGTCTTCTTAGATAAACTTTTTCTTTCTGTACTTTAAATGCAAGAAAATTCGAATCATTATTTACTTAATGAATTTTTAACTACATTTTAAGCAAGCTTCTATTATATACTGAAGACTATTACTTTCTCATAAATATTTATTACTTATATTTTTTATGACCAACTTGAATTATTCGTTTCCTTTTGCTGGGAAGCGGGGTCTGTCTACCAAAATTTTGAAACGTTGACAGCGAGAGGAAGCAGCGTTTTCGATGACTTGAGTGTGAAATTAACAACAGTAATAATACTTGAATATGGCTTGCAAAATTTTAGCAGTACAGTGTATTCGCATGCATAACCAAAATTTGATTAATCTATTGCCAGGAACTAACCGTAAATTTAATGAGAGAAAACCCGTAAATCCACCTAGTGAATTTGTAGCGATGCTTGTATGAAATAATTAATTGTATGTTGGCCAAAGTCTCAACTCATTATTGGCTACTAATTAGCACATAAATTTACTGTATGTCTTCCTTTTAATATCGGCTCTCTCTACTTCATAGTTCAGGATGTACATAGACTTAATAATTACGACACTTGTTTCAATTGGAAGATTTTAATTAATTTAGAAACTAAGTTCTTATAATTGAATGGAAACTTGTAACTTCTCTTAGAGGTTTCGCAGATGTACTTGGCTTTCAATTGCTAAGTGGAATGCTATTCAAAAGAAAATGAAGTATGGCTAGAAAGAGAAATGGAAGTTTATATTTTCTGCACACTATCTGTTCCATCTTGAAATTTGTCTAGTCTAAAGCATAAATTGGTTATTTTCGCTCATATTTTAGAGTACAGTGCTAAATAAATAATTAATAAAGACTAGTAATAATGTGATCTTTCGTAGGCTTCACTTTGTTGCATAAGAAAATAAAACAATCTTTTTCTTTGCATGCTATTTAATTATTAAAATTAAATGGATATACGAAACTTTAAGAAAAAAATTAAAGCTCAATTCCATTAAATGAAGAACACAGTAAGATAAAAATGACTGAAACTGGCCTGCAATCAAGTGTTTTAAAATTAATAGCTGATTCTGATACATTTTGACATGCTGATTTTAGAAATAATAGTAAAAAATTTTGTCATGTACCATTTTTTTACAAATGGATAATTTTTATTTTCTAATCTACTAAACAAAGGGGATGAGCGTTTAGTGTCGTAACACGTCATTATTGGCTAAAACTGTATATTTCCAGGGCAGTCTAGTGTGTGAATTAAGAAAAAGTAATAATATGTGAGAAAAATTGGTATGCTTTACTTTGAAATAACATTTATTCGTCGACAGATTACCTTAAACTCTGATCAAAAAGTAACTTTATAGAGCCTGCAGTGAAATGGGAATATTTTATTTCCTACAGCCAATATAGTCAACTGATAGTACAAAAATTATGCTATTTTTGATATAGTCCTACTAATGTTTTAGGTATTTGTCGCTTCGTGGAGTGAGTTTAAATATCTCTCTTAATGAAATATTATCCTTGCGTGTTCAGCCATGTTGCCACGAAGTGTTTCACCTCTTTGTCATACAGTTGTTGGCCATCTACAATTATCCTCCCTCGGTAACTCGATACCTCATACACCAGAAGACTACCTCGCTGTTGGAAGGAGTTTCCCTTGGACATCATCAGTTACCCGATGATCCATCCTATAGCCCAGACATTGCTCCAAACGACTTTCTCCCACATCCCGATTTTTCTCACATGCAGTACCACCTAAGAAGCAGATTGTTTGTATCAGACAAGGCGGAGAAACACTTCATGACAACGTAGCGCAACGCGCACGGACAAGATTTTTACCAGGAGAGAACGTTCAAACTCATCCTACAAAGCGGTAAATGCCTAAATCTATAGGGACTATGTCAACAATAACCTAAAGTATGGACTATTAGTTGGCTGTATTGGTTCTATGAATAAAGCATAAACGTTTCACCATAAAATTTGAAACCTTGCTTTTTGAT
The DNA here is from genome assembly GCA_038373885.1 of Cheiracanthium punctorium. NCBI lineage: Eukaryota > Metazoa > Arthropoda > Arachnida > Araneae > Cheiracanthiidae > Cheiracanthium > Cheiracanthium punctorium. The sequence goes on along the minus strand of JAWZYV010011810.1, from coordinate 277,096 downwards.
CAACTCCCGTACCATCATAATTCATTAGTAGTTATCCTGATCTGTATTCTTCGCAGCACACAATTATCTTTACCTAAATGCATTGAAAAACTGGATCACATTCCTGGATACTCCCATGGCAAAATCACAATTTCCTCCGAGGACGTAAGATAGTAGGGAGACCCAATATTTTCCTTCAGGAACTGAATGAGACTTAGACATTTTTGGTTTCTGAAGATTCTCTAGAACTCTTAGACAACATGCTTAAAAAAATGGTTCATGAGACCTCTTTTCGTTGTTCAGAAAGAGAGAAACAAATTTCATATCATTTTGTCCTGAAGATAGTGGCTTGGTTCAGTGTAGTTTTGTCTGTGGATTGATGGATATACGAGTACAGTATGTCATGCATGATTGGAAGTTCTTTATTGATTCATGTAAAAAAACCCTCAAAAACATTTCTTCTGCATAATGGCAGCAAACGTTGTTCAGTGTCATTTATTCACTCTGTGTAACTGAAAGAATATTACTAGAAATTAACTTTGATTCTCGCTAAGTTGAAACATAAAGATAGCAGATGAAACAGTATGCGATGATCTAAAAGTGATTTATTTTTAATGCTTTTGGGACAAGCAGGATACCTCAAGTACCCGTGACACTTTTGTGGGTCGAACAATCAGGATAAGAGTAATTGTTTTGTTACTCTCTTACTTTCTTTCTTTAAACAGTGGATTAAAGAAAGAAAGGAGTGGCTACCAAGGAAAGCATTAAAACCTGGAATGAATGAGTTTCCTGGAATGAAAAAGTTTGCTTCATCTTAATAAAGTCCTTTCTCCTCCGCCACCAAGAAATCAAGGAGTGATGTGCAAAGATCATGTACTCCTGCTGAAGTATTGGCTCATCATAAACTTTCGAGAGGTTTGGATGCACAAAGAAAATAAAACAACCTTAAATTTCATGATGGCTGTTAAAATAGTCACCGTAAGATCATAGATGTTATTTAGTTTCAAAATTGGAGAATCATGCATTTAGAAATCACAGTATGCATGTAATAAATTACACTTGTAAGACATATTTGACTCGGTTTTAAAAACATGCTTCTTTTAATATGTTGACTATAAAAGAAAAAATATTTCCATTTCTGCTATCCAAGTGCTCACATTTTAGCATTTAGTTCTTCTCGTATTATTTTATTGTATCCTTGAATACTACATTTTTTATGAATTGTCATAGATTTGATGAAAATGAATTATTTGTTATTAAGATATAGTCCGCTTTAAATGAAATGCGGATTCGTAAAATCGCAAAAACATGAGAATTTGTAGAAATTTAATAGCCTTCATTTCAAATGAAACCTTATGAAAAACTTTCATTTTTATACTCTCTATTTACTAAAGAAAAAATATAAAAATAACATGATTTAAAAAGCTCGTTAATATAGAAAAATTTACAATAGTGCATATGCTTTGCATTTCTCTGGAAGTGTGTTTATTTTATATTTAAATATCACTGCGCAAAAGCAATTATAAGAATTTTCAGTAGAAAATGTTGCGAAATATTTATATATCAAAATATATTTGCTTAGGGAAGTCATAAAAAATATTTTTCTGTTATATAATTAATGCAGTTGCTGAGAATTACAATAATTTTAAAGGCTGAAATTTGAATTTCGTTTTATAATATTGTTGGTATAGCTGATACGCAAATATTTAAAATAATCTATTTCATTTAAGTAAATTTGATATTTTTTAGAAGTGGCGTAACTACTAAAATATATTAGAAACAATATGTTATATATTCTTGCACATATTTTTTAATAATTAAAAGTTAATTCGAAAATTAATCAGTTAGGACTCAAATTTCTAACTACCGGGAAAAAATCTATAACATGCAGTTATTTCACTACAATATTGTTTTAGAAGTAGAATATTTAATCTTACATTTTCAAACTCTTGTATACTTAGTGTTCCCGCACATACGCACCCAGTGACGCCCTTTGAGTGGCGCTCCAGTCACTTGGACTCACAGACAATCTGAACTGCATAGACACTTGACATTCGCTCTACAACCGCACGACCAGACGGTCGACAACTTTTGGCTCCTCAGCCAATATGCACTTCGCAGAATTATTTTCTTCATGTTTTGTAATATTTGTAATTATTTACTTATTGTAACCAAGATTCAATTATAGATTTTTGCATTTATACGAAGTTCGCATATTCTTTTTATTGATAAAACACACCACTAAGCAACGACGCAACATTTTTTGGAGGCACCGGCGAGATTAACGGATGAACGGACTGGAAAACAGATAAGTACTTTTTTCTTTTGCAATAGTTTGTCTTTGGTTTTGATCGCAAGTAATTTCGCATTCTTTCCATTACACGCGTAATGGATGACAAAAACAAAACAATAAATTCAGCGGAAGATTCCGAAAAAAACGCAGTTATTCTCCGAGGTAGAGCGAAAGCAGCTCTGACCCGCATTTACAATTACATCAACAATGAAAATCAGACATTCAAAAAAATTAATTTTAACAACAAGATCGAAAAACTTGAATCAATATATAATGATTTTGACAAAGCGAACGCAAGTCTTCCTCTAGAACAGTCAGCAATGGAAGAATTTGAAGATAAATATTACGAAACCAAAGCCAAACTACAAGACGCTCTTGAAAAATTATGCATTAATAATATCAGTACTACAAATTTTGCATCTAGTAATTCTAATACTAACGGCCAAATCAACAATTTTAAACTACCGAGAGTGAATATTCAGTCATTTAATGGTAATTACAAAGACTGGCCTTCATTTAAAGATTTATATACATCATTAGTTCATAATAATGATAGTTTGTCAACCATTCAGAAATTTTCATATTTAAGAGGCCTATTACTTGACGAACCTGCAGCTATAATCAAACACATTCCAATTTCCGAGGCTAGTTACAAAGAAGCCTGGGATAAGCTTTTGAATAGATACGATCGGAAAAAACAAATAATTTCTTCTTTAGTTCCAACATTTTTTGATCAACCAGCTTTCAATCAGGCAAATGCTATTAATCTGCGAAGCCTTGCCGATGTTTCCGACGAGGTAATTCGCGGGCTTAAATCAATAGACACACAAGCTAATTCTAGAGACATTTGGCTCATTTATATATTATTACAGAAAGTTGACCTAAAAACTCGAAGAATGGGCACGACATACAGTTAACAACGATTTTCCCACATTCCAAGAATTCATTGAATTTATTAACGATAAATGCGCTTCTCTAGAATTGTACTGTGATAATCAGTCACAAAATAAAAACCCAAAGATTAACGCTTCAAAACCAGTGTATCACGCAGCAAAATGTTTGTTGTGTAAAAAAATGCCCTTTCACTTGCTCTTTAAATGTAGCAAATTTAAAATGACGATCAAAGAACGCAATCAATTCGTACGCAAAAATAAGTTATGTACCAACTGCTTGTCTGATAAACATTCTAATTCCTGCTGCCAGTCCCCTTATTCATGTCATTACTGTGATAAAAAACATCACTCAAGCTTACATGTGAATTCCCAAACTTTCCGCACTTCAGTTTCAACCCCTTTAAAGGCCTCTCAGCCATCATCAGCTTCTGGCGTCAGCCCATCTGAAGAAGCGGCTAGTCAAAACATACTACAAGCAAATAATTCACTCATTAATACGGATCGAAAAGAATCTTCGCTCCTACCAACAGCCTGCGAATTAATAAATGATTCATCGGGCCAGGCCCATAAACTTCGAGTCTTGTGCGATTCCGGCAGTGAATCATCCTTCATCACCGATAGCGTAGTTAACTCATTAGGAATCGCGAGGAAAAACGCTAGATTTCCAGTAAAAGGTCTAGCTGACCGGAATATTTCGGTTACAAAAGGATGTGTAAACATGGAATTATTTTCTCCATATGACTCGCAGGTCAAGATCCGAGTGAACGCATATATTTTTGATAAACTGACAGCTCCATTACCGAACTCGAAAATAAATGAAGAGCATTTAGCGCACTTTAAAAACATTCAGTTAGCAGACACTACATTCAATATTCCAAACAGAATTGATTGTATTTTGGGATCAGATGTATTTTTTTCACTGTTGCTTCCCGGTCAAGTAAATTGTGTTCAAGGTAATCTGATCGCACAGAATTCAATCTTCGGGTTTATTGTTTCGGGAAAATTGCCTAGCAAATGCACTCAAACTGATTCGGTATCTAGTCTCCACATCTACGAAATAAATATTGACAAAGAACTTAGAAGATTTTGGAAGCTGGAGGACATTCCGCAGTCCCAAAATAAAATGCTCACACCGGAAGAAGAATTTGTGGAAACACATTTTCAACAGACATATACAACAAATACACAAAATCGGTTTGTCGTAAAACTACCGTTTTATAAATCTAAATCGGAGCTTGGCAGTTCAAAGCCAGCAGCAATTTCTCGACTTCTTGCAATGGAAAAAAAATGTAAAGATAAACCAGAGTTTGAAACTCAATACAAAGATTTCATGCGTGAATATCAACTTTTGGGTCACATGGAGCTAGATGACAATGCATGCGATAATTCCGAATTACAACATTACTTTCTCCCGCACCACGCAGTAATCAAACCATCCAGTACTACTACCAAGCTAAGGGTAGTATTTGACGGTTCGTGCAAAACCTCGAGCGGTTTATCTTTGAATTCAATCTTAGGGGTCGGTCCTAAAATACAACGGGATATTTTTGATATTCTAATAAATTTTAGATTTCCCAAAATAGTTTTCACCGCTGACGTGGAAAAAATGTACAGGCAAATTTTAGTATCAGAAGAAGACCAAAATTATCAGCAAATTTTACGGAGGTACAATTCTACAGATGAAATGCGCACTTACAAATTAAAAACTGTAACTTACGGTTTAGCACCAGCATCTTTTTTAGCCACTCGTTGTATCAAACAAATCGCTCTTGATTACACAGAAGATCCCAACATTTCTCAAATTTTACAAGAAAACATATACATGGATGACCTTTTAGCGGGATCCCACACAACACAAGAAGCAATATCCACATGCAAAAAAATTGCTTCTCTTCTTGAATCACACGGATTCAACCTTAGAAAATGGAATTCAAATTCACCAGAATTCCTTGCCGAATTTCAATGCAAACTTTGAGATAACTCCTGATTCTAACGTCAGTTCGTAGGTTTTAGGGTTATTTTGGAATCCAAGCACTGATACTTTTGTTTTTAAGGCAACATTAGCACTTACACCGCCTATAACAAAACGACGAATATTATCAGAATCCGCACGCATTTTTGACCCTTTGGGGTTACTTTCTCCTTGCACTATTTCGATTAAAATATTTTATCAGAAATTATGGCTCATCAAAGGAGATTGGGATACAACTATTCCGCAGCATCTAATTGATGATTGGTACAAATTTCAGGAAGCGTTCAATAAAATCAATCACATCTCCATTCCTAGATCTGTCACTCTAGCATCAGATTCCGAAGTACAACTCCACGGCTTTGCCGATGCGTCATCTCTTGCTTTCGCGGCAGTAATCTACTGTCGACAAACATACAATGGAGTTACTAAAGCTACACTTCTAGCCGCAAAAACAAAAGTTGCTCCCATCAAGCAGATATCCATTCCAAAGTTGGAGCTCTGTGCAGCCCATTTACTATCAAAACTGTTTGTGTCAGTATTAAACACGCTCAAAGACAAAAGCGTTTCGATTTTCGCGTGGACTGATTCCAAGGTTGTTCTTTCGTGGTTATCGGCTCATCCACGTAAGTGGAAAACTTTCGTAGCCAACAGGACTTCCCAAATTTTGGACGTTCTTCCCATTAAACATTGGAGACATGTACCTACAAAGGAAAATCCCGCAGATATCGCATCCCGCGGTATTGATCCGAAATGTCTTCCAAATTGCAGTTTGTGGTTCAGTGGTCCACAATGGCTTCGACTAGACGAAACTAATTGGCCTAAGAGTGAAGTAAACAATAAAGAGATAGATGACGTTGTAAAAACAGAACAAACATCTGATCCAATCTTCAATCTTAATATTAACACATCAAATGATTTAATTGATAATTTATTTCAAAAATTCTCCTTGTTATCTAGAATAATTCGCATTTTAGCATTCTGCCAGAGATTCATAAAAAACTGCAAAATATCTGTTGAAAATAGTAAAGATCCAGACAAAAACTTGGCAATATTCTCCAATCCTCTCACATTTCCAGAAATCAAGTTTGCCGAAGAAACAGTCATTCGATCGATTCAGAATAGTCATTTTTTCGACGACATAAAACGCATCAAAGATCAAAAATCCCTGTCAAAGAAAAGCAAATTGCGCTCCCTTCACCCATTTTTGGACGAAACCGGTCTCTTACGTGTGGGAGGTCGATTGCAGAACTCTGAGTTGCAATTTCATAAAAAACATCCCATCATTTTGCCATATGAACACAAATTCAGTGAACTGCTGATCAAAGAACGCCATGTAGCTCATCTGCATGCTGGTCCTACCTTATTAGCTCATATCATCCGACAATCTTATTGGATCATTGGTGGTAGAAGACTCATAAACAAGCACATTAATAAATGCCTGAAGTGCCACAGATTTAAGGCCTCCACCAAAACCCAACTAATGGGTAACTTACCCAAGTGTCGAGTAACTCTCGAGAGACCTTTTTTCTACTGTGGAACTGATTACGCCGGACCAATATCGTTGAAATTCAGTCCAGGTCGTGGCTCAAAGACTACAAAGGGTTACATAGCCTTCTTCATATGCTTATCCACAAAAGCAGTACACATTGAAGCTGTCAGTGACTTAAAAGCTGACGCGTTCATAGCAGCTCTTCGTCGTTTTAGTGCTCGTCGAGGTGCTCCACGACACATTTATAGTGATAATGCTACAAATTTTGTAGGTTCTCGACGAAAACTGAACGAAATACAGCAGTTTTGGCTTTCTTTGTCAGAAAATGAAGTGACTGTTCATTATCTTTCAAGCTCATCTATTGAATGGCACTTCATACCGCCTGCCTCACCTCACTTTGGCGGTATTTGGGAAGCAGGAATTCGTAGTGTGAAATTTCATCTCAAACGAGTTATGGGCGAAACACTCCTGACCTACGAAGAACTGTCTACTTTACTTTGCCAAATAGAAGCATTGCTTAACACGCGTCCTCTTACCCACGTAAAAAATTCTGATCCTGACTGTATCGATGTACTCACCCCCTTCTCATTTCCTTTCAGGATACACTCTCTTTTCTCCCCCAGACAATCATCCATCTATTACAACAACTAACCGATGGCAGCTCCTGCAGAACCTCAAGCGAGGCTTCAGGAAGCGGTGGAGGAGAGATTTCATTAGCTCCCTTCAAGAACGTAAAAAATGGCAGACTCCACAACCAAACATCAAGAAGGACGACATCGTCTTAATTCACGGAGATGGGGTTCCTCCTGGCATTTGGCAGCTCGGACGTGTCATTGAGACGCATCCAGGCAACGATGGTCTTGTGCGAGTTGCCTCAGTACAGACCAAAAACAGTGTTCTGAAGCGCACTATCGCAAAGCTCTCACCTCTTCCTTTATATCAGGACTAAGGCCCTGATCGGGGTCGCCGCGACTGGAGTGGAGAAAGAGAGAGGAAAGCAAGAGGGGGTCTGGGTACTGGTTTTCGTGACGTCACAAGAAAGGATGGGATTTCGAACAGTTTGCATTGAGTTCAATGGAATAAATGGAATTAATAATGCCCGTAAATACGAGTAGCTTAATTTTTTATGACGCATTGAAATAGCATTTTCGTTTTACAACACTTTGTTCTTAAATAATAGTGAATCAACAATATTTTTTGTCAGAAATTAATGAAATAAATTGGTACTGAATTTGAATCAGTTTCAGCAATATGTGTAGTGTGTTCTGTATTTCGGGCTAGCATATACATTCTAAATACTATCATGGTTACTCACTGTTATCATTTAGCTAAAATAATATGTATATGTATTGAATTTTATTCATTGTATAAGCATAAAGGCATATTTATTGTTTATAATTTTTATTACTTTTACTTAAAAACTGGAGCCGTTTGAATAGCTAATTTGGGGATGTATAATGATTTCATCAAGCAGCAAATTTACTTTTAATTCATGAGGCTGTAATTTTTCGGCCTTTTTTCTCAGATAACTGCTGTTTTCTACACCATCGGCATTGTTTTCTACACAAATTTTTGTACATAATTTTCTGAGATTCCGTTCATGCGGAAGACACAAAAGTCCGAGATTGTATATTTCTTTATAACAGATGGGGGATTTAATATAAATGGAAAAGGCATAAGCGATTAAATCTGGGCTATACTTTCGAGCTTTGGGCTTTAAAACTGTTAATGACAGTTGCTCTTCCAGAAACTTAATTTTATCCAATATATTTTGATCAATGTTTTCATCTTGCTGCTCGATGAACAATGCGAGTTGCTCTAAAATTGAGTTAATATCCATATCCGTATTCATATTTATTTCCGAATTTTGCACAAATTCCAATATACAGTTCAGCTGGGAATACTTCTTTAATAAATACCTTCCACTTTTTTGTTTTTCTAAGAATACAGAAAACAGATTTTTCTTTGTTCTTTTTTGATTTATAAATACATCAACAGTGAGATCCGCATTTACCTTTACGCTGCTTGATACGTGCAGTGGAAGTGGATCTGCGTTTAATTTATAATAAATTATGAAATTTTCCTTAACGTAGTTTTGCCATGAAACTCTTGATGTATTTCTCAATTTCAAGCCTTCAAAAGAAGTTATAATATCCATTGCATTATTTTTTTTTTTGGTTGCTTCAATATCTTTTTTCAAAACGTTTTCTCTTCTTTTAGAAGGATCAGTTCTTTCCTGTTTTTTGGTGATGTCCGATAGATAGGCTGGTAAGTTTGAAAAAATACACGGGATAGCATTCTGTTTTAATTTGTAATGTTTTCTTTTTACATTTAAATGTGTTCCATCTGATTTTGAAACTGTATCCTCTTTTACAACATCTTCATCACGAAAATGTTGAATACAAACGTATGTATTTTTTCTTGGGGACCAATTTTTTCTTGGAATTTTTTTTATCCATTCAGCCCGCTTTTCAACGTTCTGGGGAAACATAAAAACTTTTACGTTTTCTCCCCTTTTATAGTTAGCTTTACAGCCTGTGACGCAGCAAGACGAAGGCATAGTGATTGCTAGAACAAAAGAACAGAAATCAATAAAACTAAGGCAAAATACGGACAGTTTTATATTTTTATGTACACTATAGCTTAATAACTATTATCAAGTATGTTGTATTAAGAATACAGATTGCTGACTTACCATTAATATCCAAAAAAGGCACAAAACATCATAGTTTCTTGTACTTTTCCCTATGATTCCAATGCTTTTAACGGCGAAAAGTCCATCCTTTCTTGTGACGTCACAGCACCTCGACGCGTCCAGTACCCAGGCTCGCCTTGTAATCGACACTCTCCCCCTCCCCTCCCTTCCCGGGGGCTCCGCCCTGATAGGGTGGGAGTATATGTTCCCGCACATACGCACCCAGTGACGCCCTTTGAGTGGCGCTCCAGTCACTTGGACTCACAGACAATCTGAACTGCATAGACACTTGACATTCGCTCTACAACCGCACGACCAGACGGTCGACAACTTTTGGCTCCTCAGCCAATATGCACTTCGCAGAATTATTTTCTTCATGTTTTGTAATATTTGTAATTATTTGCTTATTGTAACCAAGATTCAATTATAGATTTTTGCATTTATACAAAGTTCGCATATTCTTTTTATTGATAAAACACACCACTAAGCAACGACGCAACACTTAGTATTAACTTGTTAACCTCAAAGAGGGATGAAAACTTCTTTTTAATACTTTATATAACAGGAGTTCACAAACAGCTTTATAATAAGATATGCCTACTTCATAGATATGGATAATAAAAGAAGCATACTGCATAGAAAAATATATAGTTTAAAAAACCAAAAAACACGCTTTAGTGATAAATTGAACTAACTAAAAGGCGAAAAATAATTCTTAATATAGAAATAAATTAATGAACGAAAACTTATATTATTGTGAAAAAAGCGTGGGGTGCTTTGTGCTATATTTTTTGTATCATTTTTGTACTAATTGTACCGATCGAATATTCTCAAGAACTGATATATGGAGCACCCCATGCTTTTTTCAGAATAATATTAGTTTTCGTTCATTAATTTATTTCTATATTAAGAATTATTTTTCGCCTTTTAGTTAGTTCAATTTATCACTAAAGCGTGTTTTTTGGTTTTTTAAACTATATATTTATTTTTCACTTTTTAGTTTGATTTGCTATAAAAGCGTGTTTTTTAGTTATTTTTAACTGTATGTATTTAAAATTTATTTTTAATTTTCGATATCTCTCATAAGGCACAAAGGAGCACTAAGTTGGAAAGTACAAAGAGATAATTTATTTTCACTGTGGACCAGTGGCGTAGCCAGGATTTTATTGGTGGGCTGGGTATCAAATTTAAAGCTAAAGTTCAATTGTAAGCTTAATAAAGGGCCCCATTTCGGGGAGGGGAGAAGCCCCCTGAGCCCCCCCCTCCGGCTACGCCCCTGCTGTGCACGAAAATCAACCTGTAGTTAAATGCTACCTTCCTCACTAAAAACGAAAAATAGGTCTCTAATCAACAAATAAAAGCGTGTTAAAAAGAATGGCCTTAACATGTTCTTGTAGTGAACTCTTCCATAATGTGATGGATGGCGATATTTTGTAAAAAAAAAAAAAAAATGCTGTCGTGACCAGGATTCGAACCTGGGTTATTGCGGCCACAACGCAATGTACTAACCACTATACGATCACGGCCACAGTAAGAAAGGGTTTTCTTAAGATTGTAATGTTTGGAAGTGTTCTACTTTCAATCAGGATAAGAAATGAGTAAATTATTTAATCCTGGCGATCCTGATCAGGATAATCTTATCCTAAGATTATTGTATTGTTACCCGTTCTTGATAAATGTACAAAGTTTGAATTAAATCTGTCCGTTTAAAGTGGGTCAAAATCGAGTCTAAAGGAGTCGGTTACAAACATACAAACATACATACAGGTGAAGCTAATAAAAGCGTGTTAAAAACAAGTAACTATATAAATATCCTTACTTCTTTTTCTGACCAAGTTTAAGATACTCTTTGGAAGATACTTTTTTTCGATCATCATATATCGTGCCATTTTTTTTAATTGAATTTTGAGATTTTGCGAAAATTGTGTAAATATTTTGAGGTTATCATTTTTAAACGGCTGCAGTTAATGAAATCAAATTTGGTGGCATGGCAAACGTTTACTCAACTTAAAAACTAGGCTTTCAATTTTCATAATTTTTAAAAGCATTTTGAGTAATATTTGAAACTTGTGTTACTTTGTACTTCGTTACTGTATGATTTGCAATTTTTCGCAGTATGTTTCAATTTATGGCGAAAAACGGCTTAAGGATCAATAAAATGTTATCCAATGGATGAACTTACATGCAACATAATTTTAAATTTTCACTGCAAGAACGCAGAACATGATTCCTAGAATGAATTCAAGCTAAAATAACTATGATAAAAAAAGCTTTTAAATCCAAGCTTTTTATTCGAAAATGGAGTAAAAGGTATAAAATAACTACTTTCTTCTACATAAGGTCAAAATTGTATTAAAGCCCAAAGGTTTACAGAATTACACAGTACTTTACATTAAAATAGTTAATTTTCAAAATATTCTTTAAGTACCTCCGCATTTGATCGAAAATCCTGGATGTATTTGCGTGTTTTAATAAGTTTTGAAGCATGAAAATTTTCTCAAAATTATTTTATACCTTTTACTCATCCATTTCGGAATAAAAAGCTTGATTTTAAAAACTTCCTTATATTTATTTATATTTAATCCTTTATAGTCTTTTTTTTCTGTCAAAGCTTTGCAAGACGTCACTTGCGTTGCGTTGCTGTTTCTGTCATGTTTATAGTTTTTGTCCTCTTGTTATATCCGCGAGTACAGCAAGAAGGGCAATTGAAAGCGTCCGAACTGATATATAGGCTCAGTGCTGCAACTGGAAATCATGTCACCCGAGACGAAATTTAATTTTGGTACCCGCTTCTTTCCATTTTGATGGCTCCTTCATCACGGCAACCAGGTCGCGTGCTTTTCTTACCTTTCCCTTAGTTGCAGCTCTGTATAGTCTGTTCAATGTCTGACACTTGAGTAAAATTAATCCCAACTGACTACGCGGAAGCTCCGATCCTTTCGCCATTAGAAGCCGTTCTCAAAGGTAGGTATATAGTAGAATTGTGCTGAACAAAAAATCCGAGACAATCGCGACAAGTAACAAAAGAGCAACTTCAAAGAATGGCCTGCGCTTCTACGCGTATTACTCGAGCTGTTGCCACTACTCGTGGATATATTTCTAATCCAGAGAATCGCAAGCAGTTCCAAACGATGATCTAGCTAAATATCCCGAACGTAGCACTTAGTGTGAATAGGTGATAGGAAAGAAATTAAAACTCTGAATCAAACTTCGAAATAGTACTTCATAAAAACAAATCATGTTAGTAAAGAATAAAAACAGAAACACACAAAAAAGAAACAAAACAAACAAAAAAGCATATTTAAACATTTTTTAACGAAAAATTGTTTCCAGAACTCATTTGAAGGAGATATAGACTTTTTCTTAGACTAATCCATTTACTGCGTGACAGCGGTATAATTCGTCATGACTAAATTGGAGGTGCGGCTTTTCTCGGAGGAAAATTGATTTTCCTCACAGCCGAGAGCAAAATCTTCCGCTTGATTCCATCCCTTTTGATTAAAAAAATTGTCAAAAGCTAAATAATTTATATTTTTTGACAAATCTTCTTTTAAATGATTTAGTAAAGGGCACCCCGTACTCAGTCAAAATTTCAAATAGTTATAATAATTTTTTTGATGTATAGTTTTTTTGATGTCACGATGTAGAGAAACTGAAGGGAATAATTGATCATTCTGTTGAAAAATCAATAAAAAATCAAAATATGCAGAATCTGAACTGATTTTACTTTTTTCAGAACTAAAAGAACTTTCCGATGATGCAAAGATTTAAAAAAAAAAATGTCTCATCATTATTAAGGAAGATAAGAGTCGATATGGACGGAAAAACACGACTTTTAGAACAAAATATTTCATAGCTTAAAAAAAAAAAAAAATTGAAAAATTGAAATCAGCAGTCCTCAGTGTCATAGGAGTTACACGTGTATTCGAAGTTTCAGTTCGATATGATAGAAAGTGGGTTAAAATTCGTATAAAAATTTTGAACTGGAACGAGAAATACTGACCAAGCTAACACAAAACTTTGTTTTGTATTAGCTTGGTTGTACATACTTCAAAAGCATGTCTATCGGAAACGTAATAACCTTACTTAATATGGTAGTACAGTCTCTTATGAAGGAGTAACATTCAGGAGACGCTGGCGGTTCCCATCTAGAAGTGGCGATTTGGCGTGCAGTTGAACTCTTAAGAAGAATCCGTTTCTCCCGCAAGAATCCGTTTCTCCCGCTGTTAAACACTGCACGCCAGGGGTTGCCGCCCGCAAGCTGATCAGCGAAAAAGAGTAGAGAAATCGCGCGTTAGATATTATATGTTCTTTTTTCTAATATTTTATGATTTTGTTTATATATTGATTGTTCTACATACATATTTGAATGTATTTAAAATTGCAGTATATTTACATACTATTGGGTTGGCAATAAAGTAATTGCGTTTTCTTGTATAAAATTCAAGCAAATAAGTTTTCAACAAGTTTTTAATTACAGGTAAGCTGTGCCTGAACATACGATTCATATTTGTTACATTTTAAAGTAAGAATTTCACTGGCAGTATTTTTTTTCGTCCGTAAAAGATGGCCACCCTCCCCCTTTTTTCGCTTCTATCCTCCTTAGAGGAGAATATTAAAAATGTCCTGAAATTAATTTTTAGGTATTCCTGACTGCTGTATTTTACAGAAAAAATTTCACGGATATCTCTATTTTTATTTGAGATCACGCGGGATATGTGAAAAGAACTTTTTGGCCCCTTACCCCCCCTAAGATTACGAATTTTGGAAAATGCGCTCTGATCTAGCACCTATGTTGAAGAACTCACGTACGTGCCAAATTTCGCATAATTAACTTCAGTAGTTTTGGCCAGGCGAAAAATTGACTTACGGAAAAACGCAATTACTTTGTTGCCAACCCAATACTTTGCAATAATCCGTTTCTCCCACTGCTATGCAATAGAAGTAAGGTTTTAGAGGGGGGGGGCTTTAAAAAAGTACCTAATTATTTATGTAATACAGGAATGGAAAATATGATTTATGCAAGAGGTTCTCAAACATTTTAAGTCACTGAACACTTTTGAAATGAGATATTCAACGCGGAACATAAAATTGTATCTCGCAGCTATTTACAGTTTTCGTGAATGTAATCACAAAATGTCATTGACAATACAAGAAATTTCATTGGATCTCACCGTTTAAATTCTTTTTCTTCTGCCTTTATACATAGTCAATGTTTTGACTAGTGTTGATAAATGATTTTTACACGATTTTAAACTTTAAAATCGGAGCATATTTTAAGAAACGCTGATTTTTCTACTTTTAATTCATAAATATAGCGCTCAGCGTTGCTTGCACTGAGGCCTGTTGGTCATTGAGAGGCTAAAGTAAGGAAGCAACGCTGGATGCATAAGGGAACTATTCTTCTACCAACATTGTAAAGTAGAGAGCTTGCAGGTTATGACTTGTAAAATTTATTTGCATGTAGACTACATCTATTTTCATTTGTACATTACATAAAGTTCGCTTTAAAAAAATTACAAGCAAGAAATAGACAGTAGAAATTGTGTTTAAAATATCGGTTCTCCATCCTTTAAACCTAGATGTGGGAATTTTCGATTAGAATAGAAACAACGTCGGAATTGCTAACATTAAGATAGGATAATTTAGGCTATTGTTTGCTTATGAAACGAACAAAATATAGTAATTTTAAAAGCCATAGTAAAGGGGGAATAAGAGTGAATGAATTATAAAAGAACAGAATAACTAAAAAGACAACAAATATTTATAATTCAATATATGGGATCTGCCTGAATCATGTTTCAACAATTATTCATTTCAAATAATTGAGTTTCTCATTTTTCCGATTATTTAAAAACAGTCAAAAGCTCAGGTGATGACCCCTCCATTGACAGATCCAGAGGGAGATCACAGGGGTACGTGCCCCCACCCCCAGACTAATAAGTTTATGCTATATAAAATAATGACTTTTCTGTAAATTCAAGTTATTTTATAAGAAAATGCGCCAAAAAATGTTTTCTGCCCCCCCCCCGCCCGCTTCCAGATTTTTTTTTTGGCCACTGGCCCCCTCCCACACACACAAACAAAAAAAGCCATGTTTCATTAACCTTATTCGAGAGGAAACCTATGAACGTTTTCGAAAGTTCTAAACATCTATACACCACACTCAGCAGTAGTAAGTTTCAGTATCCTACAAGAATCAGTAATGCAATTTTCGGCCTCGCTTCAATATGCATCGATAGGAACATATAGACTTAAGCCCGAAGAGTTTATCTGCATCTGTAATCCATATCTATAAAATGCTAAAACCCCGGGCAAAATATTTAATAACGAAGGGTTTTCTATGATCGTATAACTCTTTTTTTAAATTTAATACAATAGCTAAATGGTGATTATTTTTTAAATGTCCAGTGTTTCCTAATTCTCTAACATATTACCTACAGATCTAATTTTATTTTTCATGTTCAAACGCATGCATTTGTAAATATACTGCAATTTTAAATGCATTCAAGTATATATTTAGAACAATTAATGAATAAATAAATCATAAAATATTAGAAAAAAGAGCATGGAATATCTAACGAGCGATTTCTCTACTCTTTTTCGCTGATCAACTTGCGGGCGGCAACCCCTATGATGCAGTATTGTTGTTGTTGTTGTTGCTAATGCCCTCTGGCAACCACGTATGCAGTATATAACAGCAGAAGAAACGGATTTTTGCCAAATCAGTCCGATTGCACGCCAAATTGCCGGTGAGCACTTTTAGATGGGAACTCCAGTGCCTCGTGCAACACTCGAATTAAAGCTCATTCCTCTGATCTACTATATGCTGTACTTGCCAACGTTAAAACATCATCATGATACAGGTGTTGAGCTATTTAGCGGACGGAAATCTTGACTTTCATTTGTTAATTTGTTCATGGCAAGATTGCAAGAGAGGCATCTGCATACTGAGGGTGCCTTGGTCGGAGGACTTTTTAAGAGGTCCGAACGCGCATTCATGTTACGTCTGGAGAAACACCACCAAAACTTCAGATTATTACATTAGATTGTCATAGAATTTTTAAAAAAAGATTCTAGAATTCCAAATATGGAAATTCTTCAAAATAAACTACAATTATACTACGAAATTGATTTCAAAATCAGTCGTTTGTCTCGATTTTGGCCAGTATAACCCAGCATGAATGTCGCGATATTGAAAGTTTTAAAACGTGTGCTCCTTTTAAGTTTGTATTATGCTTATTTACCTATAACTAGAGTCTATAAATCACACATAACATTATTTTAATTTTGATTCATCCCATGGAAAAATAAAAGAAACAGATCGGCATCGGACAATGATCGATCTCTCCAGAAAACGGCGTGACAACCATAACAGTCACTTCAAACTCAAACTTTAGTCATACCAGAGCGAGGCAGATTGGCTGAATGGAGAGGACGATGGCTTTCCAACCCTTAAGTCCCGAGTTCGATCGCGGTCGCTTGATGGAAACAGATTAAAATAACTTGAAATTTCAGCATAGAGTGGAAAAATAAAATATGTGGGGCGAGTTCGTCGACGGGCACCCCGTGTATTTAGGAATTTTTTTTAGGAACATTTTTTAAGCTTGAAATTAGGCTTGCTATGTCAAGCTTAATGCAAGCTGGGCAAGTGTAAACTTGAACACTTGATTCAAGCTTGCATTGAGCTTACACGCTTGAAATTTTCAAGCTTAATTCAAGCTTGCTGAAAGTTTGATGCAAGTTTGCTGTGCTTTCTGGGCAGGCCTATGATCGGTGCATCGACCATTCATCACCTGATCATTACTGATCATCATTAATTTTTCGTATGTTCATCTTTTCCCGATGATCGAATCTTGACACTGAGATCTGATAGGCGCTTTCAAGTTTGCGAACGATAAAGCGAGCAGGCAGGTTTATATCGGTCTTTCTACCAAGTGGCTGAACACCTCAATATCTCTGTTCCTTCATTAATGTGCAAGGAACATCATATGCACACCATATGTTTTTTTTTAAGGTTGCTGATTGGCTAGCTATTACGCGGGAAAACAGGGGACCGAAAGGGTGAATGATATTTTCCTCTTCTTGCTCTTAGCTTTGTTGTGTTCTCATGTATCTCTCTTGTGCTAGCTAAAAAGGCAGACAGGGCAGCTGCCCCACCTGCGAGACTAGGAATATTTTTAAAACAAAATTTGTCAGCGACTAAAAATTCTGGAAGTTTCCTCAAAAAGTGCGAAATTTATACATATACCTATATATATATATTTAAGAAATTTTCCTTTGTGTAAATTTTTAATGACATTTCATTCAAAAATTTGCATTATTCCCTAGAACAGGCTTAAAGAAAAGGATATTTAGTTATAAAATAATATATGCATATGAAAATACATGAATTAATTGATACAATAAAAGAAATAAACAAGCTAATGTGCAATGCAACGATATATGCGCCAATTTTTATCGATTGCGTTTAAAAGTTTCACCAAAGGCTTCACATCCTAAGTTGCTAAGTGTTTGCTGTTCTGAGATGAATATACCCAGATAGAAATGTCTGCAATTTTTTTTTCAAAAAAGTATAGATTCTGCACAATTTGTGCATAAATAGTGGATATTTTTGTATATTTTGAAAGTATACACTTTTTGTGCAAACTAAATGCAGTTCATATGCATACTAAAAAGTGCATATTCTATAATGTCAAAAACTGTGCACAAAAAAAGTATACTTTTGAAAGTATTCAAAATATTCACTTTATATGCAAATTTTCTGCTCAAAAAGTGCACACATTTTCTAACTGGGATTTAAGCTGTTTGAAACAATTTTCGCAAAATCTGAAAATCTAATCCAAATTTTAAGGAACTCTGGGGGCATAGTTTAAGTTTTACGACCACCTATCGTGTCAGTAAATTTTGCTTTATTCACTTTAGTCGTACGTGATGCGCGAACAAAAATTTACGCAGTTTGAAACGATTTTCAGAAAAATCTCAATCTAATAAAAAAATTTTAAAAATCCGACGCTTATAGGTTAAGGTGAGTGATCACCTATCATGTCACCAAATTTCATTTTTTTCGCTTTAGTCGTTATTACGTGACGATCGAACAAAAATTTGCGCAGTTTGAAACAATTTTCGAAAAATCTCAAAATATAATTAATATTTTTTAAAATTCGGAGCGCATAGTTTAAGTTGAGTGATCATCTGTCATATCACAAAATTTTATTTCATTCGCATCCGTCAGTTTTACGTGATGTGGGAATAAAAAAAGCGTCACGGACAGAATGACAGAACAACAGACATATAAACTTTTTTTTTATATTATGCTTATTTCCCTTTTAGTAGAGTCTATAAATCACACTTAACATTATTTTAATTTTGATTCATCCCATGGAAAAATAAAAGAAAGAAATCGGCATCGGGCACTGATCGATCTCACCAGAAAACGGCGTAACAACCATGACAGTTTCTTCAAACTTTAGTCATGCAAGCGCGAGAGAGATTGGCGGAACGGTTAGACGCTGGCCTCCCAACCCTTAGGTCCCGGGTTCTTTCGCGGACGCTTCATAGAAACAGATTAAATTAACTTAAAATTTCAGGCTAGAGGAGAAAATGTGTGGAAAAATGAAATATGTGGGGCGAGTTCGCCGACGGGCGTCCGTGTATTTAAGAATTTTTTTTTTAAGAAAAATTTTTAAGCTTGCTATGTCAAGCTTAATCCAAGCTGGGCAAGTGTAAACTTGAACACTTTATTCAAGCTTGCATTAAGCTTACACGCTTGAAATTTTCAAGCTTAATTCAAGTTTATTGACTTGATAAATCAAGCTTGCTGCAAGTTTGATGCAAGTTTGCTGTGCTGTCTGGGCCATATGTTAAAATATTTTTTCATACTTTAATTCATATCTCATATAATATTGATAATAAGAAGCTGATTTTTATTCGTACTATTAGAACTAAACGACCCAAAAATAATTCACTATTATTATGATTTATGATAAAATAATAATAAGAATTATGAATTATTAAATTAATATTTAAAAAAAATTATGAATAGCAGGCTAGAAAAATTTCGATGAAATAGATGCAGAATGTAAGATTAAAGGGTTGTGCAAAATTTGAAATTTTACGTTCAGTAGTTTAATTTATATTAAATAAAATGTGTTATTTTCTTGAGTTAAGGGACCATATATAAATTTATTAAGTGAAAATTTTTTGAAAATTGCTTAAAATAAATGTAAATTAGATTTCTTTTGTGCAAAAACATAGTAAAACAGCGGTATTAAAAATATCAAATTTTGAAGCAAATAAATTAGAGGTTTTTACAGTTTGATGGTGATTCTATAAAGCGGCTATGCGTCTATTGTTGCATCCGCTGCCATATTCCCCCTAATAAAATATTTTCCAGGTATAGAATTAGATGCAGTAGATATATGTCTTCTAATACAACATCCTATTTCTGAAAAACTAACATACTCAACATTCTACGCATGGATTTAACCTTTTTTAATATTGGAAACATTACGTCTTTGTACTTCCCCATATTTTATCAAACATTCAAAAAAACATTCAAAATCATGTTTTTCTGTCTAAATTTTCATCTGACAATAAATTAAGATACCGCCGAGTCTTATAGTCGACACCAGTCTTATTGCACATTGCAGACGATAATATAAAATGAAGAAACTGAAATAACAAACACAGTGATAATATTGGGTCGGCAAAAAAGTAATTGCATTTTTTACATGAAATTCAAATAAATAAATTCTCAATCATGGAACCATTCTTCTATTTCGACCGTAGCTGAGTAACATTCACGCTTGTAGTCAGAAAAGCAGAGAGCAGCCTCTCACTCCTGCTGACATTTTACCTGTCTAAGAGAACCATCAAGGGAAATACTCAATAACAATTTCAAAATTAGAAAGATGTTCAAAATCGTGAGCAGTCGTTTTGCATTTTTCCTTTAAATCATCTGCACGAACCAAGGAAGTTATGAACTCACAGGTCATTTGGACTACTGGCGAAATATTCTAATTTTTACCTTTGACATTCTCAGTACAAAAAACTTTGAGAGAGACGGAAACAATATTTTCCTTGAAAATGATATTTATTTCTTTTAACTCTCGCGAGCGAAATGAATGAAAGACGAAAAGTTCGGAACGTACAAATAGCGTCTTTCAATTTGCAGAAAGTCCCCTAAAAACGCACAAAAATAATTCGCAATTTCTCCGGAAATTATAGTAGAAAATTAGTGAAAATTTATATTTAGGGTAATTTGAAGGTTTTCTTTTGTTTAATAAAGTCAAAATGCAGTGTTGCCATTGAGAAAAACGAAGTTAATGCAGAATTAAAATCAACTTAGATATGAAGACGGCCCCTTATGCAAATTAAATTAATACTAAATTAAAGTATGAGTTATTTGCAAACGAATGGTATATATGACTTTGGTGTACGGCGAACGACGGCGAAATAAAGAGCAAGTGGGTGTTTTTTTTTCCGCATCTTACAGTAATAAAAAATAAAAGAGAAAAATCAATGGTTAAAAGTAAGAAGTTCGTATCTTTTTCTACACATTTAATAAATTAATTTAAAATGTTATTTTAGTGATAACAATTAAGAATACAATATGATATAATTTTGTATTAACTGTACGGCGAATAGCGAATATATATATACCATATTTGTTACACTTTATGGTTTAAGTTTACTAAAATTCACGATTTTTCGCTATGTTGCTTCAAAGTTTTGAAGATGTTGTAACTTCAGTAAAATTCATTACATTTTTTAATCAGAAAACAGTTTTAGACATTAACACATTATGTTTTAATGTAAATAAATATTTTCATGATTCATACGGATAAAATTTGATTATAATTTGGTAAAACTAAAAACTATGGCCAGACTTTTTAAGTTTATGTTACATTGTAACATCCCCAGATTTTTTTTAACGCAACATTAAAAAGAAGGCAGGGTAAAGAATCAGCCTCCCTGATTAAGTAATTGACTTAGATATTTCTATTTTCCTAAGAGCTTGACCTTGCAAGCACCATTAAACATGCTTGCAACTGCAAGTTTAATTAGTTTAGGTGGTATTTTAAATTCATTTAGAGTTTCATGTAAGTGATTTCTATTGGAGCTATCAAACCTTCCCTTAAAGTGTATGAAAAGATTATGTGTAGGAATACCAAATTCCCTGCTCTCCTTAACTTGTCTAAGGGTAAAAATTTGATCTTCAGTTGATTTCCTTATGAAAAAACCACTGATAATTTTCAATCTGAAGGTCTGCATATTGTACAAGTCTTTTGAATAACATATTAGACATTTTTTTCTAAGTGATACATGACCAACGATTCCTCTGTAACTAGCACTAACCACTGAATCACTTTTTTATATATTAGGTATAGAACACTTGTGCTCAATCATATGCCAGGTATTATCTCTATATTTTAAGTTTTATAAAACTTAGTATATATATATTCTTCACTAAAGTTCTTCAGTGTTTTGAACACACTTTAAATTGCAATAAAAATCTGTGAAATGTTCTAATCAATAAACCTTTTTTAAATATAAAAAATAAATTTTAATATAAATGCACCAGTAAATCTATTTAAAATACAAAAAAAACTTTTATATAAAAATTATAATATTAGCTTAAAACCGGTTCATCAAGCTTCATTTATTGGACAAAACATCTCTAAAAATGAATATCATGTTACATTTAAAAATCCAAGAAGAAATTAGAACTATAAATCACATAAGCACCGATCAAAAACCAAAAGCAAAAACACTCTGTACATTAATACGATTTAAGTTAAGCTTTTAAATGAGTATCGAGAATTCTGATATTTCTTTTTATTATTTATGAGTCCAATATATTTTCAAGAAATGGAAGACCGCAGTGAATGGAATGTTAAATTAACTTTCATATCATCATTATAGATTTTAAATCCCGGTTTCTGTTTATGGTATCCTACATCATACGTACTTTTTAAGTATGGCATAATTTATTGTTAGATTTTATTACTTAGTAATAATATACAGATTTAAAACTAAATCTATGCATTTTTATCTTATCTATTTCTGCATAATGTTATATATATATATATATATGTGTGTGTGTGTGTGTGTGTGTGTGTGTGTGTGTGTATTTCTGCATGTTTCCAAAAACAAAATTTTATCGAGATTTATTTATCTTCTTTTGCTTCATTTACTGAAATTTCCATATATTTCATAAACTATAAAATTAAATATCTTGTTATCATTTATTTTTAATCTATGAAAAAACGGTGCCGTTCCTTTTTTTTAAAGAATTCTCATGATGAAAATATATTTGAAAGAGAAATTTTCTAAAATTCATGACTAATTTTGAAAATGGTTCGAAGAGATAATATCGTGGTAGCTTTAAAAGCAAATATTTCATGGCATATATGTTTCATATTCTAATTTATCTCATATTCAAAATCTGATATAAAAGTTTTATCTTTCAGAAAAATTTAAATACGATGCTTTTGTAAGATGCTGACATTAACAAGGATATGGTTTATGCATTAAAATTGTGCATAATTTTTAAATACATTATTCCAATTTTATTTTTATTCCACACTTTTCAACGGAAAAACATTCATAAAAATTTATAAAATCGAAAAGTTTTATCAATATTTTAAAAATTCTACCAATTTTCACCTGATATTTAAAATCATTATGCTTCATTTCTGAATGCTGTATTTTTCATTATGATATACAATTAAGACTACTTAAAATTTTCCTCTAATTAAATATTATAACAATATAAGTGGCGTATAAATTATTTTCGCAAATAATTATCAGTAAATATCATAATTTAAAATAAAATATTATCATTACTGTCATAAGATATTGTATTTTCTAATAGAATAGTTCGATTAAAAATAGTGTCACCTTCGGTAGAAATGCATATTGAACTTCAAATACGTGTCGTTTTCACTTAACCGCATAGAAGTGCATCATTCAGAATGTCACTTCACAAGCTGTACTACGATACGTATCACAGATACGGATTACTTTGGCCCCGATGCATTATTTTTCCCTACGAAAAAATAAAAAATACTAAACAAAAAAAAACCAAAAATAAATAAAATAATACGGCTTACAAACTGATTTCTCCAAGTTTGCATAGTGTTCGGCTATTCATTAAGGTTGCAAGATCTCTGATGCTGTTCTTTACAAATAAATAGTTGAAAGTAACCCGTGCTTAAGGTAGTTTGGTTGTCTGATTTATTATGTTTAAATACTGTTGGAAATCAACTTATTGGTAGTAGTTCGTGTATGTGTGAGTATTGCTGAAGATGTCTGATCATGTAAACAAATCAAACTTGGTTTTCTGATGAAAGGAACAGTGAATTGCTTGGGTGTGATATTTTTGTTGGTTAGTGGGTATTAAGGATTAGTGAAGTGTTTAAACCTTTGGTTTAGATACTGAACTACATATATTTCAGGTATTCTAATAAAAGTATTTGTACACGTAGGACCAGGGACGTAGCCAAGGGGGGATATCGGGATATATCCCCCCCCCCGAAATTTTTGGATTAGTGATGAAATTCCGTCTACACATTATTATACACATATAAATTCATATACCCCCCCCCCGAAAAATTTTCCTATCTACGCGCCTGCGTAGGACATTAATGTGAACTATTACAAGAATTTTCTATAACACTTTTTTAAATAACCTTTTGTTTCACTAAATCTCACAGCTTTGGAAAACAGGCTGACGACTGTTAATTTAGTCACTAGTGGTGATGCATTCATATTATGATAATGTAAAATCGTATGTTATTATCATAATAACTTATATATAAACCCCTTCTCATAATTTCTAGATTTCTTCCCTACGCACAAATCAATTTACATATGCCAACAAAATCAGTTTTTTCTTTTTTTTTTTGTAAAAAAAAAGTCTTCGTTATATTGCATTTTTTACAATATCCACCTTTATCAAAATGCATGAATTTTTGAAATATGAAAATGGAGTAAATAAAAAACTTTGTAAAAAACACACATAAGATGTTATAGGTAAGAGGATACGTACGTTTCAGCCAAAAATTGATTTGGCCTTCTTCAGTCCAAGCCCTTCGTCGCAAGCAACGCAGGGAACTGAAAAGAGATAAACAAGCAAGATGTTGCCACAAGGGGCAAAGAAAAGTCGAACAAAACCACGGAGAGGGGAGAAAAAAAAATATAAATTATAATGGACTTTTTTTCAAGTTTCCTAAGTTAGAAATATACACAAAAATGAGCTTTTCTATAACCCATAAGTCAGGCTACTCATGTCGAAAATATCAACAGTCTATTCGCATGTGTCAGTAATAATTCTATGCTATTTTGCGCAAAATGCATTTCTGTATGGCATCATAAATATTCGAAAGAGCGGTATACATGCCACAGGTATACCTCTCTGTCAATCATAATTTTACAGCATGAACTATGCCAGTTAAATCTTATAATCAGTAGTTTCAAGAAACATTCATTTAACAAGGTTATTTTCCAAATTCACGATTTCATAAATAACTTTTCTAGATATAACTTGCTTTCTGTTTAAATGATGGGCGGCAGTTAGAACTTTAATAGCCATGAGCGAAATCAGCTGAATTAAAATCCCTCGGGGAACTATTAAATTGTGTTGGAATTTGGAATAACTGAAATGTGTAAGAATGTCTAATTATCGTAAAATATTTTAAACTAAATCATTATACAAAAGTTGCGAAAGATGATTTGTTAAAATAACTGGGAATGCAACACAATTTAAATTAGATTTAGATCTAGCAAATGAATTATATTACCACTTGGTAATCTCAAATCATAAAAACTAACTGGTAAGTGAAATCATAAAAATTACGAAATTATTTTGCTTGAGAGATAATTTTCAATTTGAAACCTGAACTCGTGGGATTGAAATGACATAGATCTGATTTAACGATATCTTATTTTTTTTCACTATCTTTATACCATAGTATATTGAGAGAAATGAAATTAGAAAAAAAATATTCGCTTAAAAATCAGGGAACGGCTGGATTTTCAGATTAGTGCAGATATTTTTATGTTTTCGTTTACGTAATTATTAAAATTTTCAAGCCGATTGCACCAACAGCGAAGATTCTATTACGTTTTTTTAACATAAGTTTTTCATTGTTTCGATTAATGGCTGTTAAAATTTTGTTTTGGAATGGTACAACCTGGAATTCTTACACATCTACGCTTTTATTTATAAGATAATTGAAATCAGTAAAATAATTTGTTAGGAGTTTGCTTTTTACACGAATACAGTACACTACCCTTACTGTAGTTTGAAAATGTCTGTCAAAATAATAGGTACTGTATTACACCAATAAAATAATAAAATTATGAAAAGTGCCAAATACTTAAATATTTGCTAGTTCCTACTGCTTATAAAATTAAGGATTTTGGTTTTAATCCCTTTCAAATGAAATACGATTAGGACATTCTATTCAATGAAACATCAATGATAGCGTTGATAAACATTTGTATATTTAAACAAAACAGAAACAAAGTTAAAATTTTCAAATTCATGGATAGTCGTAGAATACTTCAAAGTATGGAAATCCACTTCAAAAGCCATGTATGAATGATGCCCTTTAGTTCTGCCTAACACTCTTGGTTTTGACAGAACTTAAACAGAAATTTCTGAAATTCATGAAGTGTCTTGTTGGTCTGGCAAAACGAAATGTCCAGGAATTTTGTGACTGCATCTTAAACAACTGATTTCGTACTTCTTGTCTTCATGCAGCGTTACTTTTCCAACATAAATAATAAATAGCCCATATTACAAATACTATTAAGTTTCAAAATAATAGCAGTATCATTTCCCTTTTCACTTTAAAGAAGGGAAAGGTGGCCCAAAATGATCTTCATAAGAGGAAAACCTGCACCAAAACCATAAAAGTTAATTTTTTATCGGCAAAATAAATGATATAAAAGCAATTATGACCCTTCATAGTGAAACAAAAGAAGTTTTACAATCATACGGTATGCATGATTTATTTTATGTAAATTTTAAAATTAAAAGTTTCACGAGCGATAAAATTAGAATATTTCAAAATTATAATTCAAAAGTTACGGCTTACAATAAATTCAGAAATAAATTAAATAATGTAATGGGAAGTCACGCATTTTGCGAAGTCTGACGGTTGCCAGGAAAACTAGGACCTGGTCCTGGAGTTTCTTCAGTCGATGGATCATTTTACCCGTAATATGACTGCCCACTTTAGGTGATATTACTGGACCGAGAAACATAACAAACTAAACAAGTGTCATTCACATCTAAAAACGTAATCTATTCATTAAAAAAAGTCGTATTTCTGTGAATTAACGACTGCATTTCTAAATAAATACGAAAGTTAGTTCTTACCTTATAAGAGGTATGATAAAACCCAGTTTTTTGAAAAATTCTACTCAGACACGTAACACACCGATCAGTTAAATACCAACATTGCTTCTTTTTAACTTGGCAGAACTAGTTTATGTGTTATCTAATAGATAGCACTGTCTCTCTGGAAGAAAATATAGGTGGATCGTTTCGCCCGCTAGGATCATTTTGGGCCACCTTCCCCTACCAATAGATAGGATAAGTCCTTGTTTCGCAATGTACGAACTTTAACTGCTCTATAGAAAGTCAAAATTTATAAAATATACGTATCCTCAAATATATCAAAATACGCATGCATGTCCTCAACTAAACTTTGCATTTCAGGACGGAAAAGGAAGCCTGTTTTTCCTCAAATTTAGGTTTCAACATCAAAAATTTTGTTCGAATCAACCTCACTCTTCGCGATTTGTCAAATTGCACTGCCAGAACATAATATCTCGAGCAAAGGACGTAAAGTTATTCATGAAATACACAATAGTAATATACGTTATCATTACATACTACATAATTTCATGTGTTAAATCTTTATTAAGTATTAGGTCGTAACGAAAGTTTCCCGCCACCGTAAACATCGTCAGAAAACAGTTCGCGTTGGCGTATTTGCTCATATTTTGTCAAATGATTTCTGGCATTTGAAAGAAAGAGACTTACTTTATAACACTGTGTTATGAAACCTGTAAAAAATATAGTTATCATTAAGTACAAGGTGTGTCAAATGGGACTATCACTCTAGAGGATTGGAACCATCATTTACTTCCAGTTGTGTTGCAAAAAGTCAGCTACAGAATATCAACGAATAATGAGTACAGCTTTAAATACTATTGTTGCATCACGTGACACTGTGCAGGTTTTACCGAAAGATCAAGAAGAGTTATCTAAGGAGTTAGAAGTTAGTTTTTCAAGCAGATTTAGCGGAAAACTTTCGTTACAACCTGATAATTCCAATAACATAAGATTTTTAACTTTTTACTTTTAGGCAACAAAAATGTCTAAATTTATTTAACTTTCCTTCCACTTCTTCACTGAAATAGATTCGTCAATATAAAGCACTGGCGTCATTTATTGTGAATTTTCAGAATATCAGATGATTAAAAATAAATAAAATCGACGATGTACAGAAACCAACCCACTTTCGGAAAAGCAGAACTTTCCCCTATATACCGGATATTTTAATCTAGCCAAATGTAACTCATTTCTTTAACAACAGTGTAAAATTGTCGGTAAGAGGAATAGAACAAATTTTATGAATATAAGTTACAAGGTTCAAAGTTCCGTATTTATACTTAATTGTGCATTCTTTTGTTGTTGTTGTTGTTCCCAGATTCTCTCTATAATGAGCACGGAGGAAATCCAATTATACTTCTTTTTAAGTTCATTCCTGTACATAAAATTAAAAAAAATATCCACAAGACATATCACGAGTCAGACATTTCCGTTAAAGTTCGGTCAAAACCAATAGTATTAGGCAGTACATTCAAATTCGAATTTAGTATTCTGAATTTCTTTATTCAACGTAAAGATTGAATTATTTGTTAACAAGCTTGACTAACCTTCTGAAGAATGCCAAACACCAACTAAAGTCACCAAGTAACTCTCATACAGATTTTTAAAATACACAAGCTCGGAAATAATTAGTGCTCTTCTGGTAGTGAAATATATTTCAGATTATGCACAATATTTTAAAACATGAAAATAATTAAAATAGTTTTGTATTCGATGTAGCACTCGTTTGAATTACTATGTGATGTAATTGAGTGAGTTGTAATGTAGTGAAAATTTAAGGTGTTCTCTAATCTAAGTCGATAAAGTGTAAAAATTTAACGCTCCATTTAATGAACATCAAATGAATGAGGTTCAGAATTAATTTTTAGAAACTGAATATTATATCAAATGCAGCATAGGGAAAGAAAGCATTAAGATCAGAGATGATTTTTAATAGGCTGCTTTACGGTTTCCGATTAATACACGATCGCAATCAATCCTCGTCGAAACAGTTGCCCGTACTGTGTGATAGTCAGCGCACCTTGAGCTTGCTGTTAAATTTTTTGTGTCTTCGCAGAGGTCCATTTAGCCGCCTGCTAGGTGCTTCCATAACAAAATGTCCAACACTTACTGCCTTAGTATTTATTGACCAATGCCTAGAAGGTACGTGTATGCCATTGAAAAAAAAGTACTAATGGAAAAAGTGCCACAACCATTGTTTTCCTAGTCGTAATTTCTATAACATCCGTCATGTGAGCTCAATGAAAGCCGAAGTACCAATTTGGCTTTTAAATGTTCGAACTTAAGTATCCACACTAAAAACATATCTTTTTAAAATATATATCAGCATTTTAAGACTCTTCGATGGATGTGATTTTTATTTGTCTGAATATTATTTCTTTTTTTTTTATTCTTACATTTTTATTAGGGGAGACCGGGACACCCTTTCCCGCCTTTTCCGTTTAATTTTTGTATTTATGTAAAACAGATAAGTTTTAAGGTAAACAGGATATTATTGAATTTCCTATGCCTTTAACAACAAACTAACACAAATATTTTTCAGAAAAGTTAATATAATTTTTACAAGAAACGGTTAATGATCTTCATCTTAAACTAGAAAATGTGCCCCACATGCTGGACAAGTTTTCCAGCCTACCAAAAATATACAGGAGCAAATTTTTCATCTATAAATGACAAAACACAGGCAAAAAACCTTGCTTGTTACTTAATATGTATTTTTTATTCTAAACTAAGAAAGCATAAAAATAGTAGTTTAAATAATAACAAAGTATTAGAGAAAGTAACTCCGTAAGGGAAACATATGCCACTTAATGATTTTACGAAAACTGTCACTTAACAATTTCACAAATACATATTTTTTAACAAAAGACTTCATTGTCTTAATCACAGTGAACGCAAACAAAAGACGTTATGTCTCCTTTGGTGGCACCTCACCCACCTCTCTTTTGTCTAAGATAATATAGCATATTTCACTGTTCTTTTTTAATATTTGATGTTTTAATGCCTTTTATATGTGAAGGTGACGGTCCAAACAGCTTCCTATCCTTGGTTTTTGCTTTTTCTCTCTCGTTTCATGCGATTCCTTTTGCAGTTTCTTTTTTAGATAAAATTTTAGCTGATTTTTAATCAGCTGAATCAATATCAGTCAATATAGCTGTCTTCCAATAATTTTTTTCAACGCCTTATATTCTTCTTAGGATGAAGAAAGCACGTTTTCCAAAGAGACACATGTTGGAATACGTGCCTCGTATACTGTTGGAAAGCCTTCCCCGTTTCCGTATTGGAACTTTTACATTACCTAGACGAGTAGTGGTGTAAATTATTTGCAAATAAAAGGCAAGAAAGAAACCTCTTGATTGTGTATCCAATGGCAAAACAGTACGTTTAGTACTAGTACTCTTATTTTAAGTTTGAATAAAGGCCTGAAAGTTCATTCACTATGATAAAATGCAGAAAATAGACTTCTGAATATTTTACAGCAGTTGCTGAACTAAAACTTTCATATACGATCTGTGGTGTGTCGCTACTTCAGCTAGTTCACTCCCTTTCGTCATCTAGCAGCTTATTCCAAAATTAAAGCGAGTTAGAAAACGTGTCCATTGGAAAATGTGTCCCGGCTTTCAGTATAAACAAAGCTAATTATATAAACTCTTAAATTAGAAAATTATTACTGTCCGTTTCCGAAAGGCGGGTTTACTACACATTTCTTGTTCTGTTCCGCAAAAGGGTGGGGGGGGGTACACTGAAATTATTACTTTCTACAATTGCATCTTAGGAGCGCTGTCTTTTGTGATTCCAATTTTAAACTTTCTATTTCCTCTGAATTCATTTCGGAACTTCTGTAACGTTCCTTTACACGGATATTTTAAAAGAAAATAATGCTTTAGGAGTGAATCTAAAAATAGAATATGCATTGTTTCTAAACTTTTTGATCAAAGAGCAATAGAAGGCGATATATAAGGAATTCTCAGTACATCTGACGCTTGCGTGAATTCGAAAAAGGTTTTCCTAATTGAAAACGCATAAACGCATTTTACTAATCATATTTTAAGTCGCGAAATTTCTTAAAATGCAAAATAATTATGAATAACTTTGATCATTATTAAAATAACCATTCCCCCAGTCTTAAAACTTAGTTTTTAGTGTAAAATTTCACGAAAATTTATATAGTATTTTGTATTTGCCAATGTATAATTCGGCTCTTTCTACCCAAATTTTCTAAAGAGATGCCATAAATTCAAATGGTCACTTTGTCTAAATTGAAGATTTTTTAAAATAAATCGTTTGACCAACAAGTGTACCTGCTCACTCTTCGTAAACGTATGGTTTGTTACTAAAAATATGACAGTACGCATCTATCACAGTCAGTGACACAAACTAAAAATCCACTTTTGTATGTGAAAGTTAAATTTCACATGCATGCACCTTTCTTTTTGTGATTACACGAAGCGTAATTTCTTAGCAAGTTTTATGAAAACTTATTTTTGATCCTTTTTTTTAATATACAGAAAGCTTTAATTACTCTCGAAAGAAATAATAATCTCATAAGATGTGCTGCGCAAATTGCGTGCAGACTAATCAGCATAAGTTTGCAAACAGAAGACATTCGTGATCTGAAGTATGCCTATTCCGAAAGATTTGACGAAGATAAATTTTAAGGAGAAGAGAGCATTGGCTCAGGGGAATCGCTGCTCACGCTATTTCCTTAAGGTGGACAAAATAAAGAACCATTAAGTAATTCTAAGAAGGTATTAAAGTGCGAATGTGTGTGTATAGGTAACATTAAGAATTAATGGAGTGGGATGAAAAAAATATTTTATTTTATTGTTGAGTCTATTGTGTTTTCCTAACTTGAAGAAAGAAGAAGAAATTCATTGGTATATTTTCAAGCAGGCTGGATTCTTTTTTCCTTTTTTCATTTTGTTCATTTAAATTTGCATTAAAGATACTTGCAGGTTAATTAAAAATATCGTTTTTTATTTATTTTAACGTGAAAATATGCATTTATCAATGCATGTGCTGAATGTACTTCATATCATAGGCGAGTGTTTAGTAACTCTTTGTATAGATATCTATCTACACACTCAATGACAAAATATCGTCCGTGTAATTAAAGAAATGCATTGAAAGTCAAATACTTCAATGGTATTATTCTAACCACTTTGAAAGCACCTGGTGCTCTTTATTTACTTATTTAAAATTCTACAATGTTTTATTTAATAATATAAACGAAACTGTAGGAATTCGTAAGCATTAACTTAAAAAAACACAGTTATTACACAAATTTATTGAATTTTCACATTTGTCATAAAACTTTTCCTTGATACTCTTTCTTGATCTCCGTAATTTCTCTTTTCAGTTGGATTAATATCCTATATTATCAAGTTTCGATGCTGCATCGAAACAAATAAACAGACTTGATTCTAAAGTTTAAAGCTCGGATTCGCTATCATATTAAAATACAACAGCAGGAATCGTAAGAATCCTTTTTTTTTCTAAAATTCTTACCTTTATAAATAATGTACTGAATGGTGCTAATGCTTCTTCAGCTCTTGAATATTTCATATTTTCAGATTACACCTATCAATAATTTAAACTTTAAGAATATTCGTGTAACACTTTTATAATGATAGAACTTTAGAAAGTGTAGGACGATCACAAATCTTTCAATTGCCTCTTTCCAGATTTTTACTTTACGAGCAGGGGCGCATTGAAACAGAGCTTCATCTGAACGTAATACATTCCTGGAATTGTATGAAAAAAAAAAGCTTTTATTTTCTTCCTTTGTTTCACTTTATTTCTTTTTCGTACAAAATGTGAAGAAATCAGACCAACTACAAAAAATAATTTATGCATATTCTATCGTTCTGAGTTTAAAACTGTTCCATAATAAACTGGTTTTTCAACATTTTGAAAAGCGGTCAGCGTTTATTTTAGATCTTACTTATTTTTTTATTGATGATTTTTTTAAATATTAATTAATTAATTCTAGTTCATTGCATGCACATTCATCTCTCGAAAACATGCTTTATCTCTAATAAATAGTTTGAGGAAGTGAAAGCCTTTTTATGCATGCAAGACATACATTAAAGGATACTTTACATAACATTTTCCATGTCTCTTCACATATTTTACTTTTAAGAGGTTTTAAAAAGCCAATCTTGCGTTTGGGATATTTGTTAGTATAGGAGAATTAACTATTGCCATACCTGATTATTTCCATATAGTCTCTAATCATTGATAATCATGATCTCTAATATTGGATTTTTCTCGTCACCAACAGTAAGTAAATTATGGGGTAAAATTTTCTAATTTTATGAAATATACATTCAATTGCTTCACGTGTTACTGAAACACTTTCCGTCATCTTAAAGTTAGAGTAATCAAGAATTATGTTACATTATGGTCAGTAATGCTGCACGCTCTAATTTGTGTAAAAAATCTATTATCATGCATAAATTATTGCTCTGCAAATTAAAAATGTACTTTATTTAGCATGTTTTCTTGCCTTTTTTCAATAATTTTTTTTTTTCTGTAATATGGTATATCGTAGTTGTAGCCTGCAGTTGTAACATGCGACAACCGTTCTCCATTACACACATTTGCTTACATTCATTATATTGACTTAACAAACACCGTATGTTTTTTCTAAAAAACAACATGATATTCACAAAATAGAAACTTAAAAACAGTTTAAAAGTATTTGTTTGTATTCGAAACACATTAAATATCACCCAAAAAATGCTGGAAATAAAAATAAATATTTTTACAGAAATAAATGCCGATATAATATATCACCTACCTTAGGAATTGCAGCTTCGCTGTTTTGGTACTAAGATAAAGATTTCGATTGTTTTGAATCAGCACTGTGTACTTCAGACAATATTTATCAATGTATTTTGCTAAAGAATACGTGACAACCAACCCCTGAGAAATGTAACCCATCGTTCCCCATTACAGAAACATACATTTATGCTTTTTAAGAAATTCTTAGAATTTAGTTATACTCATTTAATAAACTTCATCATTCATTTTTCTAAAAGAAGTTAGCCTCTTATATCGCTTGTCGAAATATGTTTTAAAATTTAATAATCATTTTAAACTGAGAATAGGAAAAAGTTAGATTTTTAAAACTTGATCGGAAAATAGGATTATATCCATAACTGGAAAGGTAAGAAGAAAATCTCATACAAATTTAAGCCAATTTAAGTCGCATATTCATTTTCCTTAATCCATTTGTTCAATGATTAAACGTTCTAGTATATTACACTGAATATAACATTCTAACTCTGAATTATTCTGATATCACATGAAAAATCATAATGGGATTTGGAAGAATTTTCATTTTTATAAATTTTGAGCCACGAAAAGAATATTAAACTGTGATTTAATATGAAAATTTAGAGTATTTACTTCAGCCTTAAAATTAATACTGTGAGATAATCCATAGCTAGTCATCCGAAAGAGTAAAATTTAAATTTTGTTTGAACATGCTCACAAATGGTAACTTTTCTCGTGGCATTTGGAGTTCTTCGTGTGTATTCTATATTTAATGATCTATTCTGTTCTACATATTTATACACGAAGTAAGCAGCTTAAGTAAGCTTTATGGAAAATTTCTTAATGTGAAAATCATATAATTCTGGAATTTTTTATGTTACATTTTTCATAAGCGTGTTAATGAAAAGACCCAAATTTAAATACGAAACTGTCATTGATTTTAATTTGCTAATGTTAAGTATATTATATATTTTAAGAATATATATATCTATATATATATTGAAGTGTTTTTATTTTTAATTTAAATATAATAATATTTTCTGTAGGTTTTGAAATCCGAACTTTCCGAATCATTACAGTAGAAATGGCACAAAAGCTCCTTTTTTAGACTAAAGAACATAAAATAATAACTTTAGGATTGTTTTTTCTGTCACATATAACGAATTCTCCAGTATTGAAGAAAGTTATATTTCAGAGACTGCTTCAGCCAATATTTGTTTTATAAAAATAGAAGTAAAAAATAAAATATTTTTTACCTTAGTTTTACCTTAGTTGTTTTCCTTAGTTATGGAATATTTTCTATTACTTTTTTATATTTAAAAAATCGTATAATATGACTTAAAAATTTATGAATTATCCAAGAACAGCTTTAAAATTAAATTAGCAAAATTTTAAATTTATGAGTATAATATTCATACTTTGTATAATTGTTTCTTAATCCTTGTCCTTTCTTTCTTATTGTTGCAGTATTTTACAAACGTACTAAATTGAAAGTCACATATTTATGTGAAAGCGCTTTCATTATTATACACATACTTATAATGAATAATAAAATTGGTACCATGTTAGACATATTAATTCTATTGGGTTCTGTGCAAATTTAAGAATCTAATATAAAAAATAGGCCGGTTTTCAACAGATCCAAAATCAATGTATGAAGATTTATTTTTCGTTCATTTTGTAGATGTGGAACATTTTCAAATAGCGCGTGAAATGACCTTATGAAAACTTTTATGGAAACTCAAAAGTACAAAAAGGAGTTCCTTTTATGTTTAATTGTACAAAACATATGATTTATTATGGATTTATAAATTGCATTTTTGAAACAGATTCTTTTTTCCGAAGTATGTCGCTAAGGAGGGATGCGAGACTATTTTTGCGAGACGAGACAGACATTTTTAATACTTGAATGTAGGGATTTTGCGTGCTTTTTGGCTGTTTCGACAATTAGGCGTTCGATGAAAGCCTACTTGTCGTCTTATGTCCATCCCCCACAGTTATTTTTTGCATTTTGTAAATCAATTCAATACTTTTAAGTAAATTTTTGTTACAATAAAACGCTTTTTATAAAATCTTGATTTTCTATATTTTATAAAAATATTTTTTTAAACCTTTGTGTAAAACCGTGTTTTACGTCTTTTATATTTTTAGATGACCTTTAAGCTTAGTTTTTACTGAAAAAGTCTCTATGCATTTAAAATTCTACAGAAATTGCATGTATACTTTAATATATTACTTTATAGCAAAAAATTTGTTCCTCCTACGGGGTAATACACTTTGAAAGAAAATGCGATTTTTTTCATTACCATCTTGAATTGAATTTTTAGTTTGCATAATTTATATCAATGTGCAGCAAATATTAAATATATTCTAAAAGTTCAATAACTTGTAAGCTGGAGAATAAAAAAGAAACTTCAGCAAGCATTTTATCAGCAGGACATCTCTTAAGGATTCAGATTACACATAATGTTTTGTAAACTAAATTTTAGACAATTTAAAATTAAACTAAATTTTATTTTGTTTATCTGACTTTAATTTTATCGAATTTTTCAAAGCCTAAAGTAACTTTGGGTTCAAGCCACCAGAAGTCTTTAATAACGTATTAATCAGAAGTTATATCCTACTAATGGCATTCTCGTTAGCTCCGTTGTTTCATTACCTGGTATTTTTGCAAACCGTATTCTTTTTGGAAAAATTTATGCGCATAAATTAACTTATTTAAGAGATGCTTTTCGTCTCTTTTTTTAATTTTAAACAGGTTGTACCATTTTTAGCTATGTTGTTAGAAAAAACTGTCTTAATTTCCTTGTGTACAATCCCTGAATGTGCTGCTCATGGTAAAAATGGTACAACCAAACTTACGTTGGATTGGGGGATTTTAAAAAGACTACAGTGAATTTAAACAAATGTATGTATCCTTCTTGTTCATTATTTTTTAACCCTTTCGATACCACTACTGCCTACTGGCAGCGGCCACGAAATGCTCTCTGAGTACTCCTATTGCATGTTGGAGGCATCCACGAAACGTTCTTTCAGCGCTACCGCCGAATATCGGCGTCATCCAAGATTCAGTCGAAATCGACTTTCAGCCGAGGGTTGGTTTAAGTTACTACAAAGCATTTTAAACATTTTAGAAATGTTTTTTAAACATATTAAATACCACGTCAGTCACCGATGACTGTAGCGGTCCGAATGAAAAGTTTACTGTCAATCACGTTCGAGATTTCTACGAATGCCACAAAACACTTTTTCGTAGATTTCGTTGAAGTATAGTGCGGAGAAACTTCCTCGTATCACGAATATATAACCGTGGCCAGTTCATAAATAGGCATGATTAATCATTTATTTACAAAATATAATAAAATAAAATCATCAGTTTACAATTAAAATTTTCTTGAACAATAGATATCCAATTTTTCAATTCTTTTTATCTGAAATAGTGTTTGTTGAAAATGAATGAAAATAAGTAATTGAATTTTCCCCTTGATATGAGCTTATATATAAACTCAGAAGAAGGGATTGCCTTTGAAGAAATCAAACTTAAACTTAGATTCTGTTTCAATATCTTATATATCCAATAAATTTTCTTTTAGTATACATAGTACTTGAAAGCATTTACGGAAAATAAATTCTCTGTACAAAAATGTTTTTACTATACGTTAATTAAAATAAAATTTATGGTTTACGTCAGGAATGTATCAGCGTATACTTTTAGTAACCTGAAAGAAATGTAAAATTAATATTTTAAATTTAGATAAATGTTATAGCCATTTATGTAAAACTTTTATTTTCAAACTTTTTATCAAATAAGCCTGAATCACTAAATAACGTTAAAACGAGTTCAAAAGGCCATATAAATGAATTGCTAAAATGACATGTTTGAGAATCTTCTTGTTTCATAGATCACATTCCTTTCTCATGACAAAATACAAAATCGATGAGTTGACCATTCTCCTAGACCATTAAGCGCATTCTTTGCAAAATATATTTTATAACGGGATGCCACATGCCAGGTGGAATGTCATTAATAAATTGCGCTATGATATTCTCCTAAACAACTTACTCCTACATTATGGCTGTGAAGTGTATATTTAGAAAATTCATTTCTGAAATATACAGGAAATTGAAGAAAATCTTTAGTATCAGAACATCAAAGAGATGTTTAAAATTTTAGACACAAACAATTCTACATCAGTAAAAGAGATACCAGACCACAGCGTTATAAACGGGATATAAATCAAATAAGTGAATCATTATAAATCACTTATAACAAATTATAAGTGAAAATTTTATAAAAGTATAGCGTGTGAATGAGCAAGTAAGTCATAATGAGTGAAAATTTCTGCATAGATTAATTTTAAATATCCAATTTTTTTTTCTATGTTGAAATTTGAACACTAACAGTTAAAAAATATTACAGTCTTAAAAATACAGTTCAAGGTCTCACCGATATTCCGGTGCCAATTTAGCTACTACCGGTATTTTGAATAATGTGCTGCTAAGATTCACCCTTTTAGCGGTGTTTCCTCAGCACCATCATATAGCAAAATTAATACACACTACTAGAAGGAAAGGATAAAAAAGTTCTACTGGGGACTCGAACCCACGATAACTGGTTCAAACGATCGCGGGTTGACAACTTTGCCCGGATTGACAAAATTTTTTTACCAAAAACAAAAATATAGCATGTTTTTATCTCAATTTTCAATAAAAAATTTTCTTGTTAAAACTAGAATATTGAGATCTTGTATTTTACACATGATTTTAGAAAAGTAATAGTAACTAAAAAATATAGGTGAGTTATGAGCTATATTCTGTTTCTATTATCTTTTAAATGAATGTAGATAGTTATTGCTGTCAAACGTGCACTGCAAAAAAAGTCTGTCAAATTTACAGAAAAAAAACTGTCAGCCAGGACGCCAGTTTATTTCCGTGTTTTTTACAGAAGTCTTCCTTAAATTTTACAGATTCTCAGTTTATTTTACAGATATTTTCCGTATACAGAAAAAAATACGGAAAACTTCTGTAAAATATACGGAAATAAACTGGCGTCCTGGCTGACAGTTTTTTTCTGTCAGTTTAACAGACTTTTTTTTGCAGTGTGTTTATTCGACGTCAAATGTGGTAGCTCCTTTACACAGCCTATATATTTTAACAAAGGTTCTTTCTTCCATTTTCGAAAGACTTTTCTTGTCGAAGAATTCATGAGACAGATTTTTGTAATCGTCGATACCCTCCTAACGTGAGCTAACGGCGGCCATGTTAGTTCACCGGCAAAACTCTGTTTTTCACAGTTGAATAGAAATCTGGGTTTACTCGGTACTTGGCTTTTATAAGAGATTTTCGGGTGAACTTTAAATACGGCTCAGCCTATATGACATTGCTTGTAACCCTCTGATTTCACCGGTTATTTGGTGAAACGTTGAACTTATATTTATAACAGTGTACTTATTATACATAATTTTATTATGCTCATGAGAATGCAGCTATCTTCTGAAAGAATAATTTTTAAATTTAGGTGATGGGGTTTCAAATTTAAAAGAAACGCAAGTGCAATGATTTTGCTTATATCTAAAATAGATAATTCGCCTTTTCCAAATTACAGAAGAGCTTCTTCGAAAGATTATGCAAATTAAAAATAATTGATTTTTCAGCAAAAGAAATCCTTTTCTTTTCAGATTTTATGGTTCACAAGTATAATTTCTAAAGAGCTTGGAAGTAACTTTTAAAACAGTAAACTCTCACATACATTCTATTTTATTAAAATTTGTAAAGACTTGAGATATGGTAGTAAAATCAGGTATAATTTATAGTTCCCAAATCCTAACTATTCAGTTTGTTTTAATGATTCTTACGATACATATCATATACGTTTCACTTGCATGCACGGAAAGTCTAGCACTAGGTACAATTTTGTAATAAGCGTTCTGTTTATCATAACACATACTAAAGGCACCGATAGTACTTGATGGAGAAACATCAATGAGCGACAGACGTTTTACAGAGAATTTGTCTGCAAATAACTTGTCCGATTGAATGTTTTTTTTTCAAAATTTATACAAAACTCTCATATTTAAGGACTATTTACATTCAATTCGTAAAAAATCACCTTAGCATTATTTTTATGAGACTAGACTATGGGCAAATAGTCATTGAGAAATTACGACTCTATTTGCATAAAATAATTCGCGTTTCCAGGTGTATTTTTTAACTTTTTATTTCTTATGGCACATTCTTATAAAACATACTAAAAAGCGAAAAATATAACACTTTAACTTCTACAAAAGCGTTGATATTTACTTCATTCACCTTACCTTTTGAATTTTACGTAATGTAATGCACTTTTAATTTAATTTTTTAATGCATGCATTGTATTAATGAATTGATAAAAAGTAAATAATCTGAAACATTAATGACACGCATAACTTAATGAAAGTGTGATTTTGAATATTAGAGAGTGTACATGTTAGTTGAATTTGCGAAGCCCTCCTAAAATAGTCAATTGTGATACAGCAACAGTGCTTTACAGTAAACTATTTTTTAAACGTGTTCAAATTCAGGAATCACAAAATTAAAATCGAGTTTTCACGTGGTATTTGTTATTTTATTTACTGCATTATTTTAAATAATTATATAATTTAAACAATTTATATAAGGGACTATCTAATTTTCTATGGTCTCTTAGGGGAAATAAATATAGAAATAAATTTCAAGCAATTAGTTTTAGATTTATTCTGCTTTAAAATTGTAAAGGAAGAGTGGAAACCCGAAGACATCACGTACAAAAAAATTAATTATAAACAAAAGTTCTTAATTTTAAAATCAGCCTTAATTAAAAGCATAATCATTATGTTATAGTTACCAGAATACATTTTTTAAAAGATGAAATTTAAATTCATTTGGGAAGGAAATTTCTTCAAATATCAGTATCAAATATTTCCGCCTCTTTAAAAACCGTTTAGCTTTCCATTTGAACTTCATAAAAGATGAAAAAAAACCCGCAAATTTCATAACTCAAGGATTTGAAAGAACCTGTTAAATCCCATTGAATCGTTACAAAGAGAAAATAAATGATGGCGTCAAGTGTTGCCTTGATCATAAATTGATATCCATAATGATATATCAAATCCCTAGAAACGGACGTTTCACTGCTGATATCGAGGATTTCCACTAAAGCACCTGTGAAAAGCGAAACAAAAGGTAAAGGAAGTGGAATTGAATTTGGAGGAAAATTTTAACTACTGTTCGTGTTATCTGGCAGATATTGTGAAATAAATTCAGAGAATTTTTTAGAATATTCTACACGGTGTTTTGCAAGAAAACAGTGAGATATCGTGTTTGGACAAATTTGATGATTTTCAGGATAGATAGATTCTGAAATTTTTTTAGCTAGCTTTTTTATTGGAAAAAGCGCCAATGAATAAGTAAATAGGTCGCTCTACTATTA
Organism: Cheiracanthium punctorium; assembly: GCA_038373885.1. Lineage (NCBI taxonomy): Eukaryota > Metazoa > Arthropoda > Arachnida > Araneae > Cheiracanthiidae > Cheiracanthium > Cheiracanthium punctorium. The sequence goes on along the minus strand of JAWZYV010011810.1, from coordinate 236,135 downwards.
ATCCATAATATTGAGATATTTGATATATTTGTGTGCAATTTTTATAGCCTGGATATGAATGATTTAGGAAAAGGTTCTTATAACGGCAAATCTTCGTTATATGTTCGAAATGTCTCTTAATTTATATAAAAATTAATTCTATAAATAATATAATACACAGTTATTTACATTAATCAAAGGCATAATTTAAATATGAAACGCATCATATACCACAAAGTAGAACTATAGTGTACGGCCAAAGTATTAGGGACAATCACAAAAAATGATATTCATGTACTTAAGTTGCGGAAAAGAAATAGAAAAACGCTGGTTGCCGAGGATAAATGATTTTATTTTTAATTACTGTACATTCCTCCATTATTTTCAGATAAAATTATAGAAGATTAAAATAGGGAACGTAGAATAGTGTCAGTCAGTATTTCCTGACATTCCCTTTGGCCTCAATGAGTGTATCGATACGTTCTAAGCATACTTTCTATGCACTTTCTTGAATGTATGATTGTGAAGCCAAAAATTTGTTGAATTTTTAATTAGTTGGCTTTTATTTGTGATTATTTCCCTGAACATTACTCAATTTCTTATCTCCCAAAAATGCTGGATAATGTTTATAACTAGGGAACAGTCGACCCAGGGTAAAACTGGTGGAATGTGGTCTACTGTTATATCTCTCTTATTATTCTGGCAAGTCACTGAGTCACGCATAAACATGGGTCCCATCATGGCCAAATGGCTGAAGTGCGAAATCTCCGTGTTGAAGATTACCGTGCGGCTTCCAATCTAACAGTCTTGTCATAAGTGATAAAAGGATTGGGCGCCTTTACATTATACAAAGAATCATGGAACAACACCTATACAGGCAAGTCTTCCAAACTCTCCTGATGCGCCAACTTCAGGAATAATTCGCTAAAAATGAGGAGTTCATATTTATGCATGGCCCAGCCCCTTTCCACAGTGCCAGCAAAGTTACAACATTCATGGCAGATCATAGTATAAAAGTTTTAAACGTAGAGTTGCCTGGACTCGGAACTATATTGATATAAACCTTCTCGAACATTTCTGGGAGATAAGAAAGAGAGATGTCGTCAAGAAAGGATCACATATTGACGATAGCTAATTGAAAAATTAATAAATGTTCAGTATCACAATCCAGCAATCAAAGTGCAACAAAGAGCACCTATGATATTGAAGCTGTTATCTAGACCAAAGGGAATGTCACCAAATACTGACTAACATTCATTAAACCTTTATTCTTCCATAATATGTTGTTCAATTACACATATGCTTTAGCTGAAAATAATGAAGGAATGCGCAATACAAAAGTAAAACCATTTATCCTATTCAGACATTGTGTTTCAGTGTTTATGAAATTCTTTTTCGGATCTAAAATACAGATATATCATTTTTTGTGACTTTCCTAATAATTAAGCTCACTGTATTATTTTAAACACTTAAAGTATACAAGGCATCAAATGATATCAGTGAGTTTTTTTTATGACAAACTTGATAAATGTTTCCTCTTGATAAATGGTGGTAGAAGAATAAGGTTTTTTTTCTCTTTTATTTTTATATAATAAGCTATAAATATCAACATATCAACATAATACCTCCAATGTACTTCTTTATGGCGATTTAAACGCATAAAATGCTTTTTATTCTGATAATATTTGTAACTTTTTTTTCTACTAACTGTGAAAGTGCAACATCTTTCTATGAGTTCTTAAGCGTACAAAAACAACTGAGAACTTTTATAAAAAATCCAAACTTAAATTATAAAGCACCAGGGCACTAAAAACCTAAAAATATCGCGGATATCGAAGAATCTTAGAGATTTCGAAGTGATATCTCTAAATTGAGAGTACGAGATCTACCAGGAAGAAAATTGAACTGATATTTTAAATTTCAGCTCTTGAAATGGTGTCTAAATTCCGCAGAATATGTAATTCATGATAGGGGGGCAAGGTTACAAATTTTCAGTTTGATCTCTTCTTTTACGTTTTAATTTAGAGTAAATTTAATGTTGTACGTGGGAAATAGACATATTTTGTAACTTCTTGAACTTTGTTGAATCTCGTGTAGGCTTGCCATAACACACTAATTCTCATACAATTCATTCACCGGCACTGTTGTAGCTTAATGCCCTAAAAAGAGTTTTCAAAAATTTCATGGAATCTCAAAAGTTGAGTTAATTTTCTTTAAAATCATTTTTCATTGTTTGAGATGAGTGTCCAATATTAGGCGAAAAAATTTTTATTCACTGTAGCCACTTCCTAGATTCCCGAGAAAAATATTTTCTTTTACGAAATCCACAAATCTAAAAATAAAAAGAAAAGTTTAACGTTTTATGTTAAAATTTTCTAACCCCCTAACATGTTGCGAATTCTACAAATCTATTAAATCGTTTCATGTCGTTCTCTGCTTCCATTTTAAGGTGATGTACGAACAAAACTTTTCACAATTTTCATAAATCACAAAATCTATCCATATTTTTGAAAAAAAATAATGCGTGTTATGTAAGTTGAGTAATCTTTTATCACAGTACCATATTTTATTTTGTCATTGGAGTCATTTTAATATTATATCGCAGAATTTTATACATATTTTTCAGAAAATCACAACGTCTAAACAAATTTTTAAAAAATCAAAACTTATCGTTTAAGATGTTACGAGTTGTCATACTGCCGAATTTCAATTCATTCGCTTGAGCCATTTAGACATGATGTGGAACAAAGAAGTGTCAGAAGACGCATCACAATGATACAGAAAAACATCACTGAGTCAGAGTCATCAAAACATCAGAGTTGGCAAAAGATAAGCGTATAACATATTACGATAATCTCAAATAAAAAAAGATGGAGGTACTTTTCTTTCATTTGTATTATTTCAAATTGTGCAAAAAGTATCGGCATTGTTCCATAGTAGACAAAAAAATGTTATAATGTTCAAGATATGCATTGGTACACAGTATGAATAAAGATTTTTATAACAGAAAGAAAAAGATACTTTTGATGAATTTAATATGAGGGTACACCTTAAGCACCTTTCTGCTACAATTATACACAATCTTATAATAATAAAGGTGGGATTTTTTTGCTTAGCTGTCCTAAGAAGTAAGGCATTTTTCATGGAGGTCTATCATTCTTTTTTAGCTTAATTTTTGTGCGAATAAATAACCCTAAAGAGAACCTCTTTAAGTTTGAGTTGCACTATTCAGAATCGTCCAACACCATTTTTGTACAGAATTGTTACATTATAAACATATTTTAATAGTAGTAAATTTGTTTGATGAATTGCTCTTTTACCCTCTTTATCACTTAAGCATTGTAATCTAATATTTTTTTCCAATTTGTCAATCCAAAGAGGTAAGATCTAAAAAGTAATAAATATTACATGTAATTAATAAAAGTAATAAATATTACATGTCATACACTCATATTTTCCTGTTTGTTATACTATTTTTCAAATATAGATTATGTTTTTTTGGAAAAATTATTTATCTTAAGATTAATATAGTTTCATAAATTTGTAAAAATTAAACTCCTGAAGTTAGTATTCGATGTTCGGGTCATATTGACCCAAACGTTACATGTACACAGTAAATGTGAACAGAAGAGCAGGGTTGAAACATTTTAGAGTTTAAAACATTCTGGAATTAATTGGGTACTAATAATAGTTACACATTTTATAGAAATCAGTTTAAAATATTCCCACGCTGATTACATTTCAGGATTAAAATACAACCCACAAACGATTTATTGTTAATTTCATTAAACGGTTTTATCACGTCTTTAAATAGTTTTAACTCTTGGTACAGAATAGACATAAAAGCAAAATCATTTCGTGCAAGTTCTCCATGAAGAAAAAATTAAGTATCAAGAGTATTTCGCAATGCATTTTTAATTTTATTACAAGTTGGTTTAAAATTAATATTATGAGACTAATTTTAAAACGTGTTTGCTCGCTTACATATGGAAAATAAATACATTTTTATTGAAGTTATTGAAAACGCTAATTAGCAGCGACCTTCGATGCACAAAAGATCAAATTATAGACTAGATTTTTCAGCTGGAAGATCACTTTTAGTTTAAAATTATTTTATGGAGAAATAGTAAGTCAATTCCACGAACAATTTATTTGTTTGCACATATCCTCAGTCTCTTTACTTATTGTGTCCTCTGTCTCTTACATGCAACTGAAAATATCACAATGAATTTTCAAATAAACAAGAAAAATTGAAAAGAAACACTTGAAATGAAGCCTATACATAGGAGAAATTATACATACTATACTTTATTATCTTCAAATTTTGCAATTTTTAAAACAATTTAGAGCGTCTTTTTAAAGCCATTTTAGTTTGAAATAACTCTATTTATACCAGTTTTTATCGATAAATTATTTACAAATATGAAATTCATGCTTACCTGACCTACGTGTTACTCAATTTTATAAATGATATAAAAAATAGAGTACTCTTATAAATACAGACTCACTTATTTAGCATGGAGTTTACATAAAAACATGTGATACGTAAAAAGAACATAGTTTTTGGAAATTTCTCTTACTGTGGGATATTCCTACAAAGTTTTTTTCAAAAATTTTTACTTCCTTCACTGTAAAAAATCCTTGAATACTTAAATTGCTCAACATAAACCTTCCAAAAAGTGGAGATATTGATCGCTTTATCTCAAATTTATATTCTAGGTTTTATATGCCAGCATCAATTTGTATAAAAGGTCGCATTTTTTCAAGATAAAAACTTGAAATTTTGGACTTTTTATTTAAGCAGTCTTTTCTTTAAAACTTTTTATAAATTTGCATCATTTTACTCAAACTTTAGTACTATAGTTTCCGCCTTTTTGTCAATTTTGAATGTCCTAACATCGTAAATATGCATGAACTGACATATAATTTTAACATGCGAAATTTACTACAGGATGTTCTTTACTGAAAATGATGAGAATATTAGTCTTACCCCTTTAAACGATAAAAATAGTTATTTCAGATTACGCCTACAATGGAAAGTAATTGAATTAAGTTCTTTAGTATTATAGACAAGCGCATTTTAGATATTTGTTATAGAGCTTTGTTATAGAGCTACACTACATTTACGTTTTAAAGTATTAAATAACAATGGATTTTATACTTCATTATTTTTATTTACAGTTTGAGTTACATACGTTAAATTCACAAAGCCTATATAAATGACAGTTAATCTTACAAGTTGATGCTCACAATATTCAATGATAGAAATTTGGGATTATCGATAGCGAATATCTGTGTTACATTAGGTTAAGATAAATGAAAATTAAATTACCTTTTCAAATCATAATATCAAACAGGTAAAAAGCCAAAAATTTAAGTGTAATGGAATAGTAATAAAATGAAAATTTTTGAGTTATTCGTTGAATGATATTACCAGAATATGAGGTAAACTGTTTACTTGCATGGCAAGTTAATGTGATAGTTTTATATTTGGGATTCAGATAGAAAGATTTTTTTTTACTTCTATATCCAAAATAATACATGTAAAATAGTAATATTTTTACAACTTTATCTTTTTATATGCTGTAAATAATAATGCAAATATTCTTTCTCCTATGTACTTTTAGTTACAGAGAACCATAAATAAGAAAATAGTTGTGTTGTTTCTGTTATCTCATTATAAGAGTAGCTAAATGGTTAATATGTGTAATATTTTATTTTAAATTTAAAAGACTGTAGATTACACACAGATTCAGATTTATTGTAGCCGATACATTTACTTTTCCTGCATCTGTTTTCTTTGCAACTAATTTTCCTAGTTGATTTTTCGTACACAACTTTGGATACGATGCACAGTATTTAAGAGATCTGTCTTCATTAAAGACCACACTTGCTTAATTGTTCTGAGATTCACAAATAGCTTTTGCCTGGAATTTATCTTCACTTTCTAAAGAAATATGAGCAATTTCGCTATCAGACGCATTTTCAGTCACTGTTGAAACATAATTTATTTCAACTTTTTCATGTGTAAGATCACTTTTTCTTTTATAGGACTCATAAAGACATTAAAAAAATAACCTAATCTTGGGGTAAATTAATAAGCATGGAAAGCCCTACATCTTTTTTCTTGCAATATTTTGCTCAAAAGAGAGGGAAAACTAAAGGAATACACACTTAAAAGATAACAAAAGCCTGACCACACAGGTTTTATCCCCCTAGGAAACAGTATAAATGAAATCGAAATATGCCTATTCCTAAATTCTTGTCATGCATTCATTGATTTTATTGGGCTTGACCATGATCACGTGGATAAAACATTGAAGATGGTAGATGGCCGAAATGTAAAGTTCCAGATTTCTGGCCAACGGCGCAGCTGTCAAATTGACAGTCTGGAGTTACGGGCAGATTTCTCCAGACGTAACGTGAATACAAGTTGGAAGAACTTAAAAAATCCTCTGCTCAAGTTACTCCCTTCTAGAATGATACATTTTGTGTAAGGTTACATTAACACAATACACATTGACTTTGTTAACAATGGTTTGAGCAAAAAGAGAGCTTTACTGAAGAGGTCGCAATCACCCACGTCCGCCGTTCCAGGAATACTTCCCAATACTTAAAAAACTACAAAGCTGATTTTGTTTTCGTCTGGGAGGGGGGTGGGTATTTTTTATTTATTTAGAAAGTTTTAGAAATCTGAAGCTATTTTTATCGACCAGACAAAAGTTTCTAGCCGACAAATGTGCTCAGGGTTCAAAATAACCCCCACCGCCGTTATAGTGCAAGTAAAAATGTGTGCAATATTTTAAATCTTTTTTTAAATTTTCAAATGAATAACCTAATCCTTTATTTACAACATTTGGATTTTTAAAAACATAAAATCGAAAATTTCCTTTCCTTGATATAAGAAGACGTGTGTGTGTGTGGTACACGATCCGTACATACAAAGTAAAAGAATTAACAAAAATAAATAAGAAGCACGGAAAAAACGTGACATCTTTTGACGTTTAGATAACATCTTTTCTAGTTGACTCAGTATGGTTATAAATAAGCCGGGAAAATACAAAAATAAAGAATTTCTATGTTTATGGAACTACTAGTTTACAGAATATATTGATAATTGGGCTATTTGAGAAAAACTCTTGCCGCTTATTGGTGTCTTTCACAAAATGTTCTCAGGGAACTACCGTCGGATATTCTCGTCGCCCACGAAACGTTCTCTGGGTACTTACGCCACCTACTGGCGGCATCAGAGATTCCCTCCAAATCCGTTTTCAGCCGAGGATTGGAATAACTTAGTTTTGGTTACTAGAAAGGATTATAAACATTTTGAAAATGTTTTTAAACACGGTAAATGCCGCGTCAGTCACCGATGACTGTCACGGTTCGAATGAAAAGTTTAGTGTCAATCACGCTCGAGATGAATGCCAAAAAGCACTTTTTTGTGGCTTACGCTGCCGTACAGTTTAACCACTCCTGTGGAAAACTTCATGGCAACACGAATATATACCGTGACCATCTCTCAGTACCGAAAGAAACGTATGAAGCGATGTATTAGTTGACATCATTTTAACTGACGGTCCGATTGGAAGCAGAGCTTATTTTTCGATTTATTTGAATTATTGAAAAATTACCTGTTAACTTGCAAGCAATATGGATAGAGTAGAAGCCATATACCGGGTGTCCAAAAATGACTGGTGGATTATGAAAATCAATAAAAAAAGACGGAATGCGATAGATATGTATCCTTTGTGCAATTTCTTTTTAGAATGCTGAACATATTGTAGTGATTTAGATTCAAAAATAAATAACAAACGAATAAGAATTTTAGTGTCTAGAAAGAATAAAATGTAACAGGAATAAAAAATTGTAACTTGGCCATTAACAATTTTGAAAGACTAAATTAATGATTTAGAACATGGAATAACTCTGTAGATCTCAATTTTCTGAAAATCGGATCGTTTCTAACAATTGTTTGCTGATATAGACAACTGTGTCAGGAGTCATCTATTGAATTGCAGACTATCAAGTTGTTAGGAATGAAATATCAATATCTGATGCAACTTGGATGGCCTAAAGTTTCCTCGGGGCAAGAAAGATTTCGAAATAATCTGTAACGACCACGTTTTAGTTCGAGGACCCATGTAGACGTTCGAAGATACAGATATCGAAGACAGAAATATTTTCTATCGCTGTCAATCTGACAAGGGATTTTTAGTGTTCCCCCCCAATCTTTTGTCGTACAAAGAACAAGAGTCTTTAAGTAAGGTATATGGCGAATTAATTAACACAAAGTAACACTTCACGGCTATAGTGACACTAAAACTACGACAAAATTTTACCTACTGGAAAGACCGGGAGGGGTCTTTTTGATCCATCGGTGAATCTACTCAGATAAAATTGATAAAACATTTTTAAGTGCCGTAAATTAGCGAAAAAAACACTGTTAAAAAATTTGACAGTGGGTTTGAACTAAAATAGTCCAACAAGCTTTTAAAATTGAAAATAACACTTTATTCATCGAATCAAAGCACTGTATTTCACAATAAATACAGCAATTTTTACTCATATCACAGCGGATCATTAAAATAGCACAACACTAGTACGATTCGAACGGCAATATCAATCAGTATCCACACTCTATCACACACTAACTCACTATGAGAGCGACTTCTTTATTTATAGATTAGAAAGTGGATGTCACGTCACATATTATATGGCTACATGTTTTCTAGAACTTTCGAGAAACTTCTCTCCTAATTGAAATAGAGCCGAAATTCTACCAGTTTCGAGAACATTCTTTTTGTCGCCGAAGTCACCGAATTTGTCTCCAAGTCGCTAAAATTGTTGACAAGCTTGTCGCCAAGGTCAAGGGGTTGCATACTCATTTCACTTGCAACAATGCCTACATAACGCACTTTCCCGCAGTACATACTGCACGGAAAAACAACGTTACAATTTTGTTACAATACACTGGTGTGCAAAAATTAAGGACGAGGCGGTTTTTTCAATAAAACTTTCTGCAAAAGCTTTCCAAATCAACACAATCAATATCATAAGATCCCCAAGACGTAAGAACATGAGTAATGTAAGCAAAACTTACCAAAAAAGAAATCTAAAGGTTAAAAAAGAACTTTATTGAAAAAGTAGCATGGAGTACAATGTGACTGAAGTCCAAAACATCCATGTGACAGGTGTCCAGTAGAAAACGTCCAGCCTTTTGTAGGGGATAGGATCTCCCTTGACTGCTTTGTAGGTTTCATATGGGTTCCCACCTGTAGGTTCTGGCCATGCTGAGTATGAGGTTGTCAATGAGTTGTTGAGGCACAGCTGCCCATTCGTTTTGTAGTTCGAATCGAAATTCTTGAATCGTTACAGGAAATGCTGCCAAGCGTCTCCCTAGAAAGTCCCATACATATTCGATGGGATTTAGATTCGGAGATCTAGTCACCCAATCCACGCGTTAAATATCCTCGCTTTACAACAACTCTTCGACAGCTACTGTGCGATGAGCTGGTGCTTTTCCGTCCATGAAAAGCAACTGCGGAATCGCAGGCCTCTAAAAAGAAGCACATACAGAAGGAAAATCTGGTTACAATGGTGGACCCAGATGGGTGAACTCCCTTTGAAGATGTCAAGGTCGCTATAGCAACTAAACATGATGATTTCCGCGAACAAGAACACCGCGACCTCAAAACCGGTTTCTTTCAACGATGTAGGGGTTTGGGTTCCCCCGCTCTCTCCAGATGTGTATGCCTTCAGAGTCGCTACTCAGACTATCTCTGCTCTCATCCAGACAGAGTAATCGACCACAGTGATTATCTGTCCAATTCTTGTGTTCTCGGCACCACAGAAAACACCTTCTCCAATGAGCAGGCACTAAAGGTACACACGCATACAGGTTGCCGTGCAAACAGACCACCACTGTGCAGCAGTGGCGCACCGCAAAAACCTGCTCCCCCCAGCAGGAATTTAATGCCCCCTCTCTCTATTTGTTTATACATATAGTAAATATGTCTCACTGTAGTACAGAATACACAGATGCACTTGAAGTATTTTTTCTAGTTAAGGTCATTATTTACAGTACGTACAAATTGTCGCAGCCTTTACTCAGCAATCGATTTCGAAAAAGGACACATGGTTTTTGGGGCTCCCGAGATTTTACACACGAGAGGATGGTGGTATAAAGTATTGCACAGGTTAAGGACAATTATAAAATTACAAAAGAAGTCAAAACGGTGGATACTAATTTATACAAAAAGGCTACAGCGCAGTTACCAAAGAAACAAAAAGATAAAGAGAGTCTAAACTGTTATCATAATTAAAAGCATTTTACGTTATATTAAAGGGAAGATACATTTTTTAATGGGCAGTACACTTACTGCCCATTTAAAAAAATAATTAATAAAAACGCACAGCAGAGACTTATCGTAAGCCGAGGGCTTAAGGTAAGCCACAAGTTTGCAGACTCAAGGCTCAAGGTAAAACGCGATATCGGTCGCTCAATCGCCTGTGCCGTATGTCTAGCACTTTTTCCCGCTGTCTGTCGCCTTATCCTCCTGGCTTGTAGGGCAATATACCGAGGGTCCGCTGGCGTCGTATCTCGTGGATGATCATTGCTGAATCGTCCCGTGGGCAGCTCTTCTTCTACTGTAAAATTCTCTCCGAAGTCGTGAAACGATGCCATGAGCAATCCCGAAGTCCACAGCCACACTTGTCACATTTCGAACTACCTCTATCTTTCCAATGATTTGACCTCGGGTAAAATCATCCAGATGTTGTCTAACAGATTGATTATTCGACATTTCACACTGGGGCAGAAACTCGATGTCGTTTAAACTGATATAAGACGTGCAGTCACTTTCTCAGAAGTGCTGAGCTTATACACCACCAGCGTGCTTTATTCGGCTCTGAAACTCCAGACATGAGCTGCATATCTGCGCACCATTACATCTAGCTGCATATCTGCGCATGTACTACCGTGCCTCATCCTCGTTAATTTCCTCATTGGTCTTTAGTCTTCTTTGCCCCTTAGTTCCTCTGACACGCTAATTTTTCAACTTCGCCCTTAATTCTTGCACACCAGTGTGTGTACATATAAATTGCATTTATTGCATAACTTGCATTTAATAACACTTGATAATTTATTGAATATGTAAAATACTGTAAATGTATCGGTTAAAATGATATCGTGTAGATCTTGGCTACAGCTGCTCAAATAACTCATTAACCCATTTATGCCTAGTGTCCCTGTTTTGGGACGGCATTTTCGCTATTAGTCGAAGACATTATTTATTTTTCCTAGCCTTTATTCATGAGTATTGAGCCTCAACTCTATAAAATATTTTAACATGACCAAGCAGGATGTTGATATTTCGATTTTTATGCATAATGATTTTAAAAGAAATCATACCTTGTTCAAGAAGTTGACATCAGAAATTTATCTATTATTTCTGTTATCAGTAAAAATTGAAGAAAGTTGCAAAAATATCCAGGCAAAAATGGGTTAATGACATAAAATTTGACTTCAAAGAAAAAAATTCACAAATTAAAATTAACTCAAACTGAAACAAAACACAATCCATACAACCATAACATACAGGGTGATTCGAAATTAGAGGAACGGACTTCTAGGAGGGGTAGGTTACAACAAGACGGTTCAGAATCACATAGCGAAATCTGGTCGAAAACATCGTCTCCATAACTGTTAATAATCACTTTAGAAGTACTCAAGTAATAGTGAACTTTCCGACCACTGTTTTTAAAAAAATCCGCATCTTTCACAGATTGCACATGATGCACGCTTAAACCGAACGAGCGAAATTCAATCAGTCGGAGCGATTTTTGGCCCAGTTTTCAAAAGTGAGCTTCTCCTTTAGGAGTGTATTTCGATCACAAGAGCGGAACGAAGTATAACAATAAGCGAGGTGGAGAATTCTCCGAAAAAAGAGAAGACGAGGATGGGAATTCTCAGAAAAAAGACTACTTAAAGAGCACTTTCGTGGAAATATCGGTAGGTTTCCATGGAAACGGATCGCTCCGCAATGTATCGGGTTTTTTTTTTTTTTTTTCTCTTTGGGTTCAAGCATGTGAAAATTGTTAATTTAGATACTTTTTTTTCATTAACCCCTTAACTGGCACCTTGGGAAATCCCCCTCCCCGATTCAAAAAAATGAACGTACACCCTCTCAAAAAAAGTATTCAAGTATAAGCGAAATTTCCTATTCTAGCTTTGCGAATAACCATTGAGTTTTTGAAAAACGCACAACTCTACAGAAACATGGCAAGTTATAAGCATGCATAGCCTAATTCATATTCTATGATAATTTTTAATGTACGAAACCAACATAGGAAGTTTATCTCTCACTCGAATACTTTTTTGAGAGGGTGTATATTGGGAAAACCTCTGTTCAAAATAAATTTATTCCACTCCAAAAAAATTGAGAGTATTTATATTACTATCAATTAATTTTTGAGGAAGTTATTTCAGAAAAGCGTATATAAATGCCCGGGCAGTTAACGCAACGATTGCACAAAGCATATATACGCCGGGGGCAGTTGAGGGGTTAAATTGATAAATTTTTCGGGGAGAAAAAATTCTTTATGAGACTTTTTTAAGAAATTAGACGCACACTTCAAAGCTTATTTCAAAGTGGCAGGTACATGATGACGACGTTTCCGACCCCGCATCGTTTTGTGATTCTGAATTGTCTTGGTGTATCCTACTCCTCCTAAAAGTTTGTCCCTCAAGTTTTGAATCACCCAGTATATTATATATATATATGTGTGTGTGTGTGTGCGTGTTTTTTACTTTCAGAATGATTCCAACCATCAAAATTCCGAAATAAGAAAATTGATCTGTTGTTTCCGTTATTTTATTATAAGTGAAACCAAAGGGTTATATATGAGAAATATTTCATTTAAATTTTATTTAATATTTAAAAGACTACAAATTGCAGACTCGAATTATTATTTATTGTGGTTGATACGAATATAATTTTTAAGAGTTTTTTAGTGCATATTGCGCACACAACTTTGGAACACGATGCACTCTATTCAAGAGATTTTTTGTCACATTTATGTACTCGATTTCGCTTGCTTCACTGTTCTCAGATTCACTAATAGTTTTGACCGGAATTCTTTCACTTTCTATAGAAATATTAAAAATCGTAACAATATTACACTTTTCACAGTGTGCGGTGAAAGTGCTCGGGTAGACGATGAAGTTTGTGAGGGGTTTAGGAAGAAAATAATCTTGATCGTGAAGGCTTACGACGAAAAATATATGTTTAATGCGGATGGAACTAGACTTTTCTTATAAGCACTGCAGATAAATCTATTCATGTAAAGGGTTGAAGCTTGTCATGGAGATCAGAGAAGTAAAGTGCGTATAAATATATTGTTTTGTGTAAATAAGAATGGAACAGAAAAATTCAAACCGTTCATGATTGGGAAATCGAAAAAAACTTAAATGTTTCAGCGGCATAAAATATTTTCGTTTGGGTTGTGAAGCTAATTAAACAGCTTGGATGACATCTAATCGCTTTGAAAGCTGGCATAAAAAAATTTCAATTAAAAAAATGAGAGCCGAAAAGCGGAAAATTGCGCTTTTCATCGATAACTATGATTGTGTGTGTGTATATATACTGCGGAAAGTACGATATGTTGAATTGAAAACGTAAAAACAAAAGTATTATCTCAAAACTTCCACGACCACGTCCAAAGATTTAAAGTAAACTAACATCATCATGTGTTGAAAAAATATTGTCCGAAATGAATGATGGGGTTTCATCATCTGGTGTTAATGTTCTACGAACTTTGCGGATAGCTGACCAATCGTCAAACAATGTGTCTTCCTCTACGACAGAAAATAGTTTTAAAAAGGGTGATCCATTAAAGATCAGAAAAGTAGTCAGACAATAAACATTAGTAATTTTGCTGAAAACTGCACGGAAAAAGATTGGAACAGATTGATAGAAGTCATGAAGCTCGATATTATGGGATTTAATCAGTTTGTTGATGATGCGGTAACAGTGCGCGGCCGGTGGACGACCATGATAGCATAGTTGAAACGAAAGCTTCTTGTGACGCTCAAGACAATGAAAAAATCAGCGATTTACCAGAAAATCTCACAAACAAGCACTTTCTACAATAGACACTTTTAAAGTCATTCTTTTCTTAGAAAGCGTAATAGAAAAAATTCCATACTCATCTCCGAAGCAAACAACAATTGAATCATTTTAAAATAAAACTGTAAAAAAATTGTTTATTAAAATAAAAATAGATTACTTTTATAAAAGTATGTAAAAAAAAAAAAAAACTTTTATCTTTATTCAACTATTGACAGCATGTGGTTTTCGAAATTTTGGTACTTCAAATTTATCTTTGTCTTTCTTTTCAATTTCGAGATATTGAGGTTGTAACGTAGTATTGTATATGCAGCAGTACTGTATGACTGTATATACAGCAGTATTTTTGCATGTTTTTTTCTATAACATACTATAAAGACTTGCAGGACTACATACAGCAGGATAGGACACTGTCTAGGCCAATATAAAAGGAAGTGAATGATATTTTAAAACGTCAATTCTATTTTTGGTAAATGATTCCTGTCTTGATTTAAATACAAGAGAACAGAATATCGGATAATACAGGGTGTTCCATGAAGAACTCCTAAGTTTGAAAATGAATAATTCAAAAACGGTGATGGATATAAACATGAAACAAGTTGTATGTTAATTAAAATAACCGTAAAAATCTGATACAGAAGCCACTAAATTTTAGTTACAAATTGCACTAATTAATCGCCCTATAAGCGGTAATGCGGATGCCAGAGAGTTCCTCGGTCAATCATCCAACGGAAGTTGAGTGGGAACAAATGTTTGAAAAACGCAATATACCGTCAGTCGTCATCATTTCTCTTAAAATCAAGATCAAATGCTGCCTTTGCAAGAGATTGCAACCCAAACAGTCAGTTTTGGGCAGTGAATTTTGAGTGAACGATGAGGATTTTTTTAGATCCGTATTGCCGCTTACATCACTATTTGCGTAATTTGTAAGTAAAATTTTGTGGCTTCTGTATCCCATTTTTGCTGGGTTTTTTTTTAATTAACATAACACTTGTTTATTCATTTTCAAAGTCGGAGGTTCTTCGTGAAATATCCTGTATGAAACAAAATGGATAAAATGCACAAAGAGTTTGGAATAATGATTAGAGATACAATCTCTCCAAATAATAATTGGGTATACTGACATTATACATGCTATATAACTATGACAGGTAAAATATTAAAAAAGATTATTCTTGATACGTATGAAACACAGTATAATGATGATACAAATGATACTTTTATATCAATGGATAATAATATTCAGTTTTACAAAAACTGTGCTTTTCAGAAGTCATTCTGATGACCTAAGTGTGGAATGAATGAAGTAGCCGGTCGGTTTAATTTATGGAGTAAATATGTGAGTAGCCTGGAAGGTAAATGCCTGACCAATTCTAACCTTAACACAGGATAAGTTGGAACTCGGGTTGCAACAAGCTAGGTATTTTTTCCCGTTCGAATATTCGGCAATTCAGATGCCAGAAAAAACATTTGAATAGTAGGTAATAGATCCAAGAAAGCTCACCAAAGTAACATTTATATATATTTTTAAACATTATTTTGTTTTTTCTTTCCAGCAATTGAGTTGTGAGGAAGAATTCCTTTTAAATAGAAAGCTTTTTTTGCGGTGATGTAAATTATAACTAAAACAGAATTTTAATCGAAATCTGATAATCAAACACACACACTAAGAAGCTCTGCATAAAATAAGCTGTTACGGACGCATTTTCCTTGGGGAAGTTTTAAATAAAACCTGCCAAATAACAAGTTTCTAAGACCCTGCGATATGCATTAATGTATTAGCACGTAATATTTTATAAAATGTACGTACGTAGTTCAAGTTATATATACATCCAAAATTATTTCTTTACCTGACGGATATTGGAAGACACAAAATTTTTGTGGAAAAAATTATTTTCTTTAAAAGTTGTGTGTCAAAATTTATGAAGTATAAGAATTTGATCCTTTATAAATTTTATATTTTTGCGTTATTTATTCATTTAATTAATTAAGAATTAATTGACCATACGATACAATTTTTGTTCTCCTTTAAAAAAATGTTCTTTGTATGGACATGAACTAGCCATTTTTGATTTCCGAAATCTTTAATTAAGTGTTTGATGATCAGCTGAAATTTATTTTGTTTTTAATTACCATGAATCCCAAGCATCCCTAATCATCAAACAAACATTTCTAATGAGCATCAAATGTAAAACAAAACATTTAATTAAAGGCTTATTACCAATTAGTAAAGCCTTACTATCTGACTTCCGAATAAAAACCGTTAATCCACTATTTTGTTTGCAGTACGACGTATTTAAAGTATTATGATTTTGTGATAACACTTTATACATTTTTTTTCTTTTAAAAGAGGAAAAATAAAAAAAATCTTAGCAAGAATAAATTTTTATTTCTTAATGTATTGTAAGTTTCAATACAGAGTTTAAAAACATCCGTTTCAGTACTATCCTATTTGTGAATAAGTTTTAGAAAGTAATATGTTATAGCTGAGAATACTTTATATATTGCAAAATAAGTCAGTTACATAGAATATTTTAATTAGTATTCCTGTATATTTATTCTATCTAATTTTATCCAATAGCATCAAGATTCTTAATGTTAGCCGTAAAAGATATTTATATAATTTTTTAATATATTTCGATCTTTTGTATAATTATGTGAGTTTGCTACTAAAATTCCGCGAATTAAATTCTATAAATAATTTTATAAGTATAATAATTTGGTTTTGTAAATAAAAAATTAAAAATGCGAGCATTTATATTTATATATATATATATATATATATATATGATAAAGATGAATTCAGCACCATGAAATATACCGTTACACTAGAATAATGCAAAGAGAATTATGTTAATATTTTAAAATTAGCAAAACTTTTTTTTCCCATATTTTTATTCAAAAAATCATGAGAAATATGTATTTTCAATAATTATAAAATTTCTTTTTATAATAAATTGGATCTCTCATATTTAAGGCTAAGTATGACTAAAATACCAGAGCTTACATTGATTCAAACATTCTGAAACAGTTAACAAAACTTCATCTCTGAAAACAAATAAATTCGCATTTTCGGCCCCCAATATACTCTTTTCTCTACAAAAAATTATAAATATATGTATGCTTATTTAAACCAGTTTTAATAACAAAGGTTTTAATTTTCAGGAATAAATTATTTTCCAAAAAAAAAAGATAAATAATTATACTAATAATAATTAAATAAAAAGACAACCCCATTCATTTATTTTTTTCAACGTCAATAAGTTTTAATAAACTCCACCTTACCTTTGAGTACGCCTGTAAACGCCAACAGTCCTACAAGCAGTGCCTTCATAGTCACTTTTCACTTTTCCCCCTGATAATCCTATAAGTCCCAAGTTTATACTTAATCCATTGGCCCGGACTATCTTCCGGTAAGAAGCGGTGGCACCGCAGCGACTGTTAACATTTCCCGGACGCGTCTTAATCTCCCGGATCGCACATTCTCGTCTGCGAGTGTATCTAATCCGAAAACACAAGTCTGGAAAACGCGCCTTGATTTTAGCGCCGCGTGGAGGTCGCTCTTTGAATTAGTTTTCGGGCGAGCTCACGCGTCGTTTGAGCGCAGTGAATTATATGTGAACATCTACGGATGCACAATGGATAATGTGTTTGTTTTTTCTTCACATGTCCGTGAGTAAAAGTGAAAAATATGTGATATAAAATTAATAAACAATCTCCGAAGAAGTTTATTTTAGTTTTAACTTATAATTCTGGATTTTAAATATTAAAACTGCTATTATAAAAGGGATGTTTCCTTTCCTCTCATAACAATATTGCAGAAAAATTTTGAGAAGGAGTTTGTAATACATTGAATATAATTAGTTAAGCAAATTTTTTTGCTTGGTGAAATAGCGCACTGAGCGCTATAAAAAAATAATGGATTGAAAGTAATTTTGAATATATTATTGGAAGGATATTCTGCCAGAGTTGAACAGAGGCTAAAGAACCATTCCACCACACTACATGCCAGGGCACGATTCCCGGTAGGGGCTTGGGTGTTATTTCATTCCTCCCTTCATAGGAGACAACGTTGGCTCACCTATTAGGTGTCTTCATAATAAAGTGATTAATACGTTCGGCCTTAGTTGTGGCCAATGCCTATAAATGGCAAGTGTCTGCCATACCAAAAAAAGGGCAGGATATAATGTTTTTGGGGCACACTTGTTTGTGGTAAAGCTAAAATGAAAGGAAATTAAAATTAATTAAGCTTGAAAAAATTTGTTTATAAATATTGAGTAAAGTATTCTATTTTTTTTATTTCAAATGTGAATGAAATTCTGTTCACCATTTAATCGTTATAGGATATCTCAGCAATTTAGTTATTGTAGTTCTTCCCTTACATTAGTTATTAGGTTATTTTTTAAGGCAAAAACGTGCATTGAACTACCTTTATAAAGGATGAAATCCTTTATAAAAGTAGATAAAAAGATTGAGTATAATTTTTCTGCAAATATCTCTAATTTATACCCAGTAGAATTTAAAATGAAACATATCTCCGCGCAAACTTTTAACAATTCAAGAAATTCTTTATTATTTCATAAAATATCAAAACAATATTTTTTTTCTGAAATATCCAATATACTTAGGTATGCAAAATAAAGGTTTCCGTTGGTTTCCGCTTTTAAAACTTACTTAAAGCGTTACTATTTTAACCCATTCGTGCCTGGATATTTTTGCGACTTTCTTCGATTTTTGCTAACACCAGCAGTAATTGATAAATTTCTGATGTCAACTTTTTGAACAAGGGATGATTTCTTTTAAAATCATTATGCATAAAAATTGAAATGTCAACATCCTACTTGGCCATATTAAAATATTTTTTGGAATTGAGGTTCAATACTCGCGAATAAAGGCTAGGAAAAATAAATAACGTTTTCGACTGATAGCGAAAATGCCGTCCCAAAAAAAGGGACGCTAGGCATAAATGGGTTAAAGCGTTTTCTAACTGACTTCAAGCGTAACTATTTTAAAGCGTTTTTTAATAGCAATTGAATATGCCTTGAAGTATTGCCATTTCAGACAAATTTCAAAAAAGAAAAAAAATATATTCTTTTAATAGAAAATTTACCTTTAAATGAAATAAAATTATAATAATTTTACAAATTAATACATACTTTCAGGGTTTATTATACTGTTTGTTTTGAAATATAGTCACAAATACAATTATAAGTAAAAAGCTTTAATTTTTTGAATGTTTAAAATGTGTGTGACTTATATATCGAAAAGCCAAACGCAAACATTGATGTTATTAAAACTAGTTCTTTTCTAGTGTTAATTTTTTTTTTACTTTAAAGGAATATGCATTTCATTATTGCAGGACTTTGGATATTATGTTTTAAAATTATGTGTAAACGTTAAAAAACCTATATTTATTTCTTTACAACATTTAATTTAAATGCCATTATTAGATTTATTTATAATAATATTTTGTCATGCATAACTCATATAAAAGCATCAAACTTTTTGAATAGTTTAAGTGTTTGTACTAATTAGTTGTTTTTGTTTCAAGGAAAAACAGGGGATATTTTAACTGATTCTGATCTCTGTCGTTGATGTAAAAGCTTAGTATTTGTTTCTATAAGCTACGAAAAAATACAGAAAATATATAAAATATAAACTAATTTTTAACTTTTTTCCAAGCTTGCCGAAGCACTTTTTCGAAAATTCACTAGTATGTGTTAGATTAACATCTACGACAACCGTTTGTATGCGATCAATATATGTATTATTTTTTTTTCGAAGCATCTCATAACGGCGTTTCTCATATTCGGAATAAAATCAAAGTCGAATGAATTTAGTTCTGGTAAATACTGAAGTTTTCAGGACCGCCTTTCCTACCTACTACCAGCTTCAACTCTAAACAATACTTACAGAACAATATCCTTCACGGATTCTAAGTACAGGGTGTCCCAAAAACATCGACATCGGCTTTTATTTCTAAAATATCGCCCATAGACAAGCATAATAAACTAGCTGAAGTACCCGTCGTTGACGGGCTATGATGCAGAATGCATCATAACCCGTTAACGAATGCAGATTTAGAATGCAGACATTAACGAATGCAGACATTATGAATGCAGATTTCCAATAAGTTTGAATTTTCGTCATTGTAGGAGTCCACAGAATGGAAGTAGCATATTGTCAAAAGTATAGAAAGAAAAGTTATACTTCTGTGTATTGTTAAAATATTACATGCTAGACTGTAACTAAGCGGTGAGTGAAATTATAAATACAGAAAGACTTTCATTGTCAAATTTAAGGATTTATTTTAGTTAAATGAGATTTTAACGTCTTGAAGTCATTCCTCGACATATAAATTTTGTACGATTCACTATAGATATTCAAATAATATGCCTCCAGAAAATTTTGCACAATTTTCACAAAATCTAAAAAAGGAAATAAGCGTAAAAAATTCAACGAAATTTGTTTAAAAATAAGTCAAATGTTACGACCGAGACGCTTTAAAATTATATCTCCCCCACCCCCTCCACAAAAAAATGCAATTTTTGCAAAGTTGAAAAACAAAAAAATCGTATAAAATCTCTTATGCCGCTTTTAAGGGATGCGAGAACAAATATTTACACGATTTTCACAAAATCTCAAAATATATGAAATGTTTAAAACAACTTAATTTCAATTAACTTGCCATCTAACATAATTCCAGAGTTCATTCTACTCCATTGCCCTTTTTCAGGAACGGAGCAAACATTTTCTCAATTTTCACAAAATCTGGAATTGACTATTTATATATATATATATATCTATATCTATATAAAAGTTTGAAGGACATTGACGATTCTAATTTTTGTGACCTATGGTGATGCTAAATATTTTTCATTTACTTCTGCGGTTCACACTTGGTGTACAATTTACACATTTAGAATAAATTTTCGCAAACATTCAAAGTCTAATAGAAAATTTCAAAAAAATTGACGGGTGCAGTTTAAGTTGTATGACCATTTATCATGTCTGTAAATTTCGTTTTATTCCCTTGAGTCGTTATTCGTGATGCGTGAAGAAATATTCGCGCATTTTGAATACAGTTTCCCAAAATACAGAATCGTATAAAAATTTTAAAAATTTCGACAGCTACTATTTAAGTTACATGTTCATCTATTATGTCATCAAATTTCATTGCATTCGTCCAAGTCGTTATTACATGATGCGCGGAAAAAGTTACACATTTTGAAACAATTTTCGCAAAATATCAAATTTTAATTACAATTATCAAAAAAATTGACACTATTAGTTTACTGTAAATTGATTAAACATCTATCACGTCACAAAATTTCATTTGATTCGTCTGAGTCATATTTACGTAATGCGCAAACAAATTAAAGAGCCACGGACAGAATGACAGACAGACAAACTTTTTTTGGTGTCGTATTGTATTTCCAGGTGCCTGAAACGGACAGAAATCGAATTTTTTTTTAAATTTCAAGTAATGTATAGAAAAAAGTCTAATTTTATTTATATATAGATTACAGAGTTATGTGAAAAGGGTACAGAGTTTTGTGAAATCGATTAACATTTTATCAGGGGATTCAATTTAAACAAATACAAAATTAAAATTTTTATACGGCCCCTATACAAAAATTCCTAATAAATATATTGTGCCCCATAGATTTACTAGATGTTGTACAAAATTTGAGCTTATCATCACAAAAGTCTCACAGATATGTTTAAACAAAGATAGTGAAAGGCTATACACATCGATATTCGTAAAAGTATTGTACGAACATGGTTTTCTTTCGTAAGTGGTTCAAGACACCTGGAACGTGAGCATCAAACGTAATCTTTTCCTTGAGAGTCGCTAAAAACTAGTTTAAGTCATCATATATTTACTATCATACCTCTGTCACATTTTAGAATAAATTGTTCGAATTTTGTACATCTCCACATTAGTGGTGTACCCTGGAAGTGTCCCTCTATCAATTATATACATCAATAGAAATTTATATGCTGCAACGAATATTTTTAACTCATTAAGCGAATATAATGAAAGTAAAACTCTCTTCTGGTGAAAATAGTCCATTTCTCTTCCGCTTCACTTATGGACACACGAATCCAAAGTTCGTTGAGATGAACATGGTTTGAAAAATCACCTAGACTGATACTAATTTGGTCTTTCATTCAAGTTCATGATTTTCTAAACGCCCCTATGATGGTTTTAAAATATTAAATCATTCCTTATTTGATATTTTCGGAGTTTTAGAAATAAAATATTTCAAATCCTCATATTCTTCTTATATTCTTCATCTCATCTTCATATATTTTAACACGGTTAAAATTCCTCAGAACTGAAAACTGTATCTTTCAAACAAAAATATTTTTTAACTCATTTTCTTCTATCTTTCAATACAATAACGTTACTATGCTCGCAGTAATTACAAAAATAAAGAAAAGTCGAAAAGGTGAAAAACTAGATATTTTCGAAGATATTTACTAATTAGCAATATTTATTAAAATATCTAATGCTGGTTTCAAAGACTAACTGACAACTATTGCCTAAATATAGTTTAAACTTGTAACATTTAAGCTTTCTTGCTTCATTTTAATTAAAGAAATATATTTCATCTTAGTGTGAAATAATATTAAAAGATTTTTTTTCTAGATATGCAAAGAAAATATGTTTTAATTAAAGTTAATAATATCTTTAAGGTAAAGTAAAAAACGTATATCAAGTTATGAATTTCTTTTATTCTTAAAATTTGGATTCTAAATAGATAACATGGATCTTGAATTCAAATAGTTTAGAATTCATTAAGAGTTTATTATGCATTTACGAAATGTTTCACATAAACTTGCTTCTGATCTTCAGTAAATTTTATTGAGACATATATTTTTAACATCAGTCTAAAGTAGTAGTTCCCAACCACTTTATCCTCCCGAACCCCTTCGGAAATTAAAAAGGCATTGGAGAACCACTTGTTTAATCGTTGTGTAATAATACATTATTTTTGCGAGACCTTTTATACCCGAACAACCAGTTGGGAACCATTGGTCTAAAGTATTATGTTGAAAAATCTAATGTTTGTCAAAATCTTTTTACGGTGAAAATTAAGCTTAATTCAAGAGTTAACTGTTTATTCATAAACATATATAGTGATATTATGCATTATTATGCATAAGTGATATGATCTCACTTATCTATTATCAAACAGGCTCATCGAAATAGGCTGGACACATTTCATTTAATCATATTAAATGAAATAACATTGGCAAACAATTATTTCGTTGTGAGGTACATAACTTGGTAGAATTTTACCTCGGTAAGTTTCAACTATTACATATCAAGTCGATAATCAATTTTTAATCAGGGGTTACGGAGTATGTCTTGTGTCACGAAGACAATTGCAATGTACGCTTTAAGGATTATGTCGAAGAAAAAAAAAACTCTGTTTTTAGTCTTGGTACACAAATTGAAATAAACTAATAGCACCATGGTCTCCAAAAAATTCCAGATAGTTCTTCATAAGCTACTTTACACACTGCAATAAGCAAAAAAGCTGTGGCTTTTGTAAAATTTTTAGAAAAAATTCTTAAACATGGATCTAAGCTGCAAGATTTTTCGAAGAGTGACACGTTTTGCGAAAATTTCCGATTTTTAAGAATTTTTTCTAAAAGTTTTGAAACTAATAGAGATTTATCGTTTATTTCAGTATGTATAGTACAGCTTGTAAAGAGACAGTTTCAAAATTTTGAAGTGTCTGGCATAATTAGTTAATTTGTACTTATGTACCAAAATCACATGATTTTTTCGAACAACACCGATAAACAATATTCTTTATTTCTTCTGGGGTTATGTAAGTAACATTGTTAAAGCATATAGGTGCGGGACTTGACACATTTACGGGAGCGAACTGTTAACGGATTTACCTCAGTCACACCGAACATGCTCCATAACACCTGGCAGGAGGTTGATTATCGACTTGATATATGCGGCTCGAAACTTTCTAAGGTAAAATTCTATCAAATGACAGGGTGTCCATCAAATTACACCCTGATTTCAAAGTTAAAAATCGCAAAAACAAAAATCAATAGAAGGCTACAGCAAACGGTATGTTAAATATGAAAGCTGTAAGAATTTTATGCTGAAATTTTGAAATAGTAGCTACGAAAGCCGCTAACACATGGCCCTGCAATCGCAGGCCTCCATAGTGGAATGGCCTGCATATTCTCCCTATCTCACTCCTTGTGACTTTTTTCTATGGAACACATTAAAAAGTATATCAGAACCAATCCGACATGCTGGATGAGTTTGAATCCTGTATTTGTGTAACATGAATTCATTTCCTTTCAGAGATTACGAGCTCTGCTGATAAATTTCATTGTTGGTTTGCGACACATCTGTATGTCTTAAGGGTAAACATTTTGAAAAGATTGTGGTATGACTGCTTGCACAGAATAATTTTATTCTTATACATGATAATCGTCGATCGATTTCGATGTGCAGCGCCATCTGTTAGCAGTGGCGTACGTAAGGGGGGGCGGTTAACCCCACCCAATTCCCTTCTCCCAACCTTCCAGATTTTTTCAACATAAAGTTCATAAATATTTATTTTTATCATGAACATAACGGGTTTTAACACTAGGATTATATCCATAACCCCCCCCTCTTTAAAGGAAATATGGGTACGCTGCAATATGTTAGCAGCTATTGTAACTACTGTTTCGAAACTTCTGTTTAAAGTGTTTACATATTACATAATAAACATACCGTTTGCTGCATTCTTTTACTGATCTTTGATTTTGAGATTTTTATACTTGAAATCAGGGTGTTATTTGCTAGACAACCTGTATGTACATCACACCGAAGAAATTGTTTGTTTATGTTTAGTATTTCACTAAATATGATTAAATGAAGTGTGTCTACCCTTTTTGATGACCCGGTACATTAAAACTTTAACCACACATGCATGAAGCTTTGAAATATTTATTACAGTGGTCGCCGCTTATTTCGGTCAGTGGTTTATCCGGTGAGCCGCTTATTCCGTTGAAAAACAAATTGCTGTTTTTTGTTTTTTTAAATAAATGTAGATATGTATTTTTTACTTCTTTATTCTTAATAAATAAGTGCACACCTTAAACTATTGACTAAGCTCATATATTTTCATTTAATTTACTGATTTTTTAACCCCGTATCTTCGAAGTACAGTTAGTACCGTTAAACTAAAATTGTAAAAAATTATTCATTCTAACCATTTTATTGAAAAAACGCTACCAAATATTTCATTTAATCAGCTTACATCATGATTGCTTGTTCTATTAGAGAAGATTGTTTTAAATAGACAGCTTTTCGCTTACTTTCTAATGTTGTCGAGAGTCCTCGTACCCAAAAAAAGACCATTAGTGAATTTTCCGAAGTCTGTTTTATGATTAAAGGATTAGATTTTCTAAAAGTGTGTCAAAGTATTAAATTAACTCCTTCAGATTTGTTGCTCCTATAGTCTTTTGAAAAAGACTCGTTAACTTTTTATAAAACCAGTCATCAAAAACGTATAGCTTATGCTTATTTACGTTTTCGCAATTTTTCTTTTTATTACATTAATCAGAGTTAATCATTCATTGCCTAACAAAAACAAGAGAAAACGAATAGAATCAAGGTATTCTTGGCAATTCTCAATTCGGTAAATAAAGGGTTCATATCTCACTTTTACTTTGGTTCAGCCGTTTATTTCAGATTTCGGCTATTCCGGTCAATCACAATCCGTCCCGATGTGAGCGGAATAAGCGGCAACCATTGCATCTTAAATTTATAATCTATGAAATTTATCTTAACACTCTATACCATGGTGCTGCAGATCTGCGACATACAAATTAAAGTTGTATACATTAATCATACTGCTTAAAAAATTAATTGACTGTTTTCTTTCTAGAATATCATGATCATAAAGTAATAACATAAAATCTCAAACTTAGTGGTATTTAATTAATATTGTAACACGAAACGGTGCTTTGCCGTTCAGCAGTTGTACTATTGGTTATTGAAGCACTTATAGTGTTTTTTCGTCTATCAACCTTCCGAGAATGCCAATGATTTTTAAAAAGTTTTTAGCTTAAACTGTTCGCAAACACTTCAGCAGCACTTTTTATACTACAGATATATTTTCAAGTAGTAAAAATAAAAATGGCCGTTTTATTGAAATACAAAAAACTCATGTTGGTCAGTAAATTTTATATGAATTACAAAACTGGAAAATAAAAAATTTCAGTATGTTTATAATCTCTTTCTGCACAATGTAGAAAATTTTTTTAAAAAATTGCAGTTGTTGAGAGATGTAAAGGGTTAAGTTACTGAATGTAGCATAATGTGCATCTTTGTAATATTACAGAAACACAATGATTTAAAAAAATATTCATACGCTAAAACAGTCTATTTGAATTTTATATTCATATGACGTAAAATATTTCGCGAAAGTTTTTTCATCTGATTTTATTTGCTTGATATATCGATTGAGACCGTAATAGATCGAAACAGTATGTTCGTTTAAAAAAGAAAGTTAGCTTGAAACCTAAAAATAAAAGGAACTGGGCAGTCTTGTTACGCCTTCATTTACTCTGCTGTTTATTGCAATAATAAATGTCTGGAAGCGAACGATATATCTTACTAATGCAAGCTGAAAGCCATCTCAGTTTGATAGCTGTGCTATACTTATAGTAAGATAAATCTCTGTACCGTGTCGTTTTCTCTTACGAAAAATGAAAATTTGATTTGTGTTTACACAGGTTTTATATCTGTTCTAAACAAAATTGTTTATTTGTGTTTGTATTATATATTTTTTTAATTAGACTTGTTTTAAGAAAGCAGTACTAATTTGTTTAATAAATATAATGTATTATTACAATATTACAATGTGTTGACAAATATTGCTAACATAAAGAGGGCGACTGAAAAGAATTCCTTTCGAAGAAAAGATCGGGAATAAGTATTTACTTAAATTGAATAAAGAATTTCGAACGGTACTTACCCCAATCCAATACGCTTCCAGCCTGCAAATTTAAACCGATAACTGGACACACGAATTACACAAATAACTAAAGAATAGCATTAGCACCTTTTGGAAATGAATAGATGCAATGAATGAAAATTATATTTATTTGGAAATGAATAGATTTCGAATACGTTTTAGTTATCACCGCCAAATTGAATAACAAATAGATATGCATTACAAGTGCGTAATAATAAGTGCGAATCTGCTTTTCGAAAGCAAAACAGAACCGAAACCTCTCGAGAGGGATTCTGGGTGAGAAGCAGAGTTGCCACTTCCCTTCTCACAAAACTCTCTTCTCGGAAGTGGTGTATATTTCACGTTGAATGAGAACCGTCTGTAAATGAATCGGCATTTCTTTCCGAACATTTTCCCGGGGGGGGGCGAGGTCATCGAAAGCAGGTGAGTTAACTCCTGGAACGGACGCTGGAAGCTTCCTGGAGCAGTCCTCAGGGTGACCAGTCTCATGAAGGCGTCCGGAGTAGGCTGAGTGGTGATGCACAGGGAATACAGATATTTTCTCTTCTACCTCTGCCAGACAGCCGACTGCAGTTTTCCAAAAAAAGTTAAACCTGCAAGAAAGACTAAGATTTGGGTGAGCAATGAGTTCGGTAGAATGTGAGTGGAAGTGATGTAACTGAACCCTGATGAGGAAGTGAAACAAGAGATGAAGGTTTAACGAATAGATCTGAATTATGGCATCTTGCGCTAATTTATGTAAAGTTTTAAGATAAGCAGAGGCACCAACAACATAACAGTAATTGTCCGAATAAATATCAGGCGGCCATCCATGTCGTGTCACACACCATTTCAAACTGCAAATAAATGCTTCTGTGAGTGACTTTTCTGGATGCGATTTGGTTAGGATCATTTGATGTTTTACAGCTTTACAGGCCTCGGAGAGTTTTCTGTCATTTAAAGGGCCCGTAACTTTCGAAAAGGAATGAGCATTGTGTCCAAAATGCTTT
Source organism: Cheiracanthium punctorium (assembly GCA_038373885.1). Classification (NCBI taxonomy): domain Eukaryota; kingdom Metazoa; phylum Arthropoda; class Arachnida; order Araneae; family Cheiracanthiidae; genus Cheiracanthium; species Cheiracanthium punctorium. The sequence continues at coordinate 208,028 of JAWZYV010011810.1, read as the reverse complement.
ATCCAAGCGACGACTATTATTTTCGTACAAGAGAAACGAGGAAGTATGTTCCAGGTTTTGCACTCTTGAGTGTCACCGGATGGATTTGGACGATCAGGTTCCTCGGATTCATCTTTAGCAATGACTACATTTATGAACGAAGGTGTGTCTGATGATTCGAACCACCATTGGGGACCAGACCCCCAAGTGTCGCAGCTCTTTTTGTATTGTGGATGGAGGCCACGAGTTGCACAGTCAGCAGGGCTAAATTTACTGAGAAGGTGACGACAGTCTGTTGTGATTGTCAAGGTTCGAATTTGGTTTGCCCGATGTTGAACAAACTGGATGCCTTTAGCTGGTGGATTTTGAATCCAGCTAAGAGTAATTGTCGAATCGATCCACAGAAAAGGTTTATGGATTGTGAATGGTAGAATATCTTTAATCGCATTGTTTAAGTCCGCCAAAAGAAGAGTTGAACAAAGTTCCAGCCTTGGCATTGTAACGGGAGTTAAGGGCTCAATTGCGGTTTTAGGAGCAGTCGATATGACTTGACCTGAATTACTCAAGATTTTGAGATCACTTAGATATGTAAATGCATTAGTCGAAGTATTACAGATGTCATGAACTTGAATGTTTACCGGCTGGGAACAGTTTATAAATCGAGTAATGAACATCGTTTTGAATGACTGCATTTGGAAGAAGAATTGGTTCCAGTCACGATCTGAAATTCGCTGGGAAGAATCGGGTTTTAATGAATGCGAGGCTGTTTGAACTTTAAATGAGTCAGTCAGGTAGCTGATATATAGAGTCTTGCCAGTTCGACAAACATTTTTTTACATGAGAGTCCCCCCATTTAAATGACTGTGGAAGCTCAAAAATCAGAGCTTTCGTGGAATCAACTGAGGAAGAACCATCATCGACATACATGTTATATTCTACTGACTTGAGAGCAGGCGGAAAATGGTTCTCATACGTTGAGTCTCTGGAACTGGTAGGTTCACAATGGGCTACCGATTTTATTTCAACGACTTCTTGCAGTTTTAAAGCATGACAACTGACTGACATCTGACTATGAGACGATGGCTCTTGGGAAAGACTTCTGATTTTCCCAGTCAACATGTATCCCAAGGTAGTGGGTATGGCGACAGGTTCACCAGGCTGTCCTTGCATTGCTGGTCCAATAATTAAGGATCCGAAAATGTCCGCTCCTAAGAGCAGATCAATTTCGCACGTTGTCTGAAAGTCTGGATCCGCTAACTGGAGATTAAGAGAATGAGGCCAATTCGTTTTGCAAAACTGGAAGTTAGGAAGTGGGGTAGTGACCCTATTAACCACAAGTGCCGTTAAGGGCTGAAAACAATTCGAAAAATGTGGTGAAAACTCCAATGTCGTAGAATATAAGCAAGTCTCTGCTAACATGCCATTAATTCCTACTAACTGATGAGTAGTGCCTGATAATGGTAAATTTAGAGTTGTTGCGCATTTATTTGAAATTAAAGAATTTTGAGAGGCATTATCAATTAATGCTTTGCATTGAATAATTTTACCATTAGGCGATTTAACCTTAATGAGAGCTGTAGATAACAGAACATTAAAATTCCCAGTTGCGTTTAGTCTTTGGGCACTATTTGAAACTGATTCTTTCAGATTTTCGTTAACCTGATTTGCAGAATTCGGTTTAAAAACATGTAAAGAACTGTGGTGGGGTAAAAAGCATGCCTTGCATTTAATGCTAATTCGGCAATCAGTAACGTCGTGATTACTTCTCAAGCAATTTTCACATAAGGATTTAGATTTAACTAACTCCCACCTATCCTGAACATTTATGCTATTAAATTTTGGACATTTGAATAATTGATGCACTTGTAAACAAGCAGCACATTTGTTATCATGAACTGTAGCAGAGTTGATAACACTTGATTTCTTTATCCCATTGACCTCCTGACTTTTCTTAAAAGTAATTTATTTACCTTCCATCTTAGTCAAACTAAATGCCTCCTTCTCAATGAATGCCCTAAAAGAATCTAAATCTGGAATTATGTTATTTCTTCTAGGCTTAATTCCCATCTTTGCCTAACAGAATTATCCAGTTTCGTTAACATAAAATTAACAAAAATTAAATCACTTAGAGAATTGGATTCAAGTCCTAATGTTTTTAAATTTCTAACACTTTCATTGACTGTGTCTATCAATTGTAACATCGATTTATTATCGTCAATTTTATTTAACTTAAGCATAAAAACTTTATTTAATTGGCTTATTGCCAGTTGACGTTTATTTTCGTAACGATTGCAAAGAATCTCCTAACAGTTTTTTTAAATTTTCATCCTTTAATGGAAAGCCTCTTATGAGTTTAAATGCATATCCTTTTACACACGTTTGCAAATACTGAAGCATTTCAATATCCGTAAGATTAGGATTATTGAAAATGGATGACTGAAATAACTCCTTGAATGATATCCACGAATCGAAATCACCATAGAAATTTGGTATCTCTAATTTCGGCAATTTAACAACACTTTCCTTGTTATTTTCGACTCCACCATTTAAATTAGCTTCCGATTTATTTTTGACTTTATTGAATTCCGATTCAGTTTTGTTTTCTAAATCTACTCCTAAATCCAGAATTAAATCTTGGAAGTCTAACAAGGTTTGCATGAATTCTTCGGATTCATTCTGCGACAGTTCAGCAAACGCATTTTCTAGACCTTGTTCTAACGATTTTAATTTAGCCTTCAAAATTTTTACCCTATTCTGTTCTGCACTGTCGCAATTCTGAATAGATATTTTAAGCGATTCCAATTGTTTCCCTACCACTTTAAAATGTACTAACGCTTTGGTCGATTTCCCCATGCTTAATTTTTAAAAACACAATAACAATACACAAAATAAACCGATTCTGCAAATCACAGTACACTTAAGTAAATAATAATATAACATAAGAATGCAAACCGAACGACTTGTTTGAATACGAATAAAAAATAAACATCGAAATTTCTCCCAAACACGGGCAAAACAACGCCTAAGCACAACAAACGTGAAACGAAACTAACTCTTAAGTGCATCAAACACGAAGCGAAACCCAATGAACTTTACATCTACAGGTCGCTCCCGGGTCGACGGACCAAATAATTATGTTGACAAATATTGCCAACATAAAGAGGGCGACTGAAAAGAATTCCTTTCGAAGAAAAGATCGGGAATAAGTATTTACTTAAATTGAATAAAGAATTTCGAACGGTACTTACCCCAATCCAATACGCTTCCAGACTACAAATTTAAACCGATAACTGGCCACACGAATTGCACAAATAACTAAAGAATAATATTAGCACCTTTTGGAAATGAATAGATGCAATGAATGAAAATTATATTTATTTGGAAATGAATAGATATCGAATAAGTTTAAGTTATCACCGCCGCATTGAATAACAAAAAAGATATGCATTACAACTGCGTAATAATCAGTGCGAATCTGCTTTTCGAATACAAACCAAAACCGAAACCTCTCGAGAGGGATTCTGGGTGAAAAGCAGAGTTGCCACTTCCCTTCTCATAAAACTCTCTTCTCGGAAGTGGTGTACATTTCACGTTGTATGAAAACCGTCTCTAAATGAATCGGCATTTCTTTCCGAACACAATGCATTAATTAGACTTTATTCCAATCATCAAAAATAGCTGTCTCTTTATGGCAATATCGATTGAAAAAAAAAAATCAGTTGACATCCTAAAATGAATGACAAATATCCCGATTATTAGATCCACACACGAGAACTTTGAAGTACACTAGGCTCACAAATGTTTCTGTAAAGTATAGCTTCGTATGGAAAGGTTAGTTACAGTCAAGACGAGCATTTGAACCTTTGTTTTCTAATTACGAAAATGACGGGAAAATATGTTTTTTTTCTTTTTTTCAGTTTTTCGCCTCATATCACGTGATGCACGATGTAAGTAGTCTTCTGTGCATAATTAAACAGTTTTATCATTTAAATGAAGTATTTCTCTTCCCTAATTATAATTTATGATTAACCATAAATAGAAAATATCACGCATGTCATTTAGAACCATTACTATTCCCTTAAGGATATCAGTATATTTTGCTTATATGAATAAATTGTATTATATTGTAGTTTATGTTTACGAAATTGGACGAAGATTTTTATCCAACAAGCTATTTTTAATAACTTAATTTGTGTCTGCAAATGAATTATAGAGATTGACTCGAAACAAAGAGAAATTTACTAGAAAAAAAAAATGGAAAATAGCTTTCTTATCAATACATGCCAAGTTGAAAGTTTGAGGGAAACCATAGATTGTATGGTGGTTAGCTACTACTGTGTAAGATTATGGGTTCTGGTTCAACTCCCGACTAGTGTTTCGTTGCCAATCCGCCCGTACATTGACGGTAGTAAAGTTAGACTTGTTTTACTTGTCGACGGTACTTAAAGTTAGGCTTGTTGACAACAAGCTATTTTTAGTAACTTAATTTGTGTCTGCAAATGAATTATAGACTCCAAACAAAGAGAAATTTACTAGAAAGAAAAAAAATGGAAAATAGCTTTCTTATCAATACATGCAAAGTTGAAAGTTTGAGAGAAACCATAGATTGTATGGTGGTTAGTTACTACTGTGTAAGATTATGGGTTCTGGTTCAACTCCCGACTAGTGTTTCGTTGCCAATCCGCCCGTACATTGACGGTAGTAAAGTTAGACTTGTTTTACTTGTCGACGGTACTTAAAGTTAGGCTTGTTGACAACAAGCTATTTTTAGTAACTTAATTTGTGTCTGCAAATGAATTATAGACTCCAAACAAAGAGAAATTTACTAGAAAGAAAAAAAAAATGGAAAATAGCTTTCTTATCAATACATGCAAAGTTGAAAGTTTGAGAGAAACCATAGATTGTATGGTGGTTAGTTACTACTGTGTAAGATTATGGGTTCTGGTTCAACTTCCGACTAGTGTATGGTTGCCAATCCGCCCGTACATTGACGGTAGTAATGTTAGACTTGTTTTAATTGCCGACGGTACTTAAAGTTAGACTTGTTGACAACAGGCTATTTTTTGGCAACTTAATTAGTTAGACTTGTTTTACTTGTTGACAGTGCTTAAAGTTAGGCTTGTTGACAACGAGCTATTTTTAGTAGCTTAATTTGTGTCTGCTAATGAATTTTAGAGATTGACTAGAAACAAAGAGAAATTTATTAAAAAAATGGAAAATACCTTTTTATCAATGCATGCAAAGTTGAAAGGCTGAGAGAAACCTTAGACTCTGAAGTGGTTAGCGACTACTCTGTAAGATTATGTGTTTTGGTTCAACTCCTGACTAGGGTTTGGTTGCCAATTCGTCCGCACATTGACGGTAGTAAAGTTGGTTTCCAACTAGGTTACCCTATAATACAATTACTAATATGCTTCAGGTTTTTGTAATGGCAACTGACTGTAAAGCAAATGCCCAAGTTTGGAAAAAAAATCTTAGAGAAAACAAAATTTTGTACAAAATATTTATATTATTTTGAATGATTTTGAGAAATATCATTACTGTTTTCAAATATTCATCTCTGTGACACGCAAAACTGTGATTTTTTTCTCAACTAATATTATAATACTGATTGTACAACTGCACAATCATTTATGTATTATTACTTTAAATACTTTTAAACCTTTACAATCCAAATTATATTTCAATTTTATTACTAGCAGCTCCCAGCTGTTTTAAGAATTTTATTTGAAATTTATTTCATCTCACCGAGGAAATTAACTGGAGGAAGTTCAAATGGCAAGATCTTGGGTGCGACATATGTTAGTTTGGACTTGTCGAAAACTTGTTGGAAAAAATTGTTGGCACACATTTCATCTAAAATGTAGGGAAAGGTCGCCTAAAATGATCCTAGCGGGTAAAATGATTATATGGCATCCACATAGGTTTTCTTCCATACAGGTAGCGCTGTCTACCGCGTAACACATAAAAAAGTTGTGCCATGTGTTCGCGGTATTAAAGTCATCACAGTATTAGGCGACATTATAACAGATTATAGATTTTATAATATTTGTCATAAAGTAAGCACTAACTTTGCTATTTATTTAGATAAACAGTCTTTCATGTTCATGTACAGAAATCTGGCTTAGTTTACTGAATGGAGTATATGTTTTAGATTATTATTAAGGTTAGATCCATTGTCACAAATCCCTAGGTGGGTGAATGATGAATGCGCTAGGATACCTGAGAATTATGGCCATGTGTAATTTGTGATATGTGGTCAAATATTCCGAATTTTCAAATTGTAGGAAAAATGCATTATTTAATTTACTTCTGCATCTATTGTAGACCATAATTTTTTAACTATAATTTTCAAATATTCTATTTTATTGTTTGTAAAGCTTTTTTTCATTTTAAAATTTTCATAAAATAAATTATGTGTGCTATCCGATTGTAAAACGTATTTTTTTGATTGTGATTGCGTTTGATTATGGTAACGCTACACTAGGGCGATCTGCCAAGGGAGGGTGGGTGCCTTGGAAAGAGGTCTTTCTAAGGGGTTCTAACACGTATTCATGTTACATCTGGAGAAAACCTACCAAAATTCCAGACCGTTAGATCGACAGCCGCGCGATGGGACATGAACGCGGGACCTTCACACTTCGGCCATGCACCACTTTCAGTGGCATAACCACTGTGCCATGGTTAGGCCCAAAACTTATTTTATTTCGCTGTACATAGTCATAATTAGTTTTAAATCTTTTTACTTTGCCAATAAAAACAAGTTACAGTTATTTTTAAGCGAAGCATCATTTTGCCCTTTGGTTGAGAGTAAAATGATCCTTTGAACCCTTTTTCAAAATTCTTTTTTTTAATTGCTCAATGTAGGTTGAAAATATTATTGAAATATGTTTATAATGCAAAATATAGTGTAAAGCGTACTAGAAAAATTCCAAACTTTTATTTAAATATTTATGTTATTTATACAAGCTTTCCCCTAAAGGAGATGACATCATTTTAGGTCACCTTTCCCTACTAATACATTTCATCTACAGTGTAATGCTGATGGGATATTTTGGGTTTTACAGTTTATTCTAATTTATCAGAAAATACAAAAGTAAGTACGAATAATTCATTTGCATTTATTATTTGAATGGTTCTTAAAAACATATCTTGTATAAGAGACAAGTAGGATGAATGAGACATTAGTCACAAATCCTTAAATGTACATTTTTTACAGTCAAATTTGCTAGTAGATCTATCTACCATAGTAGCACAACTAGCTCAAAAGACGTCCAGCCTGCGTCATGAGAATGCAGGCTGAAACTCTTTTGAACTAGTTGTGCGCAACTGGCGTAAATATCACACCTCTTCCTGCAAAGCAAAAATAAAATGACTGCTAGAGTAATAACAAAAAATGTCATTATGTGATTTTTAACTTCAAAAGTAAATTATTCATAACATTTAACTATTGAAATGTTTATGTTTAAGGATTCATCTCGATATATATATATATGTTTGCTAGTAATTTATGTACCCTATATATTGAACTCGAATACAGTAGAATTAAATTAGATAGATGCAAAGTCATCATATTTATGAATATGATTTTATCACAACGTAGGTTAAAGTAATGAATGAGACACAAAATTCAGCAACGAATGGTGCTGTTTTATTCATTACTTACATTTATTTTGCAACTAAGAATGTTTATTTACACCTTTTACATATGCTTTGAAAAGTGTCTGACTGTTAACTTAAAGCCTAAATTACAAGTACTTTGTATGCAATATTGTAAAAGCATACAAATCTGTGTCAAATTACATAAAAAATATAATATAAAAATAGTAGTTTCATATTTTAAATAATTTGATACATTTTACATTGTTTCACACTTAAGTCATATTTATTTACCCTAAATTAATTACGATAGGAAATCGTGTTAAATAACAGTCTTGTAATAAAATACGCAAAAGTCATGATTTTAGAGAATTAGCTTTTCAGTAAGATGAATTGATCCAACATATTGCCTATTAAATATTGAATATCCTGAAATTTAGAAAGTCGATCGAAAAGCAGGAATAAATTGAAATAAAGGTTTTATGAAGCGTCATTCAATGTAATCAGTTCGCAACCGAGAAACAACTAGCTTAGCAGGAGCTACAGCCTACAATTCCCATAATTTTATTCTTTTTACTACACTTCTTGACAATTGCTAAGGAGCAGTTACGTTTTTCGGAATAATTAAGAATATACAATGAGTGAAGAAATGAAACTAAGTACATATTTAGTAGGGACGATGTGCATTTATTATAATGCAAAATGGTACAGATATCGCCATATCGATGAATTGAAAACTTAAAAAGATTATCCTTGGATGATCTCCAAACATCCCCAAAAAATTGATCTTCCGGTCAGAATGATGCAGACATGAGTACCTTAGTAAGATGTGTGTTGACTACGGACACTAATGCACATTATGCATCTGTTCTCCATGCTCTTCCCTAAATTATCAAGGAGTCCTTGGGGGATATTGTCCCACTCCCGTATCAAGGCGGTTTTGAGCTCTTGCACTGTTCGGAGACGGTAGGTTCTTTGTGCAACACGTCTGCTAAGAGCATCCCAGGCATGTTCAATAGGATTTAGGTCGGGAGAGTAAGCAGACATTTGCATACGGAGAATATTTTCACTTTGCAGTGTGTCCGATACCTCATCGCTTCTCTGTGGCAGCGCAGAAACAGAAAGTCTGGACCTACAGCACCCCTAAAAAAAAGAACATGATCCAGAATAATCTCTCTGCAATACCGCTGCGATGTAACGCTTCCTCGCTCAAAGATGTGAAGCGGTGTTCTGCCATTGTGCATGATGCCTGCCCACACCATCAAGCCGATCACGTACACAAGCAAACTGTTGTGCATAACGTGTTCCACGTTCTCTCCACAGTGATCGGCGACCAGAATCACTTGTCACAACGAAATTAGATCCGTCGGAGAACATTACTCTAGATCAATTTTGGTGATTCCGACCAACATGTTCCTTACACCAACGTAATCTATTTCGACGATGGTGTGGTTGAAGTGGGATGCAACGAACAGGCTTCCGCGCATACAAACCAACTTGATTTAATCACCGTGAGATGGTTCTTGCTGAAATATGCGTACCGGTAGCGGTTGCAAGGTTTGCAGCTATCTGGCCAGGAGTGTAATTTCTGTTCCTTTTTGCCACGAGGGCTACATAGCGATCCTCTAAAGGTGTGGTGTTCCTACCACGATCCCCGGCATGCTTTCGCAAAGTATTTCAACCTTCAGCGGCCATCTTTAATCGCGAGATACACCCATTTCAGCAGTTACAGTGGTGATACTTTGACCTGCTTCCAGTTGTCCAACTGCTCGCCCACGATCGTAGTCACTCAAATGATGCCTTGCTGACCTTTGGCTCTTAATTATTGCAAGAACCTTCTAGAATTTCAGAGAAAAAACTTTTATAACATCCAGCCCTCAGCACCAAACAGCATGAATTTTCGTATGAATCATGAAATTGTAATATGTACTGCCTTTTATACAGGTAACGAGTCCACCACGAACTCTGAACTTGAATTTACTGTTATTGGTCAGCTGTCTGAGGTGCAATTTTGCATAAATCATTTGTTCCTTAGCAATTGTCAAGCAGTGTATATTTCAATATGCTAACCAGCTGTTTTATTCGACCTCCAGAAAATAGCTTTGAAAATCAAACTAACTATCCTGTATGTAAAACTTACCGTTAAAAATATTTTATTTTATTATGTCAATTTCAAAACGCAGTAAGGCATGAATGGGACAAACAATAGAACTTTCTAGTTTACTCCTCACAAGTATTAAATTTTTTAAATGTGTTTTTGTGCATGTTTTCTGAAAACTCGAATATTGATGTTCATTTACAAACAATTCCAAACAAAATATTTGCAGTAGAATTTTTTTAAATCCAGAATTCAAAATGTCCCATTCATGTCATTTCTTCCTTACTCAGTAGCTTCAGGAATTTGGTTGCGTGAAATATATAATTTAAGTTCAACATTTTCTACATTTAAAAAAAAAAAGGTATTTTTGGAAGCATATTTACAAAAATCGTCTTTCAAATTTGCAGTGATAAAAGTCATGCCAATTTTTTTTTCCAAAGAAGTTTGGTGCATGCGAATTTAAATATTTTATAGAAAATGAAGTGAGTAAATCCGATATAATAAGAGCTCATGCCTTTAATCATTCATTTCCTTCAATTTACGCGTTAAAAAATAAAGTGAAAAATATTTCTTCTTTTGGAACAACACCTGAATGACATATAGTCTGAAACACCAATTTGCTAATTTATTAGCTTACATAAAACTTTAGGGTTCTTTCAAATAATTTATTGCGCTTATTTTATGTTTTATGAAATTATTATGTGAACTTTTAAGTTTTATATTAAATTCACTTCTTTAGACTTTTAGAATTTACTTGAGTAAATTCAATTATAGCCCAATGTTTTCTACGTAATTTGATATTAGAACGGAAATTTCATAGATATTTGCTGTGATAGTAATATTTAAAATTAAGTTATGTTAAAGAGTCCATTATTCTTATAACGAATATTTATCCAGTCAAGTGAAATATCACGAGATTTTATGTTAGAAGGAATTATTTGTTTCATGGGCTATTTTTCTACAAGATATGCCGTTTGCGTTTAAGTTAATGGTACTTTATTTTTAGAATTTCCTTAAGTGCTTGCAAAAGAAAAGAAGGAACAATAAATTGTTAAATCCTTCATATGTAATCTAAATGGTAAATTGTGTTTAGTTCCCAAATGCTTTAGGTTTCGTGCTACCGGGTGGTGTGGTAGCTAGGGTACAATTCTGACACCTTGTGTCCGGGTTCGATTGTCAGCTTGGACTAGGATGTTAACTCGTTTATCCCTTCATAAAGGGTGACATTGGTTGTCTACTAGGTACCTCCATATAAAATGGCCAATGCTTTGGGCCGTTGTAGTGGTGTGGCCAGCTGACCATTTAAAGGTTCTTTTTTTGTTTGTTTTTTTTTACTTTAGGTTTAGAAAAATTTCAATTGCCATACAAGATTTAAATTCCATTTCTATTTCTGCGCTGCGCTGGTTTTAGGGCTTTAGTAAGAATTAATTTTAATAAACCAAGTGTTTCAAGAACATTATTAAGCAAAACTAAAGTTTTCTTCTTAATCTTTAAAAATCTCAAATAATTACCCATTAAACAAAGGTATGTACCCAGCAAACACACTACTGCCCGCAAAATGACGGCAAGGTACCCGCCGTGCTGGCAAAGTGCCGTATGCCGGGAGCACAGTACATTGGCGTCAGTTTAAAGTCACTGGAACACCAATGCCTGAAAAATGCATATGTGCCAGTACATTGCCAGTAATGGCGAAATGCCTGTCGCGCCCATGTGCCTAAAACATGCACAGCATTGTTAACGGAGTGGTACTGTTTAAAATGTACCGGGCCAGCACTTTTTAGAGGTAATGGGCCAGTAAATATTTCGCAGTGTTAGCATAAATTTTTTTTATTTCATTTAAATAAATGGGACCTATATCAGATGTCGGCCCGAGGCCGCACGTTGGCTTAATCAAACTCTGATAGGCGTTCACATTATTATTATCATTATTATTATTATTGGATGTGGGGGGTGGTGAATTAGTTCATATTGGACTACAAACAAGTTCAATATGGTATAAAAATATTCACTACACCTACAGTGAACCCCCTACCCCCACCCGCTGTATTAGGCGCGTATGTACAGAATTATAAATTTTATTCGTAAAATATGTATACTTTATATTAATTTTTTTATAGTTTGTTGAATCTTTCCTGAAAACAAAGTTGATGACTTTATCCTATGCAGGGACGTAGCCAGGGTGGGTGTCCTGCGGCCTTGACACGCCCCCCCCCCGAAATTTTGAATTTTTGTTTATTGGATGTCAAGTAAATTTCATGCAATTTTGTGAGACATTCTAGCGTTTTTAAATTTTCCTGCACCCCTGCGATGAAGATCACATATTTAATAATAATTTTCATTTGTGTTTACTTTCTTAAATTTAATACATTTTAAATCAAGCATTTTAACTTTAAATTCTCTTCCAATTTTTAACTACTCTGTCTTTCAAAATTTTGTATTACGCCTTTTTCCACATATTTAATTTCAATTAACTGCTTATCTATCTATGCTTAAATTATTCTATCGTCCTTTGTTCCATGTCAATAATAAGTCCGTTGCATTTCTTTAGCTTTCCTAGCTATTAAGAAACATCTGTTTCTCATGCAGAACATTTGCATTTTATATATATGCATCTATGCTTTATGTCTTTCTATACGCGTACATCACGCGTACTTTATTCCTTTCATTACCAAAACTGGACATGGCCTCACATCAGTTAAAAATACAGCTGAAATAATTTTCTATCACACGGGTTTACTGTAATTTTGGCTGCCTTTATCCTCAATAATTTGGTGCCGAGCGCTTTGTTATGTCTTCCCATTCTCTCTGTTGACTAGGAATATTCTGCGGTTTTTCGGCGTCTTTAATAATAAATATATTTTTGGCTCTCGTTTGGGCGTTCTTTAAATATGCCAAGTTTAACTTTCTCGCCAACCTCCTGATCATTCTTCCATTGAATTTGATTTCCGTTTAATCCGACCCCTTTTAACCATCATAGCTAACGGTCTCCCAACCACCACCATCCTGTAATCGTTTCCAAGACATCAAATAAAAGTTTGTTTCTTCTACAATTTGTCTCTCTTATAACTGCTTCGCAAAGTGACGTTTACCTGGATTATTTATATACGACTACACAACGCTCTCCAATATACCTCAACGCTTCTAAGATTAAACCTCCGGTTAGTAATTTAAATCCCCCCAACTAAGTCCAACAGCATATAATGGTGCCGCCCTGGCACTTTGAGTCTTAGCGGTAATTTTATGATGGTGGTGGTTGGCATTCCTCCATTGCTGCAAATAATACTCGCTGGCATCCTTCATTCCTGCTGAACTTATACTGACCGCCCTTCTACATAAGTTCTGGACATTTTAGTGCTATTTGTTGGCGGAACTCTTCATTACTGCTTTTTTTAAAAATTGACTGCTGATTGTTTTCGCTGTTTCTATCCCGTTAACGAAAGACATCGATGCGCTTCTTTTGCTGTGATTTATTTCTGCGAGGTGCCAATCCTCTGAACATGCGGATACTTAAGCCGTCGTGTGTGTTATCACAGCCGGTTATTTATTTATCTGTGGTGGACAGCTTTAGACGACTATAGACCTAGTCGAAATAGTTTCAGACGACTAGCAGGACGTCATCATTTAGAACAGTTATTTATATAAAACAACACTGTTTCAATGATGATATCTTGTTGGTTCATAGTACATTTCGAAGCCCTTGGATTTTATGTTAAAGAGTTGGGAAAATAACAGGTAAATTTTAAGTTTCACTTTTTTTCATATATATATACTCTCATAGTATGTTTTAGTGTATAAAAGTGTTTTCCTCCGTAGAATTTAAGTCATGTAGTATACCGCAGGTAGATATAGGAATTTCGTTTCAGAATCGCTAACAAAAAATCTTTTGATCTAAAGAAAATTTATAATAAACAAAATGTTACCCTAATGTTATGTATAACAATAGTGCAACTTTATTTATTACTAGCTGAAGTACCCGTCCTCGACGGGTTAGTGAATGCAAATTTCCAAAAAGCAAGAACTTTCGTCAGCATTGTAGGAGTACACAGAATGGATGTAGGATGTTGCCAAAGTAAAGAAAGCGAAGCTATAATTTTTATGTATTGTTAAAATTATACAGGTTAGAGAGTAACTAAGTAATATCATTTCATTCGCTTTAGTCGTAATTATGTGATGCGCGAAAGAATATTTACGCATATTGAAATAATTTTCGCAAAATCTCAAAATCTAATCAAAATTTTGGAAAAATTGGAAGCCTAGAATTTAAGTTGAGTGACAAACTATCATGTCACCCAAATTCGTTTCATTCCCTGCAGTCTTTATTTCGTGATGCTGGAACAAATTTTCAGCATTTTAAAACGATTTTCGCAAAATCTCAAAATGTAATCAAAATAAATTTAAAATTCAACGCCTATAAATTAAGATTAGCAACTACCTATCATATCACTAAATTTCGTATCATTCGTATTAGTTGTTATTACGTGATGTTTGAAGAAATATAAACGTATTTTGAGAGAATTTTCACAAAATCTCAAAATCTAATAAAAATGTTAAAAAAATTGGACTCCTATAGTTTATGTTGAGCAACCAACTATCGTGTGACCCAATTTCATATCATTCGCTTTAGTCGCTATTACGTAATGCGGGAACAAATATTCACTCAGTTTTAAACGATTTTCACAAAATCTCGAAATCTGATCGACTTTCTTTAATTAGATGCTTATAGTTTAAGGTGAGTGACCACTTATCATTTCACCAAATATCATTTTTTTCACCTTTGCATTTATTACGTGATGTGCGAACGCAAATTTACGCAGTCTGAAATAATTTTCGCAAAATTTCAAAATCTAATCAAGATTTTTTAAAAATGTTTTAAGTTGTGTGACCACCTATCATGACACCCAATTTCATATCATTCGCTTCAGTCGTTCTTACGTGATGCTTGAACACAAATTTACGCAGTTTGAAAGGATTTCCGCAAAATCTCAAAATCCAATCAAGATTTTTTAGAAATTGGACGCCTATGTTTTAAGTTGAGTGACCACCTCTCATGACCCCCAATTTCATATCATTCGATTCAGTCGTTTTTACGTGATGCTTGAACACAAATTTACGCAGTTTGAAAGGATTTTCGCAAAATCTCAAAATCCAATCCAGATTTTTTAAAAATTGGACGCCTATGTTTTAAGTTGAGTGACCATCTATCATGACACCCAATTTCATATCATTCGCTTCAGTCGTTTTTGCATGATGCTTGAACACAAATTTACGCAGTTTGAAACGATTTTCGCAAAATCTGAAAATCTAATCAAGATTTTTTAAAAATTCGACGCCTATGTTTTAAGTTGAGTGACCACCTATCATGACACCCAATTTCATGTCATTCGCTTCAGTCGTTTTTACGTGATGCTTAAACAAAAAAAGCGTCACGGACAGAATGACAGAATGACAGACAGACAAACTTTTTTTTGAGGGTCGCATCGGATTCCCGGGTGCTTGAAACGGATAGAAATCGCAAAATTTTTGAATTCCAAGAAATGTACAGACAAAAGTCTAATTTTATTTATATAGATTACTTCCTGTAAGATTTTGATTTATATATGTATATATATAAACTCGGCTATTCGAGCCTTGCCAGGGGGGACCCCTGAACCCCCTAATTTTTTAATTTCATTATTGCCATATTAAAACGATATTAATCGAGTATGTCATTTTATCGTATCTTTCGTGTATTTCGCCTGGTCACCCTATGTTGAAATTTTTATGATTGTAACCAGGGACGTACCCAGAAAAATATTTCGGGGAGGGTCCAAACGGTGAAAAAGGTAGGATTTTCCACGAAAAGACTTCATCATTATTACATTTTGCAAAACCTGACATTTCGGGTAGAGTCCAGACCACCCCCCCCTGGGTACTGCCTTAAATGTAACCTATTTATAGATAAATACATGGGATGCCTATTCACAGCTTACGGAATATTGTAACAATATATTAAAGCTTTTGTGAAGTAATAGTATTTAAATATATGTAAAATTTTAAAATTATGTCGCTATTTGGGGGGGGGGGGCATTTTTCGGACAATTTTCAATAAAGGGGGGGTGAGAGATAAAATGACATAGTCATTGTTTATAAATGATTTTATGTTGGTTCTGAAATGTGTTACCGCCTCTCTTATAAAAAAATCTTAAGCGACTGCAAATTTGTTAGAAAATTGCAGTTTATGAAAACTGCATACAATTATGATCACTAATTATAGGCGCACATAATTTGCAAACGATTGACCAACGGATTTTGCTGTTTTTATCTTTCATTTATGTTTTATCTTTTAAAATGTTACCCTTAAGGAATGTTTTTCTTATGCAGGGTGGGGTTGGGGGTTGATGAATAAGCCCCTACCCCAAATCCGCCACTGGCGCGTATTTTAATTATGACAGCATTACTGCAAATAGGCACTAATCCGGTACCGTGCCATTATATTGCAGTCACTATTAAGATACCAGGCCAGTGCCTTTATTTTTAATAATAGCCGGCACCCGGCCGTTTCATTTTGGGCATTATAAACTTAATGGGCCAGTGCTTTTGTTGTGAGTAACGGCCGGCACATGCAGTATGCCAGTAGAGTGCCGTTGCTTTCCCAGGCTTCTGGCAAGGTACTTCTCGGGCGACCACTTTTGGTACGATTCAGTTACTTTTTGCAGTGCCGGGCCAGTGCTGGACGTAAAGGCAGAAAGGCACTGGAAAGGTACTCCGCCAGCAGGTGTGTGTTTGCTGGGTACAATGGCCGCGGTAGCCCGGTTGGAGAGGTGTCGATCCTGGCACCAACGAAAGACAGCCATTCTCGCTAATGGCGACTGGGACACATGAAATGCGCCGTGGTCGCAACGTTGTTTTTGTAAGTTCCCTTAAAAAAGCGATACCTCTCAGGGAGGCAGTGGTATTCTGCTTGGTATTTTCTTAAACATTAAGAAGCCTCCGCTAACGATCGGTAGTTCTGCCGATCTATCGACTCCCAAATGAGGTTGTAATGACCTGTTCAGGAGTTTGTGGTAGAAATTAACAGCTTTGGCCAGTATTGCAGCTATCAAACTAATCTGTATTTGGAGTTGGTAGAAAATGCTGTAAAAGCAGAAGTGCCTAAGCCCCCATAATCCATGGAAAAAGACAGACAAACAAGACACAAGGTATGTATAGTGATCGTATAGATTATTTAGCACAAAACTTTTTATTTTAATAATGAAATAAAGTGATCCTTAGTTAAACTAGAATAAGGCGGGATAAGTAGGAGATTTTGTAGCATAATTTGACATTAATGTTGTACTGCCAGAACCCTGGACCTTAACACTTAAGCCATCTACCCATGTTCAATGTCTTATCCACTCGGCCATTGGTGATCAAGGGTTTACAGGTAACAACTTTTTTTTTTGTAATACAAATCATACAGCTGAAAATGTGTTTATTTTCAAACATTGCAGCTTTTTCTGAGTTTGTTTTTTTATTTAATCACATTTAAATTATAGTTTTGTTCTATTTTGTGTCATAAATTATTTGAGCATGAAAAATAATATGAATGTTATTTAACCTTACAATTACAAGGAAAAAATGCAAAATGGAGCCTTTGATAAATCATGTAGACCTATCACTAACTATTGAGCATCGTAATAAGACCAATGAAACCACTAAACTAAAACTTAAATTATCTGATGCTATTTAGGCAGCTACTTAAAACAATTATATAATGGCCAAAAATATTTAAACTTTTCTTAGTTGGACAGGAACGTGCCAACGTCTTGGAAAGTGGGGGGGGCGAACGATTTTTTCCGACATCGGGAGGGGGGTGGGCAGTCATTTCACCAGCCCCTCATCCCCCCCCTCCACCAACAAATGTTTTTAAAATAAAAAGTGTCAACCTTGGTAACAGGAAGATTTTTGTTTGTACTTCTATAGCTCAATTACAATAATCATTTTCTTCAAGGACGGGGCAGCAATTTGCCCCCCCCGCCAATTTTTATAAATAATCGGCTTCAATCTTTTTTAACCTCGTCTGTACACCCTCTCAAAAAGTATTCGAGTGTAAGCCAAATTTCCTGTATCAGTTTCATGTAAACTAATTAATTTACCGAATTCTTTTTCTCCTTTGTATCTCAATAGTTTGCTTAAAATAACGGTTTTCTCCGTGCGGAAGGGGATGGGTGGTGGCAGCTATTTCGCCCCCCCCCTTCCATTTCAGCTAGTAAAATTTTCGTTTATGCCTCATTAGTTTGTTTAAACAACCGTTTTCTTGAGAGGAAGGGCTGGAAAAATTGCTTCCCTCCATGCTGAAGGAGAAAACTATTGTACGCAAACTATTGAGAGGGCTAAAATACACAGGGGGCGAATTATATAGTTCGCCCATTCTACTCGTTTACCGAGGGAGCGATAAACCCCCCTGCCCCCCTTTGTTGGCACGTGCCTGTAGACAAGTAGCCTATATTAAATGGAAATTCAAAATACATACCCTGAAGTATCACTTTGAAATATCACATCATAATGACTGTTTGAAATTATTGAATACATTATTTTTTAATGTAGAGTACAAGAGGACTTTACTTTGCGCCTAATTCAGGAACAAAATTGGCCGGATCACGTAGCGGCCCACTAACCTCAGCATACTAGTGTCAAACATGCTTTAATTATGGCCACCCAATTTTAAAAACTATTTACAAATACCACGATTTTTTTTACATATACATCGTCCAGTCACATTAATGGGACCACTTGTTTAAAATCAGAATAATCACCTTTCGCAGACTGGACCGCTGCGAGACTGCTGGAAGAGAGTCAGTTCGGTTCTTGAATATATTCACTGGGATGTTGTGCCATCTTGATTTCAGTGTCATGGCATTGGTAGCTGCGATAGGTTCACGACTGGGGATCCATGGAATCAGATAGCCCGATCTGATTCCATGGATGGCCTTCGATAACCCGATCGAAGTGATAAGGAGATTCCCCTAGTAGCAAACGCTCATCGGTTCCATAAATGCCGATGATCGGTCAGAGAGGAAGCGCAGCGCGCCAAATGTTCTTCATCGAGTGGGGGGTCTCTTTTCTCGGATTTTGCTCGGGCATGTCCGCTTCTGAATAGTAGGGCTGGATCATCAGCAAGAGTAAAACTGGGCATAGAGCCGTTAAAGAGCCGATGGATTGGGGTTATATACATCTCGCAAAGACCTTGACTCGCAAGAGCAAACACCTTGCAACTTAGGATGTGAAGCCTATGATTTTTGGCGAAACTTTTAAACTGAGCAATCGATAAAAATTGGGGCATATCACAGCTAGAAAAAAATTTAAAAGTACAAAAAACAAACAAACCACAATATCACAGCTACACGGTCTCTTACTTTTCCCTCCTTTCTTTGAATTTTAGTGCTGCCATCTGTTATCAGAAGTAAGAACTTCATTTTTCTAGCTTCCGATACTCGGGATCGAACGCATGGCAGGCGAGCATTCTAACCACCAGACGGATCTGACTCGGAATGACGTGACTAAAGTTTGAAGTGATTGTTGTTCGGAATTGCAACTTTTAAGTATCTCTCTATTCTAAAAAAAAGTAAAGGCCGCTGGCGCTGTCACTAGCTTGTGGACCTATCTCCCTCCTAAACCGTGGGGATTTGAGTTTCGACTAAGGTGCCCACAGATTCGAAAAATTCCGAGGAACCTGCTAAGCTGACTTAAATTTCGAAAATCGAATTATTTTAGAAGATATTAAAAAACTGAAAAAATAAACAGAATGGTTGCCAGATTTGGCATAAAATCATTCATTCCTTTGCAACAAAGCGTTTCCAAGTATCTAGAATCGCGTGAAATTTACAAAGTTAACACAAAAAGCCTAATAACTTCTTCACCGTTTGCACGATCCGCTTGAAAATTTTCATGATCATGTATAAAAATATAAAAAACAATCTGCGCTTCTTTAAAAATCTGAAAATCCACCCGTTCCTTCCTTTTTAAGCGATTTTTCGCTTTTTTCAGCTCCATTTTATTTCCGAGAGTCAAAAAAGTAAATCATTTGCGTGACAAAATTACCCTTTTCAAGTGAATATGACGTCATACAATTGGGATTGAAATTCGTTTAAAAAAGCTTTTCCAGATTACACTTTATTATCATTTTTTTTTCACAAATAAATCGTTTGCATGGAGATGAGAATAGTTGTGTACACAAAACGAAATCTTTCGATTGCGAAAAGATTCCGCGAGTTTCCAGAACAACATGAAATTGAATTTGGGTATCTCTCTATTCTAGAAAAAAGTAAGGCCCGCTGTCGCTGGCGCTGTCAAAAGCTTGTATGCCTATCTCCTCCTAAACCGTGGGGATTTGAATTTCGACTAAGGTGCCCACAGATTCGAAAAATTCCGAGGAACCTGCAAAGCTGACTTAAATTTCGAAATTCGAATTATTTTAGAAGATATTAATAAAAAACTGAAAAAATAAACAGAATGGTTGCCAGATTTGGCATAAAATCATTCATTCCTTTGCAACAAAGCGTTTCAAAGTATCTAGAATCGCGTGAAATTTACAAACATGAGTTAGAATTACCCCCATTTTACGCCAAAATAAAAACTATATGAAATAAGTAACTCAAAATGTGTTACACAAAGTTGACAATTTTCAAATAGTAAGTTCGCTTAGACAACAGGAGTTTAGAATGAGCGATTATTCGTTTTTCCAAACCAGAATAACTAATATCTTGAAAATGAAAAATAATTAAATTGCAGATTATTTTGAAGCCGGTTCTCGTCCAGCTGGATTATTTCCTACCAGTAGAAATATTTGGCGGCGTTAATTATGCCATTATAGCAGTTACAGTACACTTTGGATATTTGCTAGCGCGACGAGATGGTATAATTCGTGGTGCTAAGTACGCCAATCTGCAAACGATTATGTAAATGAAAATATGGATAACGGTTTTCCGGTAACCTTAAATGAACAGTAATTATAGGTTGTGAGCATGTGTAAATCTACAAATAATGAAAAGTCGCCATGGGTGGCAAGCTATCCTATCTGTTCCATAGCTTTTATTAACTTTACATGTACGCAAGTCGCCAAATAATGAAAAATCGCCATGGGTGGCAAATTCGAAGGGTGTCCAATAGGATTTATATTATTAAAAATACAGCTGAAACAGATGTTCTGATTTTATTATGCTTTAGCTCCTAATTAATATAACTTTTGAATGGCAACATTGAAGATCATTGTGTTTCTGAGGAGTGCAAATAATTTTTCCAGCGATTATAAGCGGAGTCCGCACTCCAGGTGGAGTATAGCTCAGGACCCGTACAACACGGATTCCCATAACAAAATATCTTCCGTGTTATGAGAGGGAGGGGTTCTACTGTAGTGTGAAGTTTAAATTTTTATGTACCAATGAACATGCAAGAACCAAGCAATGTGTGGCTCAGTAACATTCTATCTGATCCAATCTTCGGGTTTTGTCTGTTGAAATTATGTCTTTTTTACGAATAAGCCTGATTAGAGGCCGAATGCCTCATACGAAAAGCGAGCGTAGCGAGTCTGTTGGCCTTGGCCCCTAGTCTAAATAAGTAAAACAAGGCTTTCCCTGTACACTTCTCAAAATTAAAAAAGCAATTGCAATTTCTATCAGTTTTAAGCATTTGAGACCCGTGTACGGCCGTCAAAAAAAAAAAAAGTTTATATGTCTTCTGTCATTCTGTCATTCTGTCCGTGACGCTTTTTTTATTCCCACATCACGTAAAACTGACGGATGCGAATGAAATAAAATTTTGTGATATGAGAGATGATCACTCAACTTAAACTATGCGCTCCGAATTTAAAAAAATATTAATTATATTTTGAGATTTTTCGAAAATTGTTTCAAACTGCGCAAATTTTTGTTCGATCGTCACGTAATAACGACTAAAGCGAAAGAAATGAAATTTGGTGACATGATAGGTGATCACTCACCTTAACCTATAAGCGTCGGATTTTTAAAATTTTTTTATTAGATTGAGATTTTTCTGAAAATCGTTTCAAACTGCGTAAATTTTTGTTCGCGCATCACGTACGACTAAAGTGAATAAAGCAAAATTTACTGACACGATAGGTGGTCGTAAAACTTAAACTATGCCCCCAGAGTTCCTTAAAATTTGGATTAGATTTTCAGATTTTGCGAAAATTGTTTCAAACAGCTTAAATCCCAGTTAGAAAATGTGTGCACTTTTTGAGCAGAAAATTTGCATATAAAGTGAATATTTTGAATACTTTCAAAAGTATACTTTTTTTGTGCACAGTTTTTGACATTATAGAATATGCACTTTTTAGTATGCATATGAACTGCATTTAGTTTGCACAAAAAGTGTATACTTTCAAAATATACAAAAATATCCACTATTTATGCACAAATTGTGCAGAATCTATACTTTTTTGAAAAAAAAAAGTGCACACATTTCTATCTGGGTATATTCATCTCAGAACAGCAAACACTTAGCAACTTAGGATGTGAAGCCTTTGGTGAAACTTTTAAACGCAATCGATAAAAATTGGCGCATATATCGTTGCATTGCACATTAGCTTGTTTATTTCTTTTATTGTATCAATTAATTCATGTATTTTCATATGCATATATTATTTTATAACTAAATATCCTTTTCTTTAAGCCTGTTCTAGGGAATAATGCAAATTTTTGAATGAAATGTCATTAAAAATTTACACAAAGGAAAATTTCTTAAATATATATATATAGGTATATGTATAAATTTCGCACTTTTTGAGGAAACTTCCAGAATTTTTAGTCGCTGACAAATTTTGTTTTAAAA
This sequence comes from Cheiracanthium punctorium, assembly GCA_038373885.1. Lineage (NCBI taxonomy): Eukaryota > Metazoa > Arthropoda > Arachnida > Araneae > Cheiracanthiidae > Cheiracanthium > Cheiracanthium punctorium. Next base: position 185,545 of record JAWZYV010011810.1, on the reverse strand, counting down.
ATATTCCTAGTCTCGCAGGTGGGGCAGCTGCCCTGTCTGCCTTTTTAGCTAGCACAAGAGAGATACATGAGAACACAACAAAGCTAAGAGCAAGAAGAGGAAAATATCATTCACCCTTTCGGTCCCCTGTTTTCCCGCGTAATAGCTAGCCAATCAGCAACCTTAAAACAAACATATGGTGTGCATATGATGTTCCTTGCACATTAATGAAGGAACAGAGATATTGAGGTGTTCAGCCACTTGGTAGAAAGACCGATATAAACCTGCCTGCTCGCTTTATCGTTCGCAAACTTGAAAGCGCCTATCAGATCTCAGTGTCAAGATTCGATCATCGGGAAAAGATGAACATACGAAAAATTAATGATGATCAGTAATGATCAGGTGATGAATCGTCGATGCACCGATCATAGGCCTGCCCAGAAAGCACAGCAAACTTGCATCAAACTTTCAGCAAGCTTGAATTAAGCTTGAAAATTTCAAGCGTGTAAGCTCAATGCAAGCTTGAATCAAGTGTTCAAGTTTACACTTGCCCAGCTTGCATTAAGCTTGACATAGCAAGCTTAATTTCAAGCTTAAAAAATGTTCCTAAAAAAAAATTCCTAAATACACGGGGTGCCCGTCGACGAACTCGCCCCACATATTTTATTTTTCCACTCTATGCTGAAATTTCAAGTTATTTTAATCTGTTTCCATCAAGCGACCGCGATCGAACTCGGGACTTAAGGGTTGGAAAGCCATCGTCCTCTCCATTCAGCCAATCTGCCTCGCTCTGGTATGACTAAAGTTTGAGTTTGAAGTGACTGTTATGGTTGTCACGCCGTTTTCTGGCGAGATCGATCATTGTCCGATGCCGATCTGTTTCTTTTATTTTTCCATGGGATGAATCAAAATTAAAATAATGTTAAGTGTGATTTATAGACTCTACTAAAAGGGAAATAAGCATAATATAAATCTAAAAGCAGCACACGTTTTAAAACTTTCAATATCGCGACACTCATGTTGGGCAATACTGGCCAAAATCGAGACAAACGACTGATTTTGAAATCAATTTCGTAGTATAATTGTATTTTATTTTGAAGAATTTCCATATTTGGAATTCTAGAATCTTTTTTTAAAAATTCTATAGTCAAGTACATTTATGACAGATGATAAATTTGTTATGTGGATGTGGCTTTCCAAATCAAGCAGTAATCATCAAGTTGTATTCAAGTTTGACAGTTCAAATGACTTCTCTAAGCTTGCTGCAAGCTTAAAATGAATTGAACTGTCAAGCTTGTTTTAATACGTCAAATTCAAAGAAATGACAAGCTTGATGACAGCTTATGTGCTGTCTGGGTGGTAACGCCCAAGCAAAGATTGCTACTAGGGTCTAGACTGAATTTGAATCAGGGGAGTTTGCTGGCCAGAGGAGAACTGTAAACTCATCCTGGTACTCTGCTAACCATGCACGTACACTGTGATCTGTATGACACCTCGCTTTGTTCTGCTGGTGGATGCCATTATCCTGATTAAAAGCAATTCCTATGTAGGGGGGGGGGGACATGGTCCGCAAGGATAAAGGCAAACTTGTTTTGATCCATCGTGCTTTCCACAATGAAGAGTGCACCCAAAAAATGCCACGAAAGTATTCCCCATTCACATAACATTCAGACATAATGCTCCCTTCTCCAGCTTGGAGCCTTCGGACAGTTATTGCAGAATGTTTGCTTTCAGACGTTTTACGCAGTATACGACAACGTCAATCTGTCAGATGAAGCATAAAGTGGTCATTGGAAAAAGCTACCTGTCGCCACTCAGTGACGTCCAGCTGCTGCACTGGCTTGCAAATTCCAGCCATCTTCGTCGATGAACAGCAGTCAACATATGCGCATTAACCAGGCGTCTGCTGTGGAGACCCATACTTAGCAGTGTTCGCTGAACCTCTATTGAGGAGGTACTGTTGGTAGCCTTTTGGTTCATCTGAGCGGTCAGTTGCTCAATGGTTGCGCGCCTATTCCCCCGAACGTTTCTCCTCAGTCGTCGTTCACGTCTGTCATTCATGCCAATGATAGTGCCATCTTGCCAGATACCGTATACGTTTACCACGGCGGCATTCGAACAGTTTACAAAGTTATCCGTTTTTGTTATGCTTTCACTCGTGGCCCCAAAGCCAATGGTCATGCCCTTTCTGTTGAATTTGAGCATTCTGTTGAATTTGATATTTGCACTATTTGATCTTGTCCTCAGTGCTGGCTGGTAAGATTTTATATGTTGTCTGTAATGAAGGAATGTTGAGTCTGAGGTTCGAATCTCTCAAATACTGGTCAAACTTATATTCAGAAATTAGGATTACCTTCGACTGAAAAAAAAAAAAAAAATGTGGACAAGTAGCCTTCCAAAAGACCGCCTCTGTACCATACTGACATTCTATTTCCTGGTCGTCTATAATCAGTTTAAATACAAACACTAACTATATTGTATTTTAGGGTTACTTAGATATATTTCACAAATGATAGCTGTAATTCTTGTTTTAACAGCAGAAGTCATATAATCCCCTCGCCAAGCATATATGCATTTCTCACTCCATCACATAATGCATAATACGCTAAAGGATACATTTACTTATAGTACATTATTTTATATGAACTGTACTTGTCACTTTTACATCATAAACAACCAATAAAATATTTAATGCGTTTCATATGTTTTAACTTCATGTAGGATGAAAATTTATTCTTCGTGGGCGCACGAATTGTAGCCATGGTTTGAACTCGTTGCTAACAAGATTTTAATTCCTTTCAATTAAATTAACAGAGAAGAGTTATTGACAAGTTGACATCCACCAAATTAAGTGAAACACTCTAGTCGACGTTTGAGAGACTTAAATAGTTCATAAGATTTTGTACGAATGAATTAAATTTGTGTTTGACTGCAAGGGAAAATTGTTAAACTTGGAATTCTTACCGTACATTTAAACATAATTTCGTAATTTAAGTACAGTACTTAAAATAATTTGTGAAAATGCGCATATGAATGTTTATAAATGCTTAATCATTTTAATATTACCCTGCATAAATCTAATAAAATGTACACGCTGCATACTGCTTTAAATGATAGAAACAGCTTTTTAATTAAACGCATGGTAATTACAAAAGTCATTAAAGCAGCGGGTGTCCAAAAAAGGTGTTAATAAGTTTTATTTCTTTATCTATTAGAGATAGGTGGGCAATGTAAAAAGAAAAAAAATGTTCAAAATAACGTAGGAAAAAAAGACTGCATTAAGGAAAATTATCTCGTAAAGTTTCAAAAAGTTGCACTTTGACTTTTGACTTCGCACAAAGAAATTCCCAGTTAGTAAAATTTGTCCCATACACTCAAGAGGGGATATAAAAAATTTCAGCTTTTCATCCTTAAAAAATCTCAGGAATATGAAGCTAAATATATGTTGACTTAAATCACTTTTCAATATATGTTTAAAGGAAAAAAATCACGTAAAATGATCTTGTTTCAGGGGTTGTGCTGAAATTACGAAAGAAAATCATTTCTTTGATTCTAGCATTAAACATTCATATTCAAATTCATTTATAACTCCTGATAATCTTTCTAAAGATATCCCTCGGAGTTTTTATGATGGGAGGCTAAAATTTTCTATATCATGTTATGCCTGTATTAGACGGATGGAACATGCGCATTTTTCAAATTGGGACATTTTTGTACTTGGGCTGTATATAAATTTAAAAAGCGTAACTTTTTTTAAAACTAAGGAGAGGAATTTTTCTTAAACGTGTTTTTTCCTAGCTTATTTTGAGCATTTTTTTTTCAATTTACATTGCACACTTAACTTCAATATGTAAAGAATTAAAGTATGTTAGCACACTTTTGGGACACGTTGTATAATTTAAAAAGTACTGCTTAACGAATTTTTAAAATCTATACACGTATATTACCAGTTGAGAGGAATTTTATGAATCGCATGCAATTTAGTTTTAAAGAGAACAAACATGAACATTGCCAGATGATAAGAGATTACTTTTTTATCAGGTTGTAACGAAAGTTCTCCGCCAAATCTGCTTGAGTCAGCTCATGCGGCACCCAGCGATTGAACTTGTACATCAAGTTTATGGGATGCATAGCATGACTAATTGGCATGGCATTAATGTCTAACTCTTTAGCTAGCTCTCAAGTAGTTCTCGCAGGTGGCCCTCATCAACATCAGCAGGCCGGCCAGAACGCTCAGCTCCTTGAATGTCATAGGCCCTGTTTTTGAACTTTCAGTACCAAACCTTTACAGTGCCATATGATACAACAGTAAAATCTAAATTACACACAAAATTCTTTGACATTATGTAGCTGATTTTTTTGCAACAGAACAGGAAGTCAATGATGGTTCTAATCCAGTAACGTGATAGTTCCATTTCAGACACCCTGTACTTAATGATAACGATATTTTTAACAACACACTGTTCGAAAGCAAGTCCCTTTCTTTCAAAAGACAAAAATTGTTTGACAAAATAGGAGCAAACACACTAACGTGAACTGTTTGCAGACGATATTTGTAGTGGCGGGAAACTTTCGTTACAACCTAATAACTCTATGTTTACCAGCATATATTTCTAAACAATAGCGTGATCTATGGTGTATTACTATCACCATGAACACATATACTTTACAACCCGTTTCATCTTAGTTATATTTATTGCTGCTTTTTTCTTTTTTCTTAACTGTTATATTCGAAAAAAATATAGCAGAAAACTCTTTAAAAACTAATTTCATACGGGATAAATAAAACTTTGTATAGTAACACACATAAAAAGGTATTTACGCTCTGGACGATCGATATTACATTCAGTAATACTAGTATTAAAAATAGGAGAAGAAATCTAGGAACAAAAGCCAGGAAGACAGGCTTGCCGGCACCACATTCTAGAAATTCTGCTTTCTTCTGTATTCACGCAATGCACCATCCACGTCCAGTGGACTTACTGCACTGCTGTTTGAACAACAGTTTTGAACCTCAAGTGAAAAACGCTGAGTTGCCGGCAGCCATTGAGAGGGATAGCAATCAGTTATGGAATTTGCGCAAAGCGAACATCTAATGCCCGATGCAAGATAAAATTACAAGAGATACTGGAGCTTGCTATAAATTTTCTGGGATGAACACTTCGTGGTATACGCTTTCGTGCTGAGCAAAGTGAGTATCTGAGAAAAATTGTAAAGGATATCTTGGTGAATGCAGAATTGTGATCAATATTGTAAAAGATATCTTGGTATACAGCACACCTTTCTGTGCAAGCACAGATAAATGGTTTGAAGCTTTTTTTGCTTCTTGTAGCATACAAAGAGGAAAAACCTGAAATACCATCTGTTCTGCCAACAAACTGTCACATCTTCCTCAGCGTCCTCAGCGTCCTCTGTCCTCAGCGAACGCTAGCGTACATTCTCTGATAGCACTAGCTTTCTTTAATTCGGATGTTTTAGTAGAGTAAAAGCGGAAGATGGTAAGAGCCTTTCATGAGCGAGATGGTGAAGACGAACCACTGAAGAGAGCAAGATTGTAAAACAAGAGATTGACGAATTGATGACCTAGACATTATCTTTGTTTAGGGAAGAGCAACAGAGACAGGTTTTTAGCGTATTATAAATTGAGAAGGAGTTCCGATAAATTGATTTTGAGCATTGGAAACTTCAAGATAGCTACCAGCAAGACTTACATGGAGATACTGGAGCTCGATATATTTTTTTTCTCTGAGGAACACTTCGTGGTATACGCTTTCGTGCTGCATTAGATGTCCATCAAGAAAATTGAAAGTTGTAAACGACAATGCGGAGCGTGGCGTGTCCCTAATCGAGTATTTGTTAAGACTACGAGTAAGAAAGAAGAGAAGAAACAGTGTCTTCTTCAAGTGGTTCAGGAATATCGAAAATTATACCTAGGTTGCAAGAAAAGTACCTTTAAAAATTAAATCAGACCTATGTTTGTTTGTTTGACGCGCCCACACGAGGAGCATCTGCCTACGGGTGTGTGCGTGTGTGGGGTGGGGGGTAATTTCAGACCTAATGAGTGAGTTATTATGCAGGGTATCCCAAAAAGGTGGTAACAGGCTTTAATTTTTTATCTATTAGAGATGAGTGGGTAATGTAAATTGAAAAAATGTCCGAAATAAGGTCGGAAATAAGACTCCTGCAAGAAAAAATTGCTTTCTTTAGTTGTCAAAAAGTTACACTTTTTAAACTTGTATACTAGTCCCCTACAGAATATTCTCAGTTAGTAAAATGTGCCCCATACACAAATTAGGTGATATACAAAATTTGTTAATTAAATCCTTAATGATGTCAGAGATAGGAAGATAAATATAACGCTGATCTAAACCAATTTTCAATGGCTTTCGAAGGTAAAAAATCCTGTCGAATGATGGTATTTCAGGGGTAGTACAGAAACTACGAAAGAAAAAATATTTTTTCACTAGTAATAAACGTTTATATTCAAAATCATGTATAGCCACCATCATCTTTCTTTAAAGACATCACTCAGATATTGTATGATGAAATGCTGAAATTTGGTGCATCACCTCATTACTGCATGGGGTATATTTTGCTGATTGAGAATTTTATTTTGCTTGGAGGTGGTATACAAATTTAAAAAGTGTACCTTTCTGTAAAGGAATAAGAGGAATATTTTTCTTAACGGAATCTTATTTCCGACCTTATTTTTAACATTTTTTCAATTTACATTGCCTACTTATCTCTAATAAATAAAGAATTAAACCCATTACCACTTTTTTGAGACACCGTGTATATTTTCAGTATTTGATTTGTGTTTCATAATTCTCTGTATTTGCTTTGTTTCTCTTATTTTTCTGAGCATCATTTTTTTTCATGTTTTTCCTGTATATGATTTTTTTTCATATATTTTTTGTTTTTTTTGTGTGTTCTTTTTTTCATAAGGTAAATAAAAAATATAAAGTAACTTTAGTACTAATTACGCATCTCCTTGTGCATTTATGTCAATATTACGAAATTTGAATACGGCTGCGCGACCAGTAAATATAAATATATTTTACTAATATATATGCATGTAAGTATTGGCAGGTAGATGGATACACAACAAAGTTTTTATGCATTATTAGTTGTTAAAATATAGAATTAATTTTTTACACCACCAGCTTTTTTTTGGGGGGGGGGGAGGAGAGCTGACTCATTTAGATACTAAATCACCAGAGTTGTTTTAAAAAAGTGTACATACACGAAGATATAGTGTTATAAATAGTGCACGATTAAAAAATGTGTTTGAATTATCCGTTTCCTTCAATTTTGTATCAGAGCTATAATCTATGATTATGAGCCCGAGAAAATAAATTTTCAGTCAAGGCAAATACTTTACATATATATCTTAATACACTATACAAAATATTTTTTTTAATAAATGGAATATAATTTCACTATAGTCTCCAGTTTTAAAACAAATTCACGATACAGTCACAATACAAAAATGCAATAATGGTTAAACCAGCTATGATATATAATTAAAGCAATAAATAAATTTATTTAGACGAAAGAAAGGTAAAATAGTGCGTACAGAACACATCTATGAGTCGAAGTAATCATAACTTCATTTGTTTTACAACAGCTAAGATATTTCTATTATCCAATCGTAAAAAACTATGTCCATGAAAGCAAAATCTTCACCGAAGACATTCCCTCCGAATTCAGGTTGAATTTATTTCATAACTCTGATTATGATAAAGAGGCATTTGGTATTCGGATATAAACTAAATTATCACAAGCGAATGCACCGATAAATAAGCTGCATACGTAGCACCCACTGCAAAGGACTTAGCATTAGGTAAAATAGTACTCCAAATATCTTCAGTCGTCTGTTACATGCATAATGCGACGATATTCTTGTACCTTTAAGGGATCGTAACTCCAACTTGAACAGCAGGCAGAGTTATTCAAGAACATATTGCATTCAAAATTGTTAAAATCAGCTTTGTAGGTATTGTTTTTATTACAAACGGAAGTAACTGAGGCATTTCATTCGTCCAAGGTCGGAGATGCTAGATGGAGAACCGAAAATACTATTTTAGAACTAGGCTTTAGAAGATTTACTGATAATCTTCTTTTTTTAACAGAACTTCTGTTAAAGAACAGGAAAAATATTTTATTTAGCAATAAGGGAGGTTCTTGTGAAAGTCAGGTTGATATTGTCGTGAAATTCAGATTTTTTATAACAGTGCAGTCTTGAACATTTAATTGAAAAATTTCGTCTTTCGAACGAGCTTGTACTAGTGGGGGCAAGAACTGGGCAAATGTTATGAAATACAAAATATAAATAAAGTTATCATTGAATTTTCTCTATCACGGTATAATACAAGGCATATTTTAAAGGTTTGTTGACCTTTTAGAAAATAAAGAGATAAATCATTTAAATATTTCCACTGTATTCATTTATACGTATTTATGCATTAAAAGGATTATTTATGCATTTCGGAACTCTTCAGTTGTCTCGAAACTTCTAAAATCAAGAAGATTGAAGCTTTACAGGAATCAAGAAATCCATAATTCTGGACAATTACTGTACAAATGTTTTTTAATACACAGGGTGGTTATAATTTAAGTTCCACAATAAAACGGTCAGAAAGGGAAAACTGCAGGGCCAAATGTTATAAAACTTGGTAATCGTGAAAAAGTGATATAGGGAATTTTTTCCCCCTCTGAAAATAAAGTTCAAAAATTCACCACCAGGGGGAAAATGGCGCTTTATGCAATATTGGTAAACGAAATAAGACTTGAAGACATCGGTTTAATATGTTCGTAATCGTTTTTGAAACGTGCTACAAATCGGGCGTCCACCGTTGTCCGAAAGCAATTTGAATCGTATTATTTTATTCTCAACAGCAGCTCTTAGCATATCAGGAGGAATGTTACAGACATGTAGGTGCATCGCACCTTTCAATTCCGCCATATTGTTTAGATTATCCCCATAAACAGTGCTTTTGAGATAACCCCACACAAAGTTTCGTTTTAGAAGCGATTACAAACATTTTAAACCGATGTCTTCATGTCTTATTGAATTTATCAATATTTTGCACACAGTGCCATTTTCCCCCTGATGGTGAGTTTTTGGACTTTTTTTTTCTCAGATAATAAATTCCCATGACCTCCTTTACACGATTACTAAGTTTAATAACAGTTGATGCAGTGGCTTCCCTTTCTGACCATATATACCATAGGTTTCAATCATTATGCCATGTACTTTCATAAAATCTTGCATTAAAGTTCTCGACTTGATTCATCAATTAAATGCTCCATTTTTAATGATTTGCATTATATACTTGTTAATGAATCTATATTTCTAATTACCACAGAAAAAAGTTGAATCTTCTGAATATTAGCAACCACCCGGTATCGCCGAAGGTATTTGAGGCCAGACACAAATTTCGTATCTATGCTAATCGCATCATACTAAATATTTCGATACGTCTTAAAGGTAAGAAAAAAAATCAAGCTTTTTCAGCGTTCTAGTCTATGATTAAGCTTTTACATAAGAGCTGCTTGTCAAGGATAATTTTCTATACATTTTAAATAGATAACGATTCAACATTCGTCAGCATTCTGAAGTTTATCCATTTCCATTTATCAACTAAATGTTCCATTTTTCATAATTTACATTATGTAAATGTTAATAAGTCTATATTTCTAAATACCATATCTAACTTTCTAGTATCAATAAATACAGTTATTTCTTTTATATAAAACAGGGTCAAGCTTCACAGAATATAAGATTTAAGATGCATTATAAAATACTTGTATAGGATCTCCGATCATTCTATACATTCCGAACATATTTTATAATAAGTGTTAAGTAAATATTTTAAAACACAATAATATAATCCTAGACTATATAAAAATTTCCATCGGTTTTATAAAGTACTTAAGATATTACACCAGACATTAATATTATTCTAAGCAATCCTCTCAAAGTTTAAAATGATTTTACAGGTTCTTTAAAAAATCAAATATATCTAAGAATATTTCTTGTTAATTACTTTTGTTTCCAAAGAGATTTATAAAATGTCTTTTTAAAAACGCAATGTGAAAAAAGGGAAAAAATACATCTTTTCTCTCCAAAAGTAAAATTAACAACCTTCCTCAAAGGCTACGACACATTTTCTCTTGACAAAATCTGTAACTGAAAGCAAGGAACAAAGGATTTTTTCAACTACGTGTATAATTTGCTTTAATCAATATACTTCACAGAAAAGTGTAAAATCCCTCGTATTTTACCTAATTATTTTTAACACTTTCCAAATGTTGTAAACTGTTAATGACTTTGCGGATTGTGAATCTGACCATTTAAACAATACTTTCTTTACAAATTTAAAGAATGGAGTGATTTTTTTAAAGAAAAATTTTGGCGCCGTGTTTAATATAACGCTAGGCATTAGAAAGATTATTTTAAAAATAGCTGTACCATTAAAAAACGACTCAATTAAAATTCTTGAAATATGTTTTCTTGCTGAACATTTATGAAGTAAAAAAGAGCTTAATGGAAATAATTGCATAGCAGCACTATTAACCGGTATAAAGAAATTTTGATAATTGCAGATTTCTTGATTTTAAATGTATAATAATTTAAATGTAGCTGGATCAGAAAATAAAATTCTGTTGACAATATTTGGGATACTTTCATCTAAAAATGAATTTATTTCGAAGAAACATAAAGGACGTATAAGCTATAGATAAATGCGTTAAACTGGGTAGTAACATCATCAAGAGACAATATAAATGTTATTTTAACTGAGTGCTGTAATAACCGACATTTTAAATTGCTCTTATGCTAGCGGAACTAATCACATTCTTTTTTACGAAGTTTGACTATACCTCTATGTGAAGCTTTTCACAAAAAAGGCTCACTTTTAATTTGAGATTACCCTAAAACCAGCTTCTCAGTATTTATAACAGAAAAGCAAATTTTGATGTGTCAAATACCTCTTTGAAATGTTTTTTTTTTCATTCGTATAGAAAACATTCGTATAAATGAAGTCATAAAACAAAATCGTAACTAATGGATCATGTATACTTCAGCTCCACGCAATTGGGTTTACAAAGCGTCATCCTCAGTCTTCCATTGGGCCCGCTCATAAAAAATGATAATTGATAGAAAGCGTTTGAATTTACTGAGTTCAACGTTGAAGTAGGTAGTAAAAACGGTCGCAGCCCCTCACCTTTTTTTTAGCAGACAATTAACTTAAAAAAATAAAAATTACGAGACTCCGCGATTCAGAAAATTCAGACCACGTTTTATCAGTTATCACTTTCTGTGAACAGGCCTCATAGAAGATTCACGATGGTTTACCCTGAACACTTTCATTGCAAAAAGTCAACGATGGAGATTTTCTTTCTATTCCTAACGTTCATATCTTGTATTGCACTTTAGAGTGCAGAATGGGAATCTCTCCTTTTGCTTTTTCCGATTACAGGTGCTAACAGACTAAGCAGTTTTCAAAATATGTCTTGAGCATTATAAAGCGTACTTTCATGCTTGACGTAAATGACACAAATTTATATATATAATGGAATTTGATTAGTAAGAATTCAGAATGGGTTAACTGGTTTTTGTTTTTGTTTTTATTTTAGCCAACGTTTTTTTCATAATTATTTAGCAATAATAATTCCTGTATTTTAATTAATGTCTGTATATTTAATCAGTAATGCAGCAAAATTAAACATTTAAATTGATAATGCACGTATGACATTCGATTTTTATTTAAATTTTATGTAGTAAACTGTAATGACACTCTGACTTTATTCTTATGTACAATCTTTAATAAATGTCACTAGTCTAAGTTTCTGTCACTAGTCAGGAAAGTTATTTCCGAGAAGCGATTTTAGTTGGAAAATAAAATGCTGATATACTATTGACAAGCATATTTTACATTCAAACTCAATGTAATCGACAAAGAAGTTCATTTATTTATGAATATAACAAACAGTTTATTTTCCAAAAATATCTCAACCATACTCTGTTCTTTTATATGCTTTGTTCTTTTCAGAGCAAGAAAGGTTTCTTCATTGCCTGAATTTTTTACACGGAAAGATTTTGAAATCATTTATTCACAACCCCCAAAGTTTTCCTTGCTAAAGAAACACACTTAAATATTACTCTGATCTTTTCACTTTACAGAAACTCTTACTGTTTTCTTTTAAGTCAAGTACATTCTTTAACTCCTTCCAGGCTCATTTTATTTCGGAATTATGGATCAAATAATGCGAATGTTTTATGCTTATTTTCATAAATACATATCTTTTTAAACATTACAGCGTATTTCGCATATAATGTTTCCTAAAATCTAATGTAAAAAAAATCTATTCATAGTGCTGGAATTACACTCGGGATGAGCCAAGGTTGTACACTACGCCTGCTTGAGTTCAGCTCGGTAAAAGCCGGGAAGGGCTTAATATGATACCTGCTATTTTTCAACTGTACATATGGATAATATTTAAGACTTAACGTAACAAATAAGCCATTATCTAATTTACATGACGCAAAGGACTAAACTTCCAATTCGATTACAGTACTATTTTTATTTCTTCACTTACAGTTTATGTTGGTTTGAATCGGAACAAAGTCCAAGATTATTATAAATTAAGCTTTCCGTAACTTATAGGCTTATGCAGAGCGTTGCATCAATATATTCATTTTGGCCAACAGTCGTCAGATTATTCAGTCGTTCATACATTATTCAGTCAAGATTAATTAAAAACAAAGTAAAAGAATTCGTTGCATTCGGGCATTGCAGATTTTTAATAAAATAAACGTTATACATTCCCCTGATCCTACATGTGAAAATGGGCCTTGTCTGTCCAAAGAATGTTCCATAGTCGTTGACTATTCGTGCAACAACCTGCAACGCAAGTCGTTTCCCGACCTTCATGTCCGTCAGACAATTGATTAAGGCAATGAATTTCGTAAGGAAAACGACCTAGGATGCACATCTCACAATTTCTCAAACGCTCAAATAGAGCATATGATTAGCAAGATTATACCAACATCTTAGGGTGATTGACAAAATGCTTTCACAACAGCTGTAGACACGTCCTTCATGTATGTAGCTTCTACAACCACGAGTTGTACAGCCAAATGCAGCTTCTTGCTTGAATAGTAGTCGATGATTAAGCAACAGATACCAACGGCAAACTCTAAATGACACCATTCGACGAATTATTTGCACTGCTATTTTTAATAAAAATCACGAGCACATAATCCAAGAGTCTCATGTCAAAATTTTATAACACGTATAACACTATGCACAGCCCTCTTAGTTGGAAAAGTTTAATTCCAACAATCCTTGCACTTATAATGTTGTTAAAATTAGCTCCAATTATGGTTATCAATCATGATGCAGTATGTTTTGAATTCTTGTGTATTAGTTTTGCGGAATGGTCGTAGTTATTTCTTTAGTCTAGGTGTTCTTTTCTCAAGAAGAGCAACAGTTAGACAGTGTATGGAATATCGCATCCTGTTTAGACAACGCATTAAGAAAGATAAAATAAACGCTTTTGTCGAAAACAAATAATGAGAGAAATATAAAATGAAGAATATCCCTTAACATAAAGATGATCAGTATTCAAGTTTAACACTTGAAAATTATATATTTAAATAACTGATAATATTCGATATATTTTACGATTATGATTTTATGATTACTTCGAGGTTTTATTTATTTATTATTTGTACTTTAATGACTTGTACGTTGCTGAAGTAACTATGGAGATGCTGAGCAATTTCAAATCTGGATAACTCGATGTCTTTTGAAAACCCTCTTCACCCAAGTCACATTTAAAATTCAGCCGCAAAAGTACTTACACAAGAACGTGTGTGCTTTACTTAACAGTGTTTCTATAAATATTCCAAAAAAAATTATCCAAAGAACTATCTTACAACAAATGCATTTTTATGTATTAGATAGTGTTTTTTTGTACATCTGATTTATCACAGTAAAATCTAAAAAACTTTTTTTTTCCTTACAATACAATCAGTTAACTTTATATGCATGTCTCTTTCACAAACTGAATAACAAATCTAAACACTAAGAACTAGGAGAAAATGTTGAATAAACTTATCTTTCAAATAACTGGCAAATGAGAAGCTCTATCAACCCTTTTATATTCGAAATGAAAAATATTACGAGTCTAATCATATTTACTTTACCCTTTGGGGGTGTCTCTTAATTAGCGACTACAATTACCTGATATCCAACAAGGGATATTTTCGAAGAGCTAAATTTGATTAAGTTACTTCATTTCCGAAAATCATTTATTCCATCTGTAAAAAAAAACAATAATAATAATAATAATAATAATATGGTTCAATTTTTCCAAAGTGACGTAGCAGACCAAATTAACTAATATATTAGCAAAAATTCAAATAAATACCAAGCTGCACTGTTGGTTAATAAGTTCAATCAAATTTCTTTCTTGAATCAGAAATAGTATTCTGTGAAAATAGTACTAAAACATGAAACAATCTGCTTCTAAGGTAACTGATCACATTTTGAGTGCGCAAATGTTCTCTTCTATAGGCGCATACAGGGAGAAAAACATATGAATAGCAATTTTTTTACACAGTAAGAAAAAGGTAATTGTAGCACGCTTTAAATTTTAAATAACTTTACAAATTTACACAATTTTGTTTGTCACAGTTTTACAAAAATGTGATGTCATTTATAAAATCTTTGTCTTAAATTAAAAGAAAATTTCTGAAAATTTTATTTACATGCAAAACTATTGAAATTATTTGAGCAAAGGAATACTATTTATTATACACGACATATTTTAATGAAATAAAATTATTCAAATTTCACACTTATTGTAATAAGTATGATCTTTTTACAATTTAATGAAAATTGTAATATAAAAATATAGTCTATTATGCCATCGTTCAACAACAGATTATAATTTCAAATATATTAGACTGAGGCAAGTCTCTAACATCATCTCCTATGAAACAATTCACTGGCGGAAAACTTACTAGGTTTCATAAAAAATTGGATTATAATATTTAAATATATACATTTTGAAGAATAAATTATATGCAAATTTTAATTTTATGCGAAATATCATACGTACTAATCTTGGGCTCACATATGATACATAATGTCAATAATGTCTGAACTTTAACACTCTGATAGTGTTAACAAGAACTGATCTTATGTAATTCCGTATGTTTTTATAAAATATTTTGTTAAACAGCTTTATGTTTACTTTAATCTCAGAAATTATAGAGTTATAACAAAGTTACGTTTTTGCCTTTTCCTATACAATCAAACGATTAAATATATTCCATTTATAATTTTAAACCCCTTTTTTCCCATGTTTACTTTTAGAAACAGCCTAGAATACTTAACTTATTACTCCGTATCAACATTTTTGGAAATTTATAAAAATGTTTTTATATGTCTCAGTCATTTTTGCCATCGTCATGACTCAGAACATACAGTAAAATAAAAGGTTACATTTGCTTCAAGCACTTTAAGAATGTCGTCTTTAAAATTGACTGAACGCGTTTAATCTTTTATTTTCCGTATATTTAATTTAATTTATTTTTAACTTACACTTTAGACATATTTCAACGGATTTAGTACTTTATTCAATTTTGGTCTCGTTCTGTTATTCTTACATATTTTTGTTATTCTTGCATATTTCTCGTGAGTTTTCTTTAAAGTAATTCTGTACTTTTTACATCTAAATATAATCAAATACAGTCTTCCGAATTTTCAGTATATAATTCAATAATGGGGTAGATATACAAGTTTAAAATAAACAAAAACTTTTCCTGGCATCTTTGAGACCTGTTTTTCGGTGTTTGGATAGGTTAAGGTTTTACTTGGTGTGAATTTCAATAGAGCTGATAGAGATCCATGTGTATGTGTATATATAAATAGATAGACAGATATAGAGTGTTCCAAATATATTGCGGCAAATTTAGGTGCGGGACATAAAAAGGATTTAGAATCACATATAAATGCAAGGTCTAAAACGTTTCTTTCACATACACTGGTTAATAATACCTTCACAAACGGTATTGAAGTGTTAGTAAAATTTCATACCATGCTTTGCCCAAGATGCAATTCTTTTTACGTAAATATGTTGATGAAATATTATTTAACTTGCCTTTTTAAGGTTTATTACAGGATTAAAAAGGAAATATTTTTAATTACTAATTTTAGTTCAGTATTTTAAACTAAAAATATTATTACATTTTGATAAAGCAAGGTAGAAAATTTCACTAAAACTTCAGTACCTTTTATGGTGTGATTATTGACCAGCGTATGAAAACGTATTTGAACTCCCTGTGATATTCTGAATCATTTTTATGTTTCCTACCTCCCTTTAAATTTTGTCATTATATTTTTGGAGCACCGTGTACATATATATATATATATATATATATGTCTACAGGGTGTCCATTGAATGAGTAAACAATTTGAACGCAAATAAGAACACGGTTTGAGATAAAAACGCGCCGTTTGCAGTATTTTTATTAGAAAGCAATAAATTTCGAATAAAATCATTTCGTTCAAATAGTTTCAAATATCAGCACCAGATGACGCTGATGGCCCGTTGGCTACAAAGATATCATTAGTCGTTCGTGAATCAGCTCACGTGAAAGTTTCCTGTGCAAAAATGGTGTATTCTATGGAACAACGAATATTTCTTGTATGAGAATATCACCGATTGAATTATGATGTCGAAGCCAGACGAAGTTTTCAACGGAAATTCAATGTGAATTTTAACCGACGAAGAACGCAATAAAGCATTTGTTTGCAAAATTTGAACGGACTGGAAGTGTGAACGACAATCGTGCAGGGAACGTAGGGCCACCGTATGCAGCCGTCACCGACGAAAATGTCCAGGCAGTCGAACAAGTCAGAAAAGGGTAAAATCATACAAGATGGTGCGCACCCCATGTAAACACGGCGACAGTCGATGGAGCTTGGCAGTCGCCAAGCTCCAGCGACTGTCGCCAACCATTTTGCACGATCAGCAATGTCAAAGTATTTTAACACATTAAAATTGCACATATATTCCACTTACAAAAACATTAAAACAAAATACAACGTGCATATTTAACCAAAAGAACGTCTGCAAATTCAGTAACACGCAATTTAAAATGAGCAAACAGTGGACCGTTTTTAACTAAAAAAAATACAGTTGATTCAGCAACCCAGTTGTACAGCTATGTAAACTATGCAACCAGTGGACCGTTTTTAACTAAAAAAACCTCAGTGGATTCAGCAAACTAGTTATACAGCTATGTAAACTATACAACCAGTGGACCGTTTTTTACTAAAAAAACCTCAGTGGATTCAGCAACCTAGTTGTACAGCTATGTAAACTATGCAACCAGTGGACCGTTTTTAACTAAAAAAACCTCAGTGGATTCAGCAACCTAGTTGTGCAGCTATGTAAACTATGCAACCAGTGGACCGTTTTTAACTAAAAAAACCTCAGTGGATTCAGCAACCTAGTTGTACAGCTATGTAAACTACGCAACCAGTGGACCGTTTTTAACTAAAAAAACAACAGTGAACTAAGCAACCTAGTTGTACAGCTATGTAAACTATGCAACCAGTGGACCGTTTTTAACTAAAAATACCTCAGTGGATTCAGCAACTTAGTTGTGCAGCTATGTAAACTATGCAACCAGTGGACCGTTTTTAACTAAAAAAACCTCAGTGGATTCAGCAACCTAGTTGTACAGCTATGTAAACCACGCAACCAGTGGACCGTTTTTAACTAAAAAAACAACAGTGAACTAAGCAACCTAGTTGTACAGCTAATGTAAACTGGGCAAACACTGGCCCGTTTTCAACTCAAAAAAACATCGGTGGATTAAACAAACTAGTTGTACACCTCTTATAAAGTCAGTATGATTAGAATAGCACGTAAATAGCACTTACGAAAACATAAACACATCAAATATCAATTTAAAATTCACATTAAAAACCTTAAACATTGCAAAGATTCGTTAAAAAAGAGCACTTACCTCTATTTTTTTTTAAATAACCGCTCAGAAATGTCCCCAACACCCACCGGCTTATAACGTACTATATTTCTAACAAACACACACAAATTCTTTTCTTATATTAACATAACACATTTCATTCCCTTCCATCAATAACAGAAACAATTTCAAATTCCCAAACCTGACAAAACACGTATTCTTTATGGTTGCCAGTCACAACTACCACCGGCAGTTGGCGGTGCATCGCTCACTCTCGCGTCAGATTGTTCGCCAAGGATTTGTAAACAAAAACATTGATATGTAAACAAAGCACCGGATACGGAATATAGTCCAAATATAGTTCAGCTAAGTATGGTTTTCGAAAATCCTCGACGCATAAAATCATGAAAGGAATTTGACTCCTATTTCCATACCGGATTCAGGCTCTTCAACCTCTCAATGCCTGCGAAAGGCAATGAAAGAGATATCTTCGCGAACGGCTTGCTTCAAAAGATCAATGGTTGCGAGATGGATGTGGAATCCATTTGGTTTACGGACGAAGCCCATTTTTACCTCAAGTGCTCTATAAACGAGCAAAATTAGCGATTTTGTTGAAAGGAAAACCCCTATATTTCTGTCCAATCATCAGTGCATTTGCTGAAAGTCACGATATGGACCTCCATGTCCTCGAAAAGAATCATAGGGCCGTTTTTTCCTACACCTGACAGTAACTGCAGCGCGATATCTTAGCATTCTGGATGATTTTGCGCCCATACACTCTACCTTAGTGGATTCACATGGTTCATCATTAGGGTGGTGCGAAAAACAATTTTTTTTTTAAATTCGAAACGTCACCATGTGCAATAGTTGCGATTTTGATAGTAAAATTAAACCCTGAAATTTGGATGAAATTGTTTAATATCTTAGGCCTCCTCAAGATCCTCGAATTTTGGAAATTATGGGAAAAAAGGCTTTAAAATCAACTGCTCTGTTCATTAAAGAAAAAAGTAGTTATGAAATGTCACCAGATTATTTATTTAAACTTTTGAGTATATAAACATTTGTAAAAAGCTAGCCGATGTAAAATTAATTCTTATGCCTCCCCAAATTCCTTACCGTTGAGCGTTTTTCACTGAAAATGGTACGCAAAGACATGTAAATAGAGAAGATACTAGTCCAACCTTCTCATGTAAGGAGTAGGTTATTTCACTCGGAAATCAGACTTTTTTTCAAAACATGGCATTATATTCCTATCGAATGTTTTTGCTCGGATGAATCCATCTCCTGCATGGAGGCCACACACATGAAGAGCAGATTCTGTCACAATCCTAATGATCATTTCAACTGCTTGGGAATGGCAGTGTCTTTTTAGAAAATTATCCCAAGAACTTGGATGTTTATCCGACTTCAATAATTCCTGTAACACACTATTTGTCCATTTCTTTGTGATGGGAGAGGCTCAGTCACAACACATTCTTGCCAATGGATAAGGTCAACGTAGTCCTTGCTTATGAAAATCACCTTTGGAATCTGAAACCTTCTAATGCCCCACTAAAAATAATCTTAAGATTTTCTTTAAAAAAAAACTGCAGAAAATCTTAAGTTATTTGGCCCATTCAATTCTTAAGAAAATCTGCAGAATATATTCTGCAGATTTTCTTAAGAATTGATTGGGCCAAATAACTTAAGATTTTCTGCAGATTTTTAGAAGCTGTATTATTATGCAGATTTTCTTAAGAATTGAATGGGCCAAATAACTTAAGATTTTCTGCAGATATTCTTAAAAATTGTATGGGCCAAATAAGATTTTATACAGCATTATTATTATATATTATTTTAAAGATTGTAATTTTAAACTAAACAATTCTAATTTCAGGCAGTTCATTTTTTAAAATGTTGCATTTCACTTTAGATATTCAGATTTCTTAAAATATATTATCATACATTTTAATTTTACATTAGACTTGAAAACTGAAATATTCAATTTTGGTTATATCACTGGCGAGATAATCCCCTTGTTAAATTTACTTTAGATTACTAATAGATATTTCATCATTGTAATTTTGATTCTTTTGTTTAATTGAAAAAAATTGCAGATATCAAAATTTCCATTAAAAACATAAGTGAGCTATTAAAATCAATTGCTCAAAATGTCAAAATATACCCAAGGTACACATTTTGTAATTTTAAAATAAATAAAGATAACAATTTGTGCTTATAATTATTTTAAGTATATAGAA
Source organism: Cheiracanthium punctorium (assembly GCA_038373885.1). Classification (NCBI taxonomy): domain Eukaryota; kingdom Metazoa; phylum Arthropoda; class Arachnida; order Araneae; family Cheiracanthiidae; genus Cheiracanthium; species Cheiracanthium punctorium. Next base: position 165,316 of record JAWZYV010011810.1, on the reverse strand, counting down.
AAGCTATCTAAGTGAATGTACATATTTACGAACATAACTGAGCAAATAAATAACCAAATATCACTTACCTTATAGGCATACAACTATTTGGAAATATTTACTAAAATGTCATATTTAGCTTGTCTTTGATTTAAGACAAGCTTTTTCTACAAAAATTTCAGGTATAACATGGGGGACGCATCTTGAAACCACTCTTGTAATGGGGGGCCCCATTTTTACACAGATGCTGGGTCCATTCTTATATTTTATTCAAACATTTAGATGTTTTAAAACTTCCTATTTCACTCATACACATTTATATATTTAAAAATCTATACTTTTATTTTAATATTATTCTTGAAACTTTAAATACTTAGTATGCCAGTGGACAGAACAACCCTTGTTTTTTTACTTTGAATACATATTTCATCACATAATTTTAATTACTTTGTTTAGCTGATAAAACACACATAGCTTTTGATTATAAAAGTAAGTCAGCTATTAAAACTGTGCGCTAAAAATATAGCTAAAGTTATGAGATCACACCATGAGTATAAAGAACAAGAAGGGGAAAGATATAGTTAAAAAATTGCAATTATTTGAAATAATTGATAAAAAATACTTCAGTTACCACTAAACATAACTCTTAATGGACAATTTATGTAAACCATGTTATTTCAGAGATCCCATTTTTCTGTAATACATATATGTATATGCTCAGGGACTGATTTACGGCGAAGCATTCGGGGCACATGCCCTGGGCCCCTGATTTTTAGGGGGCCCCCAAACTTCCTTTTATGTAATCATAATAACTACTAAAGTTATCTCTCAAGAGTAAAATTTCTGATTACTTACTTCATTTCATCACAAATAAAAATTAAATTAAAAATTTTGAAATGTTAAAAATTATGCATTTGACTCGATAGGACACCTCAGCACGCTCCTCCTCTTATCGTTTCTAAGGTGTGGGACAACTGTAAATACCCATAAACACATTTCAGAATTGAAACATTCATAAAAGTGGTATTTGTCGTGACATTTTACTGATCTCTAAATGTTTACATATGGTTAACTTAGGTTAGTATGGTTAACTTTACTAACTTACATATGGTTAAATATTTATGCCTCTGGATTATCATTTATTATTTCATGGTTTCAGTTTTACAATTGTTATTATGTGCTATCTCTTAATGTTTTACTTGGGATTCCATTTTACGTAAGTTTAGCTATTTTATATTATATATATATATGAGACGTCAGATATTTCAGTAAAGTTCAAGGGTTAAGGCAGTACGGTAAAACGGTTTATTAAACATTATCTTTAAGTTACAATATAGAGTGAGAAGAAGAGAGGGGAGACGGGTACAAAAATCAGCGTGGACTAATTAAGCAGCTCCAGTGGCAGAAGTCCCTCGATTTTCGATGTGCGGGAGTATTTACGCTTACCACACCACGTGGTTTTCGAAGACATAACTCCGCCTCTCTCTTATCTCTGATCGAACCACACACATTTACCAACATGACCCGCATCCCGGGCTACAAAGGCGTGGGGACACGTGTACACTAAAAAGAACACAGATTCAAGGATCTTGTATCTGGCAACTAACTAAAGAAAGAAAACATAACTCCAGAGCGCGCGTGGCAAGTTTGACAGGAAAGCAAAACTTACAGTGAAAGTACCGCTTGAACAATACCCAAACTAGTAAAACCCAAATTACCTTTTTATACATTACAATATCCCCCCGGCAAAAGAAGTCTGACGAGCAATATCATTGAGGTGGCCAGTCTCTCACTTGCGAGTCAGACGTCCTTGCAACCTAATCTTAAAACTGCGAACTAATCTAATTTTCAAATTTAGACACCTTAAATTTTTCTGACTAGAATTCTGGAGTTATGTTGTACAACACTTGAGGGGCAGGATGCAGTTTCTAAAATTTGACAAAACATAATGATGCAATAGTACGAAAATCTTACAATAAACAATAAAACAATGAGTGCGCCCAATTTTTTTTAAATTATCACAAGTAAAATATTTACAACCTAGGTGGGATACAATAATACTGTGCAACAATATAGTAATATAATTAAACAAAATGGATAAACATAGCTGACATTTATTTTCTTTGGCAAATACTTATGGCTTTGGCTTGCATGGCATAAAGTGAATGGAATGCAAATAACTTGGCAAAATGGTTGGCAAAATAGTTGGCAAAATAGTTGGCAAAATGCAGTTGGCAAAATGGAGTAAATTTATTTAGTGTAAAGGAAATGTAAAAATGTGCGTAGTGTGTAGAAAATTTCGAAAACCATAGCTGTGAAACAGCAGTATTAACAGGAACGCTTGCTAGAAGAATTTTTCAAGGTAATACAATAAATGATAGCCTGCATGAGGTACTGCATTTATGTGACCTGACATTTTTTTTATTTCTAGCAATGTCTTGTTGTACTTTTCTTATTTGGTTATTACTAGTACTTCTTAACAATCTGAGGGCGAATACTCTCCTCAGAGGTTTTATTACTAGTTAACCGTCTAGGCAAATTTAAATTTTATTACATAAAAGAAATGGTTGGCATCATTATTCAATAAAGGAAATAATATACGATCATTTTGGCACACAAAAATTTTACACAGTAAATATTCAAAATAAAACATCTACATTTAAGCAAACCTAATATAATGCAAGATTTTTTTTTTTTAAATTTATATTGACACAACAAGTATTTGTTGTTTTCATTTAAGTTATCGTACCCTGGGGCATGAATTTGTCATAAATTTTCAAGTGACTTTTCAGTGAATAAATGACATTATCTCAAGTAAATTAGAATTCGTGTCAAGTTGAGAGTCCCAATCGGTAAGTCATTTCAGGTAAATAATCAAATGAATCTAAACTACGTCATAGTATGCAAATAACAAAATATCAATTTTCAAATCTTCAGGAAATATAGGTAATGCAGTAGTAAGTTAAGCATTAATTTAATAATAGTAAGATCCGTATAAAACTTAATTGAAATAAAAATATTTAATAACACAATTCAATTGTAAACTTACCTTAATGAAAATTCTATATTAATGGGGGAAAATGCAGATATATCACCTTTTTTTTTTTTTTTTTTTTTTTTCATCAACACTAAAATAGCGCTTTAAAATAACACACACACAATTAATAACCATTTAAATATAATACTCTAATGTTCACTTCAACTCTGAAAATATAATTTGCTTACTTCACTTAATCAATATCCACAAGCTGAAATCGTCATTCTTCAACAATAAACAAAACCACACAAAACAAATATCTTCTCTCACAAGTTCAATGCAGGCAGGAGGAGTTTCGGTCAGCCGCAAAAACAAAAATATTCGGCACGGAGAAAAGGGGGGAATAATTCAGCAGTTGCACACACTTCTCGTGGGGGGCCTGTTTTGGGTGCAATGAAGGCAGTGAAACTCCGTCGATTTCCATCGGATTTTCAAAATAACAGTGGACGTGTGAAGAAAAAAAAATAAATAAGGAGGCACAGATTTCTGGATGGCAAACACGGTTCAGAAAGATGATATCAGATAACGGAGGGCAGGCACTTCTTTAATTTACGTGTCGGCATCAGCGTCGTTAGTCGCTATGGAAAACTCAGGAGCGCAAATATTTTCGATGGGCTTAAGGGAGGTCAGACGATTGTAGTTTGATCTTCCACGGCGACAGAGCATTACACGAAGCAGAGAATGAGGAAGTCCAGATATCTGCAGTCCGTGAAAGGCAAGTTGGTTCTACGTATCTCTCTGATCGGCAGGCGGTCGGCATAACGCCGCATCTCCGGCGTACTCCGCATCTTCGGGTAAGCAGTGTACCCCGTCTCCCGACTATTGAGCGTTAATTTTTTACAATTTAAAATTTTTAATTGGCACACAGGCAGTCATCCTGTCGACTATTTGAGACGTCAGATATTTCAGTAAAGTTCCAGGGTTAAGGCAGTACGGTAAAACGGTTTATTAAACATTATCTTTAAGTTACAATATAGAGTGAGAAGAAGAGAGGGGAGACGGGTGCAAAAATCAGCGTGGACTAATTAAGCAGCTCCAGTGGCAGAAGTCCCTCGATTTTCGATGTGCGGGAGTATTTACGCTTACCACACCACGTGGTTTGCGAATACATAACTCCGCCTCTCTCTTATCTCTGATCGAACCACACACATTTACCAACATGACCCGCATCCCGGTCTACAAAGGCGAGGGGACACGTGTACACTAAAAAGAACACGGATTCAAGGATCTTGTATCTGGCAACTAACTAAAGAAAGAAAACATAGCTCCAGAGCGCGCGTGGGAAGTTTGACAGGAAAGCAAAACTTACAGTGAAAGTACCGCTTGAACAATACTCAAACTAGTAAAACCCAAATTACCTTTTTATACATTACATATGTATATATATTGAATACTGCAGTGTGTGTGTGTGCATATATATATATATATATAGTGAAAATTTTTTGTATTGCTGCAGCTTGGTGCAGAAAACATGACAAAATTCTACCGGGTAAAAAATTCACCAGCACACACACACACAAAAGAAAAGTTGCTTGTAAATCGGACGCCACCTATCTACCGGCATGTATTTCGACCCGCTGAATCCGAATTTTAAGTCAGTTTAAGCGGTACACCCTCGAGTATCGAGTAAATTGAAAAAATAGCATAAATTGGATAAATGGTAATTAAAAAAAATTATGAATCTAAACCAAGCATAATTCTTATGTATTTCGATCCGCTGAATACAAATTTAAAGTGTATTTAGATTATAAACCGTTCTGCAATTTTCTCAGATTTTAAAATCTGAGAAAATCGCTCTCCCTACTCTGTTTATACATCATTTTTTAGAGATATTACACTTTTTTTGCATTTTCAGATTTTATACTTATATTTTACGCATAAAAAATACAAGAAACGTATTTAATAATGTTTTATAGATTTTTAAAATTTCTTTTTAACTGTAACTTTTTCTATTTTATCAGTTTTTTGCGATTTTTTGAGAGTTTGAGGGATTCTAATCCAAATATATTTTAGATTTGGATTAAGCAAATCAAATTACATAAAAATCCTCTTTGATTTGGGTCAACAAAATTTTTTTCATTAATAGAATGATGATTTTTTGCTATTTTTAACATTTTTCAAGGTTTTTTTTTTCATGTTTTCGAGATTTAGAACGGTTTATAATCTAAAATACACTTTAAATTTGTATTCAGTGGATTGAAATACATTAGAATTACGCTTGGTTTAGATTCATAAATGTTTTTAATTACCATTTATCCAATTTACGCTATTTTTTCAATTTACTCGATACTCGAGGGTGTATGGCTTAAACTGGCTTAAAATTCGGATTCAGCAGGTCGAAATACATGCTGGTAGATAGGTGGCATGCGATGTACAAACAGCTTTTTTTTTGTGTATGTGCCAGTGTTATCAGTAAAATTGTGTTTCAATTATAATTTGAAGTTGTATTGAGAAACCTCAATTATCTGGAAAATTCGAATAATCGGAACATTTATGAATTATCTTTTAATCCAATTACAGTAAGGTAAAAAAAAATTCAAGCAATGGAACATTTTGAATTTCCTAAGACAGTTCAAAAATCTGTTTTGAGATTTTAAAGAATCGAAATAAAAACTAAATAAAGAATTATCAGAAAATTTGTCATTTAATGACACTATAATTTAACTGTGGTTTGGGTACTTTTCATTATTATTTAAAAAAATATTTGTAAGATACAGTTGGACACCAATTTAACGAATTCACTGGGATCGATAATTTTGTTCGTTAAAAAGGGGTCCAAAACAGAAAATAAAAATTTTTCGCACTTACCTTATGAAAAAGTTTATGTATCCATAATTTTAAAAGACATACTCTATATTTATCATATAAAAATGCAGCAAAGTATTACATAAATTTAAGATCTTCTTTAATGCCTTCAGTTTTTTTTTAATTATTTCCTTGAAGAGTAGAAAACAATTTTCACAATTATAGTTCACAATTTTCAAGTCTACAAGAAAGTAGAAGCAGTATGCAGACCAACTAAGTCGGTGTATTCACAAAAACTTGGCACACCAATTCCTTTCAGACAGCTCCGTTAGAATATACAATGGTATGAGATCTGGCAATCATGGTGGCCATAGAACTGGACTTCCACATCATATGCAGTGTTTGGGGTAATCCACATTTAAAAAATTATATACACGAGCACAGATTGACACTATGGTATTTCATCAAGGGCATCAGGTTGAAATATTAAGTATTGCAAGAACTGTTCAGGTGAAAGACATTAGAGATGAGACGGGCTCAGCCCGAGCCCGGGCTCGGGCTCGTGAAAAATTTCTTCTTTATTGAACATACTCCTTGAAACAGATTTTAAAAAGTGATTCATGAGGAAAATAAAAGTACTTATAAAAAAAATAGTGGCACAGGCGCCTAGAAGGTACGTGAAGTTCTTTGGGTATTTCAGAATGGCGGCTTATATTAGTTAGTTGTCAGATCCGACATTATTTGATAAACATGGATATAAAGAATTACAAAGTGCATTGAGAGTTTGCAACTATATTTTTCTTTAATTTGCATAAACGGCAAAATTTATTGTATTCTATCAATAAAGTAATTGATTTTTTTTTTATCTTTAGCTGAAATTTCGGGCTCGGGCGGGCTCCGGCTTAAATAATATTGCTCGGGCTCGGATTAAAAGTCCTCGGGCTCGGGCTTCAAAAAATGAGCCCGAACTCATCTCTAACAGACATGGTCTAAGCAGGCGATCCACGAGTATGGAAGCAAACACATTTACTGACCAGTGTTCCTGAGGGTCTCTATTCAAATTCAATTAACTGGCTAGTGTGTGTATGTTTACCTTGGTGGAGAGTGTTACATGCTCTAACAGCATTGTGTAGAAGGAGCTTTATGTACGAGCAGTCTTCAGACATGGCACACAACATCATTGCGGAATAACAAGCAGTGGAGCGGCTGATATGAACTGGGAAATAGTCTACAAACCTTCTCAAGCATCTGCGACAGGCATCACACGTTTTCTGCAACCAGGGTCACTGACAGTGCAAGTTCGTCAACTCCGTCTTAGAAGTATACTTCTAGACGGAGATGTTCAGAAAATTTCTTGTACATATTAAATTTAAGTAAAATTAAATGATATTAAAAAGCTTCAGAGAGATTGCTACCATCCTGCATCACAAATAAGCTTTTGTTACTTTAAAATAATTATTCTTGAGAGTCACGCCATTTTTTCGCAGAAGATTTTTAAGTAAGTTTTGCAGTTCAAATTTAGTCTTGCCTTTTGTCTAGGTCTGCCTAGCAGCTCATAAGGCATTTCCATTATATGTCTATTATATGTCTAGGTCTGCCTAGCGGCTCATAAGGCATTTCCATTATATGTCCATTATATGTATCGGGCTCGGGCTCCGGCTTAAATAATATTGCTCGGGCTCGGATGATCAAGGGATCTTGGTTGTGGTTTAAATACATACTTAACAATATTAATTATGTGGATGAAATTTGAAAAGACATTACTGAAATCATTCCTTGAAGCTAAAACCCAAAAAGTTGGTCTATTTTAAGCAAGTCCGAAAAGTTTCTAAACAAGATAAAAGCAAAATTTTAAAAGTTAAAATAAAATGCTTTAATTGAAGCACAGATAAAATTTAATGTTTTGGAAGAAAATTAATATTTTAAGCATCAAGATCAAAATATAAATACAATTTTAAATGCACCCTGAGTACATTATTAATTAAACAATTTAAATATACACTACTGAACAGGCCAAACAATTGTGGGCTAATGGCACTCGTGATCCAAATTAAATTAGGCCTCGCTCTCGCTAGATACTGATCATTTTCGACGGTCGAGCCAGATACATAAGTTTGATCAGGTGCTGTAACTTAAAAATTGTACTTTACTATGAAAATAAAATGAAAAGATTAAATAATAAACTCTAATTTAGAATAAAAGTATAAAAGGGCGGGAAAAAAAAAAAACGCGCTAACGCATATTCATTAACCACGTTGTGAGTGAACGCTGTTAACATTAAACGGATGGCAAACGAAGGAAGTTCGATTTTTTCGACTACATTCGATTTAGTCGTTTCAGCAGCGATCTTCTGTGTCAGTAGTGGCGCGTATTTGTTTACTACTTAACTGTTATGAAAGCGCTTTATAACTATCGTACCGACATGATTTTTGTTTTATTTTAAAACTAATGATTTAAAGATTCATGTTTAACCACAACAACAAAAAATAAATAAATGTTTTGGTGACTTATTTTTGGGGGAAATGAAGTTCATTGTCGCCTTCATTGAACAGAGTGCCCAAGCATATATACAAAAGTATAATTTAATTAGAAAGCAGTATTGTATACACGATATCAGGGGCATAGCCAGAGGGGGCTGCTGCCCCCCTGAAATGGGACCCTTTCACTTATTGTTAGTGAGGAATATAGCATTTAACTGCAGGTTAATTAATACTTTGGTGCACAGAAGGGGCGTAGCCAAAGGGGGGGCTGCTCACCCCCCGAAATGGGACCCTTTTCTTATTTTTAGTGAGGAAGGTAGCTTTTTACTGCAGGTTAATTAATATTATGATGCACAGCAGGGGCGTAACCAGAGGGGGGCTGGGGGGGACTGCTGCCCCCCGAAATGGGACCCTTTTCTTATTTTTAGTGAGTAAGGTAGCATTTAACTGCAGGTTAATTAATACTATGGTGCACAGCAGGGGCGTAACCAGAGGGGGGGCTGAGGGGGCTGCTCCCCTCCCCGAAATGAGACCCTTTTCTTATTTTTAGTGAGGAAGGTAGCATTTAACTGCAGATTAATTAATACTTTTGTGCACTGCAGGGGCGTAGCCAGAGGGGGGGGCTGAGGGGGCTTCTGCCCCTCCCGAAATGGGACCCTTTTCTTATTTTTAATGAGGAAGGTAGCATTTAACTGCAAGTTAATTAATACTATGTTGCACAGCAGGGGCGTAGCCTGAGGGGCTGCTGCCCCCCCGAAATGGGACACTTTACTTATTTTTAGTGAGGAAGGTAGAATTTAACTGCAGGTTAACAAATTTTGACAACTGTTGAAAAATTTTGACAACTGCAAAAAAAATCTACAGATATTTTGAAGACAAAGTTGAATCTGCGGGTTTTTCTTTAGATTCTTAAGAAAATGCTAAGAAAAATGTCTGTCGTTTTAAGATATTCAAAATGTCTGCAAAATGTCTGTAAACAATCTGCAGATATTTTGAAGATAAGGTTCAATCTCTAAATTATCATAAAATTTCTGCAGAATGTCTGAAGAATATGGCATTTTCTGAAGAAAATCTTAAGATTATTTTTAGTGGGGTGCTCATTGTTTGTTCCGAAGATTTTCTGGCCTTTATGATACGCTGAATGGCAAGCTGATAGACAGATATTCTGTCGTCAAATAACATTGCAGCGAGTACATTTTCTGCATGAACAAAATACGCGTTGTTTTGAAAAACTTTTTTTGACCCCCTTTAAATTATCTGGGTGATAGTGAAACTGAGATATAATATATTGCAGATCCCTTGGGCCATCCTGAAAGGCACTGTTACACTTGATTCTGAACCATGTTGGCGCGTATACTTTCATAACGAATGTGGGTGATACAATAAGTTGTGGTGTTGGATAAGATATTGCAAAATACAAACGCAAAATACAATTTGCGAACGATAGCCCGCGAGAATGGGACAGTTTTCCAGGGTCTCTATTTGCTAAATCTTGTGGGCAATAACCAGAGGAAACAGCCTTACAAATTTCCCACAAATAACGTTGATCCGTGCTAAGATCTCCAAAGTCAATATCGGACTCAAACGAAAATTCAATTTCATGGAACTTAATGATAGGATGGTTAGTGCACGTCTTCAGGGACTTACTAATCAATCCACTGAATGCGCTTGGTCTTGATGTTTTCCCGTAGACTGCTTCTGTAAAGTGCCATAAAGGCAGTTTGTTAAAATGAAATTGACATATTTGGCCAATGCACGGGAAAATTGAGCTTTTCTTCAAGCCGTCTAATTACACGTGCATTTACACCGGTATCAGCCACTTTCCCATCACTTCCAATAAAGGCTAATTCTGATAAATCAAAACCTTTCTCGTTTAATAAGATGAAGATAGCATCAAAAACGTCCTTTGAACTCTTGCTCTTCGGTGCATAATTTCCCAAATAGATAGAACCGGGTTCTTCAACTAGTGTAATATATTTCTCTCTCCCATATATTTCTCTTGTGCCACTAGCTATCATCTATTTCGTAATTGAAAGTCAAAAAAGACTTCTTCCGTAAAAAAAAAAAAGCTATGATCTTGTGACCAGACAGTGGCGGATTAACCCAAGTTTGTCAGGGCGGGGCAGTTAGTTTTTCGGTGGGAGCAGTTAGTTAGAAGATTGACATATATATCCATTTTATGGAAGTGAAGTAGGATCTTTTACATTAATTTCTCTTTTCTCCAAAAGGGGGGGGGTGGTCGCCCCCTTCCGCCCTTGTATTAATTTAAAGAAGAATGCAAGCTGAAAATCAGGACGATGTTTACAAAAAGAAGTGAGATGGTGAGATTTGTCAATATCAAGCTCATGTTGGTAATGAAGTGGATGTAGACGAGTTTGTTTATCCAATGTATCGGGCTATTTTTGGAGTAAAAACTTTAAGAGATTTGGGGAGGCCGAAGAATTAATTTTACATCTGTTAGCTTTTTACAAATGTTTATATACTCAAAAGTGCAAATAAATAACCTGGTGACATTTCATAATTATTTTTTCTTTAATGAACAGAGCAGTTGATTTTAAAACATTTTTTCCTATAATTTTCAAAATTCGTGGATTTTGAGGAGGCCTAAGATATTTAACAATTTCATCCAAATTTCAGGGTTTAATTTTACTATCAAAATCGCAACTATTGCACATGGTGACGTTTCGAATTTAAAAAAAAAATTGTTTTTCGCACCACCCTATTCATCATGGCTTATGCTAGATGGTCTCTGACCACATCGTAAGCCCGCAGTATTTGAATTCTTGCAGGAACATTTTGATGATCGTGTCATCGCTCTAGACTTCATGAAACATGCAGGAACAGGAATGAACTGCCCCCCCTTTTTTCGCCGGATTCTAATCCGTGTGATTTCTTTTGTGGGGGCACTTGAAAGAGCAGGCGTACCAGCAAAATCCACAAACTCTTGCAGACGTGGAACATTACATCTATAATGCATGTTAGGCCATTTCGACTGAGATATTGTCATGCGTATGTGCAAATTTCGTTCTGCGACTACGCCGTATTATTGCTTCAAATGGCGGGTATATTGAGAGTATTGTTATTCCTTTTTTCAAGTAGCAGTGCCGTCTAGTGGTGATATGTGAAACTATTTGAACAAAATGTACTTTTCGAAATTTATTGGTTTTTCAATAAAAATGCTGCAAACGACGCTTTTTTTTCTCAGACCGTGTTGTTCTTTTTTTACGTACAAAATGGATCGCTCCTTTAATGGACACCCTGTACATATGTATATGTTCCAGTAAAAACCCGAAGTCTGGTAAATTCTAGGTTTTACCGGTAAAATACCGGTTTAATCTACCCTCCATTCCCCTCCCCCTTGTTTCTAGCTTATTCTTTTTCCATGTGTCAACTCGTTCTTCGGTTTTTCTTTTTGTTAATCTTTCAGTTACCATTCTTCTGCTGAAGAAAACTGAAATTTTTTCGGCTAAAACGTGCATCTATATTGATAAGTACCTTTTTATGTGTTTTATTCTACAAAGTTTTATTTATTTCATATTAAAGTAGTAGCATCAAGGAAAAACATAGTACACTTTTCTTGTTTTTTTATTATTTTCATAATTTTTTTTTAATTGTTTTAATCTGAGCTATCAATTTAATATTTTTTTAGCTATTAACAAAATTAATTTTAAAGATTATTGAAATCTCTTCAGTATTTATCCAGGGAATTGTGCATTAATTCAGTTTTTCACATGGGATCTTATTTGTGAAATGGCTGAAATATTGCAGTTTTTATTTTTTATTTCCCGTAACTTTTCGAAGAATAATTGTAAGACAATTACATCCACATACTGTAAAATCATGCCTCATTTTCTTACTTTATGTTATCAATTAAAAAGTTATAGTGTGTTGCAAACTTTTTCAGGAACACAGTGTACAATATATCTGCGAGTGGAAAATCCTATCATAAGTATTCCCTAGTTTAGGACTTTTACCGGAAGACGTTGGTAAATCCTAGGTCTTGCCGCAAAGACTTTGTAAAATCCCAAAACGGATTCATATTAAAGCACACTTCGACTTTTACTAAGCCACTTTGGTAAAAGCTAGGTTTAACCAATAAAACCTAGGATTTACCGGACTTCGAACTTTAACCGTAACATATATATACTACTATCTTCATTGATCAATTACTTATGACCATATCTAGTAGCACTGTATTTGATATTATTACCGGGTAATACATTTGAAGAAAGATACTTGATAAATTAAGATTCCAATGTAACTTTTTTTAGTAAGTCTATTTCACCAAATTTTCTCTTCGCAATAATCTAGTAATCGAAAGTAAAATATTGCCTTTTAATAGAAGATGTCTGATATAACACGGGGTACATTCGGGAAGAGAAAGCGGCATAACGCAGAAAGAAATCAAGGTTCAAAGGTTTGCCGGGTTTGCTTACACAATATCAATTTTTTCATAAATTATTGTGTGGTGGAGTGAAAGGAGCAGTCGTGACAAAGTGTTTTTAAACAGATAATTTTGATGCTGTTCCCATGGGAAGGCCACACAGGTGGACAATAAATTACAAGAGGCGCCAGGCAGTCGACGTTTTGGACACTATAAGCACAATGAACTGTCAACGTTAAAATATTTATAGCAGTCCCGGAAGTGGTATGCAAATTTGGAAGGGTATATTACCTCAGTACCCCACCTATACGGCCATGATTCGGAGGAGGGCGTTGATAATTTCCCGATGCGAGCAAATCAAAAACCCCAGCCAATGAAGTAAGAGGGGGAAAAAAGAAACAGCCCCTTGAGAAGAAAAACAAGCAGGGGTGCAGAAAAAGGAAGAAGAGTGTGTCGAGGCAGTGCGTCGAAGCAGGTTGGCGAAGGAGTTGTGTGTCGAGAAAAAATGTAAAAGGAGTGTTGCTTGGTGATGACCTAAAAAACAAAAAAAGCGGACCCAACAGTGCACGCAATGGAGAAAGAAAAGCTTGCGAATCCAGAATTAGCGACTGAGTGCTAGCTTAAAAGCCGATCGTGCTCTGCGAAAAGATGGCTACCTCATCATAATGGTGAATATACAAATTATTTATTTTCTGCCTGTGTTGGAGCCTATCGTGGGTATATATTATCCTCCAAAACTACACACATCTCCCCAGATACTTTGTTATACTAAACTTATTTGAATATTGCATTTTTTATTAGTGTTTATGGAATATCTAAGAATAAATAGATGTTATTTGCGGCTCATATAGCTTTTAGATTATTTCAGTGTTTAGATGTATTCCATTATTTTCCTTTTTTTCAGCGCTATTCTAGGAATACTTGCCAGGTAGGTTATTCGCGGCACAAACCCACCTTACGATCATCTTTGGCCTTAGCATTCATCAAATTTTAATTGTTTCAAAATTCCACCTAATTAATTACCACATATTGTATATTTCAATTATAAATGCAGAATATCATTATTTTAAATCACAGACGCATTTATTCATTTATATATTAACTGAAAAATGCTGGATCTTAATCCAGCACAAAACAGGAAAAAAGTGGGACATGGTAACTTTAGCAATTTACGAGATGAAAGAAATGTGACTCGGTAAACCCTAGCCCGAATACCGGCTGCTTAAAGGTGAAAAGCCTTTCCTACTCCTCATTAATCACCTAAGTGTACGGTCGTGGATTCGATTCCCTCTCAGACCCTGGTTGTTTAAATTTCGTTTATCTGTGCTAGTAGAAACCAGAGAAAAAGAATAGTGAAAACACGGAAATTACGACCCCCCTGTAGTGGATAGACTCCGCGGTTTCGCGCTACATGAATATTACCTATGCTTTGAATTTTCCGTGATTTGGCAACACTTATTAAAAGCTTTGGTTTAGATTCAAATGCAAATTCTCGTTCTATGTCCGTTATATTCACAGAGATATGAGTACAAGGAGATGACATTACCAATCTAATAATGAAACCGAAACTGTAACTGAGTCGCCATATTGCTTTGACCAAAACATTGCCGCAGGACTGTGTTATTCTATGGTAATAGTTCCAATTTCACCCAACGGTCGTACCAACAATTTTAATACTTCTTGAAATTGTGTTAATTTTGACAACTTTTTACTACCTTGAAACATTTAAAAGGAAGTATAGACTTGAATAGTATAATCTAGGCTAGTATAAATTTTCCAACTATCATTGACCTTACCGAATTTTCCCGAAATATGGCCGAAGTTGGCGCCAAAAATAACGCATTTGGTATAACTCTAAAACTTTTAACCGTAGAATACGACAAACTAGTTGCCCGACAAACGACAAACGACAAACTAGTTGCCCGAATTTTCGTAAGAAAACTGGAATGCCTGTATTTAGTGCTGTCAGTGGCTATGAGTTTATTTTGTCTTTAGGAAAAACTTCAGTTTATTCAACTTCGTCACCTAGGAGACGTGTTTGTTTACAATTCGCAAATGCTTTATTTTTGCTGAGGAGAGTTTTTGGTACATACTCAATACAAAATCAACAGGAAAAATAGAGTTTTCATAATTGAAGTGCTCAGATCAAAATTTAGAAATTTCAAAGTAAACTTCATTGTTTCGAAAGTATATGACAAGAGAAGTTCAAATTTCCCTAATAACGGTTAAAATCAACTTCAATCTCAACACTAAAATATGCATTTATGAATTTACTAAAATGAAAAATACAAGAAAAGGATTACCTTTGAAAAATTATGTACCTCCGTAGCAGTTTCTAAAGTATGCATGAATTTCTTCCTCGAAAAAATAATATTTGCAGCTTCAGGAAACGTAAAATACTTTTCATAACAACATACTTTTCCATAACGATGTACACCATACTTTTCCATAACGATGTTAAAAACGGCAACAATGTGCAGCAAGTGTATCTTCACAACAACTGGATGAACCTGCTCCGTGCTCAGCTTACTTTGTTTAAAACTAACCGCACTCAGTTTTGTATACGAACGCTCTAGTTTATAAACTGAATGCACAAAGTTTCCTTTACGAACACCTTAGATGTAAATTCATTGCACAAGTGTAACTCGTTTGACATTTACGAATGTGGCCACTGAGATATTTTTTAGAACTAGTCTGACATATAAATGTGCATCTTTACTTTTTTAATGAAATCTAGTGGATAATTTATTTACAGGGTTAATCAAGACTTTCAATATATTAAGGTCTATAGATACATTCAATTCATTAAAAGTCCATTAAAAGTCTGGTCAATCACCATTCCGGCTGTGCCTAAAATCTTGCAAATTCTCGTAAGCTTGGCGATTTTTGGAGAAATTTCGCTAAGTTAGGTGCAGAAAGCAAGTTTTTAAAACGAAACTGAACAGAGTTTCGTAGTATCTTAAATATTTTGGCATGAAATCGCTGAACCTTAATATTAATGTAGTGTTGTATCTCTTTCAAATAAAATAAGTTTAGATAAAGTGTATCGCAAACTATCGCAAGCTTGGCGAAATATCACGAAATTAAGTGCCAAAAGCAAGTTTTTAAAACTTAACCGAGCTTGGCGATATCTTAAATGTTTACCTAGTGTACTCTTAGTATCATTGCGGTTTTAGATATCTTTCACATGATTTTTTTCATATAAATTTTAAATACAATCTGTATCATACAATTACATAAATATCGTGAAATATGTAAAAATACTACTTCGCTTTCACATCACTGCTTTCAAATCACTGCATAATCAAATAACTAAACTGAACAAAATCCGCTCAAACTTATTTAACGAAGTTTTTGACTTCAACTTGTTCGAATCAAGTTTTCGTCCTTGATTTTGACTTGGAATAAATAAGTAAAAAATTGTAAGTACCACAGATAACTTTATTTACATATTAAGCATTTATGGATTTTATTTGTGCTATATGATTCATTTTTACTCATTAAAATATTACTATTTTATTTATTCATAAAAGCTTATTTATGTTCTTCTTACATGTATACCTTACAATAGATTTGAAAAAGCTTCAAACTTTGTTTTTTAGATGAAGCTTGAGAAAAAAACAATACATAGCAAGCATCATTATACGCAATTCATTAAACTCTCATCTTTCTTTTCAGTTTTAACTTTTTTTTTTTGGAAAGCTGATTTTTTTTATAGGTACTGTTTGTGGAGTGAACTTTGTCTGGATATTCTAATGTATATAAAGAGTTGTGTTAAAAAACTTAACTCTTACGTGCATTTCGATTTTCCAGATTACCCTGAAATGGAAGTCAAGCAGAAAAAAGAAGTAAGAAAAACAAAATAGCGGAGGGAAAAAAAAGTTAGTATACGTGTAAGTAAGGTTGGAATGCAGACTCTATTGACCGTCGTTATAAACCAGTTTATTCACCGATTCCAGTTTTATTATTGGTTTAAAAACTGGAATCATCAGTAAAACTGATTTATGAAGACGCACACAGGCGGATATTTTTAATTTTTTGCGCAAAACTTATAGGTGGATTTAAACATTTAAAAAGCTAAAGAAATCAGAAAAAACATGATGAAAACATCGATAATAATTGTTTTCAGTCAAGTGTTAAATCATCCTTGCCGACAAGATTTTGAAAGTTTGTATCATTATTTTTGAGTTACAGTCCTATAATATTTAGTTAATTGCCGGCGACATACGACGACATTCTCCGAAGATGAACCTAAAGAAATCTTTTTTTTAATAAAAAAAAATATTTTCGTTATTTTTGATTTTTGTTGTTAATTATCTAATAATAAGGAAAATAGCAAATATTTACAACTAAAATTAACATAGATATTAATTTACGATGAGGAACTTTATTATAATCTTTTTAACGTATTCTGATTCTAATGAATTTATAACTTTATAGCTCAATACAGTCAAACATAGTTGTTATTTAGGAGACGACAAGCTTTTCCATAGCGGTTGATCGTTAAAACATTCGATTCAAATATTAAGCAGGGTGTCATTGGTTTCAAGAAACCAATAAGAATAAAAAATAAGTAACATGACTGCCATGCCTAACTTCGTATAAAGTTTTGACCGCGAATATTGGAAAATCAACCTGTGTGCGCCGCCAGGGCCGGCCCAAGGGGGGTGCGAATGTAGGCGATCACCTGAGGCCCCGCGCTTATAGAGGACCCGCTCCTGGGCCTTTTTATTGCTATCTCATAAGACATGATATAGAAGAGGCCCCGCTCTTGCGCTTCCCCTGGGGTCCCGCACGCCCCTCGGGCCGGCTCTGGCGCCACTGGGGCCTTTGCGTGAGATTGGTGTTTCCATTAGCCTCTATGGAAGTTTGCTATCTGGCAGGGACGTACCCAGAAAAAAATTTCGGGGAGGGTCTGAAAATTTCGGAGGGGGTCCGAATGATGAAAAAGGTAGAATTTTTCACAAAAAGAGTTCATTATTATTATTTTGTTAGCAAAAACTGAAATTTCGGAGGGGGTCCGGAACCCCTGGACCACCCCCTGGGTACGTCCTTACTATCTGGTACCGCTTTATCTGTGGTAGAAACGTTCCATTGTGTTATATACTTTACTCGACGGGGATTTAAAAGCGCATTTTTAAAAATAAATGTTCCAAATACAACAGCAACAATAACAACTAGAGCTCTCCTAAATGATGCCTCACCATGGCACAGTGGTTATGTCACTGGAAATAGTAGAAGGGCGAAGTGTGAAGGTCGTTCGGATCCCATTAGGTCGCGCCCGTCGACCTAACCATTCGGAGTTTTCCGTGATTTTCTCGGAAATTTGGCGTAAATACGGTTAGGACCCTTTAGAAAGACCCCCATGGACGGCATCCGTGTTGTCCTACTGCCCATTGTGTTGTCCTAATGACGAGGATTTATCAGCGGACTTCGAGCCAAGCACACAAATCCGATATACGTGTTCACAACAACAGCTCTCGTAAATGCAGTTGATATATGAACCCATGTAAGGTTACCAGCCGTATTTACCAAATACTTAACACGAGGATTAGACTAAATACACGCATTAAAGTCATAGGAAAGATATTATGCCCATGTGTTAGGGTTAATGCATGTGTCAAGTGTTTGGTGAATACGGCCGTGCGTATTCAGCTTTAAACCCTGTCCTTTAAACCCTGAAGCGTACAGCTAAGGCAGTACGCTTCAGGGTTTCGGTTATATGTTAAGAAACTCACTTAAATTGATATACATCTTCACTAAGTTTTTAATAAATATACTTAATAACATTACTGCGAGAAATATCAAGAATGTGCATGCATTAAAAACGGAGTTTGATTTTCCTCTCCCTAATTCCAATCGTCTATGCTTTTCGTTAAGCTTAGGTTGAAGATTTGTCTAGCTATATTAATTGGGATGTTGTAATAAATTACTTAAGTGTTAGTGTCAAATCATAAAGTTTCTTGTCCAGTTTTAGGTTTGAGGTAGTTGCAAAAGTAAATTTCATTTTGAAAGCAAGCGTTTTATTTTAATTAATTCACGCTCTCAAGTTTGTGTAATGCATAAATATAAAAACTTAAGGCTAAAATATGTTTTAGACCATCACTTGGGGATTATTTTTTGGATGGGCAATTAATGCGCTAAGTACTGTAAATTTAATATTTTAAAGCTCCGGAAAGAACCGAAATACCTTGCATTTTCACGCATGTGCCATTGTTGTTTTTTAATTTAGCTACTGCTTGATGTACGTATGTGAAAATAATGAATGTGCGTGTTTAATTAAACGTCAATGAGCTGTTAATTTGCATTTTTGTGCATGCGTTACTGTTAACTTCGTAATCCAGTTATTCTAATTCTCTTAGGCTTATACAGTTAACAATAACACAGTGAACTACATGATAATCCGATGCTTTTGGTTTAGCAAAGGGCCAGCGGCAGAGTATTTTCGTTGAAGCTCCCTACAGCAATGGCCGTACCTAGTGATGTTCCTTTTTTGAGGGTCTCGCAAAGGGAAAGGAATTTTCCGTGAGCTCCTACAGAGATAGCCGGACGCAGTGAGTTTTTTCGTGTCACGTAAAGGGCCAGCGGTAGCATGTTTTCGGGGTGGGGGGCTCTACAGCGATCGCCGAGCTTAAAGATTTTATTTTTAGTCTCGCATAGGGAAAGCAGTGGCATATTTTCGAGTGACCCACCTACAATGTTGGACGGACCAAGTGATGTTTTTGGGGGGTCGTGCAAAGGGCCAGCTGTAGCATACTTTCGAGGGGCAACTTTTTAATCTTAACAGTTTTTTATTTTTACTCAAAATAATTGTTCAAATTTTTAAAATATTTGGTTATCCGAAATCGCCATTTTATTTACATTTCTGCTGTGCGTCTTGGAAAAAATAATTGTAAAGATCAAACGTCCTTCCTAAATGGCTGAATCCTACAGCATTTTGCCTCACACGAGCGTTATAGGTCCGAACGAGAAGTAACGCGCCAATTCGGTTTTATTCACAATCGCCAAACGGTGAGCTAAAGCACATTTTCATTAAACTTAATTTTCGACACTGTGTTTAAATTAATTCCACAAACTTCGTTATTCGTTTCATAAAAAATAGCCTTGATGTGAAATACGATTGCTTTCCGTAAGAATTGAAAAACAGTCGCAAATATTTTCAAATTTTTCAAACCACAAGCAGTAAATCGTTTAATATTAAAGTTATTATTAGAACTATCTGAATACAATACAATTTTCATGCTGCCCTTGGAACATATACCGAAAACAAAAGCAGCCTAGTTCGGTAAATTCATATTTTCGTATAAATCGCTTCAAAAAGATAGAGGCAATTTATTTCTTTTTTCATTTAGCTGTCCATATATCAACATCTCAGTAACATTACATTATAATCTAAAGTATTGCTATCTTTATGATCACTACACTGCTTGCTTTTTTAACTATAGCTTTTCTGTATGCGAATCTCTAAATAGTACTTATGAACAGCTTGTGAATCTTGCCAAGTTGTATCTTCATCAAAATAAAAAAGCCGTTTCCAAGCAATTAGCTGGCTTTTTTCGTTTATTTGCTTGTCGAAAAATGCGATTTAATTGAAATTTAATTATCTTCGTTTTGGGACATTTTGTAGTAGTCGTTTCTAATCTTTTAGTAAGACTAAATGACGTGGAACATAATCCCATTCATGGGAGTTTTCCAGATTTGATCTTCCTATGAATTTATGTAATCGCCTTCAATATGAGTGACATATAGCATACACTTTAAATTAGATGCCCATATGAATAATTTCGGGCAGTATTACTAAAATTAAATGGTTACTGTAAGTGAATGTGCTTAGATTGTAACGGATTGCCTTTCCATAATTGCAAAAGGCATCCTAATTTGAATTTTTCGATTGTAATAAAGAAAGATAATTTTTAGTATCAGTGAAAAATTGACCCACTGAAGTAAGAAAAATCACTGTAAGATATTTCTAACGTCACGACTTTACAAGCAGAAACATGTAACACGTAAGATTTCTTTACCTTACTTTAGTTTATTATATTTAATCATAAATAATTTCCATATTGAAGGGAATCTTTTTTTTTTGAAAGAAAATTAAGCATTTTATCTATTTGTATTTTACCTCTATTTTAGAGCAGATGTAATTATGATACTAAACAACACATTTTTACATACTGTCACTTGCTCAGAATTTAAATTAACTAATTTTATTTGTTTATACATTCTCTACATAAATGTAATTTTATGTAACATAATTAATTATAAGCAAGGCCATCAACTTTAAGTTAAGGCAAAACTTTTTTTTATTAACTTAATAATTTAATAATTAGTGTTTGATATGATACAGTTTTTATGGTCCTTATCGTTGCGTGAATAATTCTAGTTTTTCAGTTCAAAAAACCCCATGGTATGAATTCAGCTGTAGGTTAAGAATTCAAAGGAATCAAATGTCTGTTTACAGTTATTTTTCGCACGTACAAATTAAATTAAATCTAAATAATTTTAAAGCTATTCTTTATTGTTATACGATTATATATTTTACAGGCTTTCAAGACTAGGCTTTTAACAATTATATCTTGAAAATCTTTCCTGAAGTCAGTCTAGGTAAATGGAATTTTTTTAAAGAAATGATTGCCTCGAATGTTCATGTTCTTAAGAATATTACTCAGATTATCTTTTGTGATAATTTTATTAGTACTATTTAAATAACACTATTAACTGTCGCTCGTTATTTCAATGATAAAGTAATCCTCCCAAACAAACAAAAAAAAAGTAGAAAATGAATTCTAAGATTAAGTCTAGCGCGTAAACATGCTATTTCCCCCACCTCCTACTCAACAATAATATATTTCCTTAATCCATTTTCTCATTTAGTAAAAGCATCATTAATTCTTTTACCACTGCTTCTGTTTTACATGTTGACAATTCAGCCTTCAGCTTTAAAACGCATTAATTAATTTTGGTGTCTTAGTTTCTTGGGGAAAAAATCGAAAATATTTCATAAGGAAAATAATACTTTTTTGTAATCCATTTGAAACTGAAATGAATTGCAAAAGACAAAAAAAATGCTTTCATTGTTAAAGTTTACATTCTTATACTACGGACAAAAGCTGTTGCTTACTTAATTAATAAGCTCTTAAGAAACAATAGTTTATTATTAAAAAGATGTACAGTACACTGAAAAAAAAATTCATTTTCCTAAGGAGCAAATTATGACAAGAAATTCGAAATTCTTTGAATTTGTTTTGTATATGTGTGCAGTTAATGTCACAAATTTTAACTGCAGTCACATAAGAAAAACTAGGATATTTCTGTAAAAAATAAAAATAAATTAAACTAAAGTTAAAATGAATTTAAAAAACTTTGCTGTGCTGAATATAGAATTCTGTGTACAGAGATGCGTTAGAAAATATTTCTAACGCATCTCTATACATAGAATTTTATGCTACAGAAATAATTTTTACATATCGTGTACATACATTTGAAAAAATATATATGAAAGATAAAAGGGGCTGCCATTGATCGGGACAGTCGCTCTGGAGCAATGGGTTGGTTTCGCTCTTTCATAAAATCGTGGCAATGACCGGCCTCAGCTCGTTGGTACTGTTGTCATGGCCGCTATTCGTTGATAATCCGCTGAACTCAGCTGGACCAGCCCCAATCCTCGCGGTTGTGGCTGTGGTACGTATTAAGAAATACTCCTGGCCTAGAACATTATTTTATTTGAAAATCTTTTCACACAGATTTATATGGCAACAGAGGTCACGAAAAATCTGCTTTTTGAACGGTATTTGCACTTTTATTATCCGGGGTAGGATGGTTTATAAGCTTATCACATGACCAGAAAAAGATGCATTTATTGGCTATTAAAATGCTCGGGTCTCATAGTCCCTAGAATTTATTGAGAGCTGTGGAGACCATTAGACGTGGGGACAAGGGAAAAATACCAACTGCTTTTTTATCAAAATGAATCCCGAGACAAAAACCAACCGCTTTTTTATCAAAATACCAACTGCTTTTTTATCAAAATGAGTCCCGAGACAATGTTTGAAAACGAAAGTTGCTACGCCCCAATAGAATTTTGAAGGAAACTAATAGAAAATTTGAATTTTGAGAGGATATTTACTTTATACGTTACATTTATACATGCACGTTAGTGAGTGTTTTTCAGCTAGTAGAGACGGTGTAGCCCCAATGAAAAAAAATCGCAGAGAGTTAAGTCGAGCTTCCTGCTGGCCACTGAGGAAGAGCATTGTCGAAATCTTTTTGCGACTAAGTTAGGCAGAGTTAGCAGAGTTAGGCGACAGAGTTAGGCATGAAACTCCCTACCACTTCACACGAAACGATACGTGAAATGGAACCCTACCTTGTATTGTTTTGAAGATGTAGGATTTTAAATATGTAATCACACTGTACTTTGATTTCTATACGCATTTTTAAAAATATCATCATACTGGAAACCAGGTTATGAAATTTAATTTATATTCATACAATTTCTCAGAAGGCATAATCAAAATTTAAAACTATTAAGAGGGTAGTAGTGACGTATAGATTCCTGAAAACGCCATAACATAAATTATGCTTATGAATATCCTCTTCCACGTTTAAGTTTTATAGCATCGATCTATATCTAAATTATACTCAGTTAAGACATGTAATTTCTGGTAACAACGTTAAAATTTGTGAAATTAATTTTCAATGCCGTAATGTTTTGTAATATTACATTCACCTATTCTGATAATTGAATTCATATTTTCGTATGCTAGGGAAAAAACGGTTTATTAGCTGCGTATGCCTCATCTATTCCACTCAATTCATTAAATTCAAACTTTCTTGGAATGGAGCGTAAGAATATAATTTAATCAAGAAAGAATGCACTGGAGAATGAGATAATTAACTAGGATGTTACTTGTGCATTTCGATAGCAAAGTTCTTCGTATTTTTATTTTTCTTGGTTACACTACTTAAAAAGGGTCATTTTTAGCTGCGAGACAAAGTACGTCATTTTACCGTGCGCTTCAAAGAAAAAAAAGAAGAATTAGAGAAATAAGCCGGAGCCTCTTTTGCTCTGTGGATACGTTTCCTATTCGTAATTGATCTTAATTGTACGGAATTGGCCTCAATTGTGAAAATTAATTTCGCTTAAATCCTGACAGGGAAATTAATGGTAAAGTTAAAAAAACCTATTGCAGTGTGGACTTATTTTTCATGATCCTCCACAAATTTCCCATCAATTATTGGAAGTATTAGAAGATATTATTTGAACGATTTCTTTGCCATATTACTTAAAAACTCATTTTAAATGAAAAGCGTGTGAAACAGAAAACATTTTCCAACATACCAGTTTATAAATCACTTTGTACATCAGAGATTTTAAGTTTATATTTGTTTATTAATATACTGAAACCAAAATCACTTTGAAGAAAAAAGGAATTGTAAAACCTGTTCAAATACATACGGTACAATCATAACTGCATTTTAAGTATTAATTGTATAGAAATGTTATTCCTAGGCATTTCGGTTTGCAGGATCCGATAGAACTCAGAAAGTTTTGTTTCGTTGCAGCATTTATTTATATTTTATGTATTTTTTGTTTTATTTTATTTTTTACCTTTTGAATAATGTGCTATATTTATTAATATTTTATTTCAGTGAGTTTTCTTTCCGAGAATGTTTAATAAATTCAGCGAAGTAGCACAAGTAAGAGTTCAATGCGAGATGTTTTAAACCGATACATTAAACCATTTTGTGCCTATAAACTTCTCTTGGTTTAAGTTTGCAAATTATCTGGAAAGTCCTTTAAATAGCAATGAATCATTTTGTTTCAGTATATCATATCGATGTCCTGATATCTCTCTTTGGCTATTGCCATACATGCTAATTATTCAACAACTTAAAAAATACTAAATGAAATATCAATAAAGAAAAATAAGTTATAATCCCAGAAAAACGTTACATCCTTCGAGCGCATTATGGAAAATACATCTGAACAGAGGTTTTTAGATTTTTCAGTTTAGTTTATTCTGCATCAAGTGAATTAAATAAGCTGTAAAAATGTGTCTCTTTTTCGAAATAAAGGAAATGCTCCGATTTTTTTTTTTTTTTTTTGAAGCTTTAGAGGAAAAATTATGTGACCTCTTCTAAATGAGCTTTTGAAATCTTTCTAGAAACTACATTCTGTCGGTGCCAAAAAGCGAGAAGAAAATATTTAGTGCAAAAAATATCGTTCATGGTGATATAAGCAAAAAGAATCGAAAAGAGTTCTGTATTTAGACTCAATCAAATTTTCCACCACTTCTCTTTATTCAGAGGCATAAAAATACAATTTTAAAACAAAAAAAATATTAAAAAAGTGTCATCGTAAGAACTACGAATCGGATTTTCAGGATAAGACTAGTAATGTGAAAAATGTGACCAATTTTATATGATAATTCTGTTTTATTGATTTTCATAATCAGAAATTTTTAATTTAATGTCACTCTTTATGAGGGTAGTATACCGTAAATTCTACAATTACTCGTTTAATCTCCAAAAGAACTATTTAGTGATATCTTTCAGCAGACACGTAAAAGAATGCAAATCTTGCTGCAATTTACCTACTTCTTATGTCAAGACTTACATTTTTAACAAATTTTAAAAATATAAAAGTGCAAGCCAGTGAAATTGAAAGACATGTTGCTAAATTCCTATTATATATCTTAAGGTTCTCATTTTTATGCACTTTAACTTACCCACTAAAAATTACCTTAATCTTTTCTTCAAAAAATGCTATAGTCTGCGGATATTCTGCAGAATTTTTAGAATAATTTATAGATTGAATCTTATTTTCAAAAAATCTGCAGACTCTTTTTAGACAATTTTGCAGAAATTTTGAATACTCTAAAATGAAAGACATTTATTTTAAAATTTTCTTAAGAATCTAAAGACAAATTCGCAGATTTAACTTTATCTTCAAAATATCTGTAAATTACTTTTGCAGTCGTAAAAATATGTATTGGACAGAAAGATTGCAATTCAAAAAAAAATTGCAAATAGGTAGTTTTTTCTTTTAAATTCTGCAGAAAAAAGTTATACAAGAATTTGAGAGCTTTGGCGTAATTCTGCAATAATATTTTGAACAATACTTTTTATCTAATAGAACTTGTGTTCCTTTTATGAATAAGATATTATTACTACATAAAATATTTTAATGGATGTATTATTTTAAATCTGTCATAATAATTTAAGGTTGAAAAAAAGTAATACGAGTTAAGAGAAGGATTTATTTATTTATTTATTTGTCACATATTGTGTATACAATACAAAAATTTATAAAATGTAATATCTTTTATAAATATAAAGAAGACCAACTTTATAAATTAAGGAATTGAGGGGTTCAAGAATCAGGGGTCCCCCCCCCTCCGCGCCAATTTTTTTCCTGCCTACGAACCTGTCTTAACAGAACAAGCTAGAAAATTAAAGGGAAAATATAGTACTTTCAATTAGAAAATTGATTAGTAAAGAAACTCACTCATAGTTAATGAAACGGATGGTATAGTGGCTTTTTTATATAAAGTACCAGGTTACCGAGCCATGCTCAGAATCTAAAGGCTCCTTAAGTGTAAAATAATGAATACGTAAATGCCTTGGCATGTATCAATAATCTTCATGGTTGCCAAAGATTTTCATCGCTGTCGGATCACCCATACATTATCAGGTAAGCTTTGGTCGGCATTCAATGTTACAATGGCATATACTTTGTTTTGAAGAGGGATGCTAAATATTCGATGGTCGGTGCCATGAGAGTTGAGCAAAAAGTAGTTTAACGTAAGGTGCCTCCTTTCCTTCTGTAGCAGATCAGCGAGGGTATCAGCGAAGATCTTGGGCGATGCATTCACTAACAGCGTCTTCATTACTTCAGAAATATATCTGTCAATATTGAGGACGTTCAAATTCAGCATAAAGAATTTGAGTTAGTTGAACTGTCAGATGAATGAGTTCATAAAAAAAATTCATCAAGTCTGTTATACACTGTTCGCAACGTAGCAGTACACACCAAAATCGTTAATAGTTTCACTCGTCATATACTGTGAACAAAGCCATTGTAAAGTATGCTTTCAAATTTCGAATTCTTTGAAATGTGGGTGACATCGAAGAAACAACCACACCAATTCATTAGGAAATTCGGAATGTCCTACATCAATCTTACAGTCCCCAAAATGGTTACGGTTAATTTTTGTTTTTACTCTTCAGAAAAATGCAAAGGTCCAGGGTGAATGCAATCCATGTTAAAAAGTTTTAAACTATGATAATAAGTACCCACATTTGTGGCAGCTTTGTAGATACTTAGACTGTTTATCTGAAGTGTTTGTCGACGTCTAGCCGTTCCATGTCGTTCTCCTTCCAAATACTAATCATCTGTTTCATCTGCTTGTGTTTTAACTGCATGTTCACACATTTGGGCTAAGTGCTGCTGTCGGTGATCATATGTTTCCACAGCTCGTTTTTGAGCTACACTTTCATGCATTTACGTCTTTATAATACATCTACGATGATAATTCTTTACGATTGAAATTGTAAATTTCTGTATAGTGCTTCAATTCAAACATAAAATACTTATTTTTTTCTAATTCAAAGAAAATACATCATGCATAAACAAATTCTACAAACGTAAATTCAATCTTATAGATACATAAATATAGATGCCATAAAAGTATAATCTTACATAAATATGCTTTAAACATAATTTTATTTTATAAACTCACGCTTAAGAAAACAATAAGTGTAACGCAATTTAAATTATTAGTACAAAAGGACACTTCGAAATCATGAAATCAAAAACAGAATAGATCAAACATATTCTTTTATAATAACCCTAACAACTACCTAAAAGTTGACAATAATAGAACAAACGGATGGACTGAAGAAAATGGACTTTAACCTCGAATAAATCAAAAATACATCGCTCCTATATAGTTACGCTGATCCCTGACTCTGTCACAATTCCAGTTCAACCACTCAAAATAAAACTTTTACCATCCAAACAGATTAAAAATGTATTGTCTAATAACTTAAAATTTACACGGTTCGTTGGTGCGATCAGCCTGAAAATTATCATAATTATGTAAAAAAAAAGAAAAAAAAAGAAAGAAAAAATCTGATAATCCACCCGTTCCCTGATTTTTAAGCGGTTTTTTTGTATTTTTAGCTCTATTTCATTTAAGAGAATAAAAAAAGCTAATCATTTGAGTGTCAGAATCATCTATTGCAAGTGACATTGACGTTACATTGAAGTCACGGTTATCAGGCTTTGGAGGAAAAATTACGATTCCAATTCGCTTAAGATAGCTTTTCTAAATTACTACTCAGTTTAACTTTTTTTCAAAAATAAAACGGTTTTCTATGCATGGATAAAGGAGAGGATGTTGATACCAAACGAAATGTTTCTGCAGATTATACAATTCGAATTTCGATGTATAATAAAAATTGAAAATGAAGTTATTTGATTTTAAGTGGGTAAATATTAAATATTCTGAGTATCGACATTCTATTGCCCGCTGTAATTGTCTCCACAAAGGGCTTTATCCTTTAGTTTAATGATAGTACACAACACAAAACAACACAGTCTAATCCACGTCTAAATAAGAATTGAAAATTTATTAGAAAAAATCTTAGTAACCAGATTTCAGCCTCCCAATTTACTGCTTCCACATATGGAAAACTCCCAGCCTGCGGCCGGATGGGGCCCGCCGTGGCTTTTGGACCAGCCCGCAGAACAAGTCAAAACCCTGTATCAAACCTATATAAAACATTCAAACTTCCATATAAATCCGAATTATACGGCCCGCGATTTCGCTAACATCCTGAAGTCAGGCCCAGGAGGCCACTATCGTAAAGTTCTGCCCGCAACTTTTAAAAGGTTGTCCATACGATGATAAAATAAATGAGTTGAAATCGTCAACTGCAGTGAATGAAAACTAAACTGATGTCTGATCATCTGCAAAATTAATTTGAATATCGGCTGCGAGCCCAATTTAGTAATCGATCATATCATTTTTTTATCGGAGTTTCGAACATCGTTTCATTATAAACAGTTGACCCATTAAAAAAAAAAATCGTCAGGGTAAATACATTTAAATATTTATCGTCAACTTGGCGGAATAAGGCAGTTAAAATAGAATTCAACCTAGTGCCGTTATTAAAAAAAAAAAAAATGGAATTTTCATGTTACGTCACAGGATCTTTTTTCTTACTGTGAATGACTGAAAAGGGTGTCATTTTCATTTAAATTATTCGGCTAAGCTGAAACTTTTATGCACTTTTGAAATTCGCATCATATGGATCAATAAAACACATGAAAAATATTTATTGTTTTAGTATATACCCGAAAATACATTTAGCTTTACGTTAGTTACAAAAGGATAATTGTAATAAATTCAGGCAATTTTTCACATAAGATTTACGAATAGTTTTGTATTAATAACTATGAATTAAGAATAATTAAATTATTTACGTATATTACATCAAAGTGCTTGCGGAAATGGCAACGAAGACTCTTTTCTCTTTTTCTTTCGCTGGTTGCCAGGACGATATTTTGAAATAAAAATAACTTTTTAATTCTAAACAAATTTATGTAGCTGAATGGTGTAATATATCTAGTTACTAAAATATTTATTTGTCTGTGTACTGAATATCAAGTTCCATTTATTTTATTTCTTTGCGAAATTAATTTTTACTATTATATATCGATGGCGTGTATTTTTTAATCCGCCCCAAACTTATTTGAGCGTCCCTTTTAGGAAGATTGCATCAAGTGTGTTTTTCAAACGCTCAATAGATGGCGCTACCGTCCAAAAATTTTAAATTTTAAATCTTAAACGTTTTAGAGTTTTTTCAATCAATTGACCTAGCTCAATCGTTTCAGGGGCCCAAAAAACCCCCAGGTACGAAATTTAAAAAGAATCCTTAGAGCAGTTTTCGAGATCGTTCGGACATACGCACACACAAACATTCCTCGTTTAATATAAGAGCGGATAAAAGATAGGATAATTAAAACGGAATTAATATAACATTAAAAGCTTTTCATAAAACGCTAATAAGTGGAGTATTTCGCAAACAAAATGAAAACCTATAAAAGGTGTCAGGATTCTATATTCTCGCTTCATCTGTCCTTTTATTATTTACTCCTGAACATATTTTTTGTACTGTCGAACACTACTTTCTATATTAAATTATACATCTGTGTATTCTTGGGTACTCGGTACAATGAAGGCCACAATGGACTCCATTTCCCCAATACTTAGTCGCCAAAACATGTGTTTTTTTATATTTTTTTTTTTTTTCTATTAAATGTGATTCTCGAATCATTAGCTTTAAAATTAAAAAAATCATGTCGATACGATAGTTATAAGGGCTGTCATAATAGTTTTAAAAATGTAAACAAACACTTGACTACTGACTCAGGAGATCGCCGAAACTGACTAAATTGGATGTACTCGAAGAATCGAACTTTCTTCGAGTACATCCAATTCTTCGTTTGTCAACCGTTCGTCTGTTTATATCGTTTACAACAATGTGGTAGACGTAGTTAATGCTTTTGCATTAACGTGCTCGCTTTTTTTTAGTCCTTTTATTTTAATTTAGCTTTTATTATTCAATCTTTTTATTTCATTCTCATAATATAGTACCGTATTAAGTTACAGCACCTGATCAAACTTATGCATGAGGATCGGCTTTCGGAAATAATCAGTTTAGCGAGAGCGAAGCCTGTTTCATTCGGACCGACAGTGTCATTAGTCCACAAGATGTTTAGCCTGTTCTATATAGTTTATTTAAATTTTTTAACTAATAATAAATACTCAAGAAGTATTTAAAATTGTATGCATATTTTGATCCTTAAAAAATTAAATTTCTCCAAAAATATCATTTTTCAGAACTCGCATTAAAGCTTTTTTCATTTAACTTTTAAAATTTTGCCTTTATCTTGGTTAGGAACTTTTCGGAGTTGCTTAAAATTGACCAACTTTTCCGCTTTTAGCTTCAAGGAATGATTTCGGTAATTCGCCTATAAAAACTATGCAACTTCCTGTTTCATTGCTTACATTTTTTATGTCTATTTTGTTGCTACTTCTACTTAATAAGAACACAGTTTCCAAATGTAAATTTGTAGTTAAATAACTATCTTTAGAGTTGTCAATAATTGGTACTTCAAAACAGTCAGTTTAGCCAATTATCGACACACCTGTCAATAATTGGGAATTTCACGTAAATACTCAATGACATTGTTAAGATCGTCTTTTGATTTTAAACGCAATCACTCTCCCCCTTTTTGAAAATAACGAAGGGATCCAATTTTTGACAGGGGGTTCTCAATAATAGGTTCACGATACAGTCAATAATTCCAAAATTAAGAGCCAATTATTGACAGCTTAAATATTCAGATGTTGTCATTTTTTTTACAGAAGCAGGTATGCATAATGATACATGTTAATAAGTATACATTTAGGACTAAAGCAATATTCTGCATGTCTGTGAATTAGACAAACTACTGATTTGTTTTTGTTTACATTTATTTATTTTTTGTAATATTAACTTATTGTATTCAAAATAATATTGTTCAAAATTTTACTACGATGTCAATATCTTATTTCCTTTAACTGCCAATAAGTGAATATGCATGTCAATAATTGGCTCTTACGCATGTCAATATCCGGCTCATTCACGTCAATAATATGTGAAAAAAAACTGCTATTGAATTTCCGCTCATAAAATGGAAATTCTTAATAATTTGACTTAAGTAATGAATGGAATCGCTAGTGCAGATCTTGGCCTTAAAGAAAAACTTTGAAACATAAATATTGCTTTATAAATAAGAAAGTTATTAAGAAAATAACTCGAAAATTTCTAAAGTGTCAATAACCGGTGCCTTTACCCTATGTGTATCTCAGAAAAATGGGCTCCCTGAAATAACTAGGTTTACATAAATTGTCCATAATAAGAGTTGGGTTTAGTGTTAACAGAAGTATTTTTTATCAATTATTTCAAATAATTGCAATTTTTTAACTATACCTTTCCCCTTCTTGTTTTTTATACTCATCGTGTAATCTTATAACCTGAGCACATTTTCAGTTCTCAGATTTAATAGCTGACTTGCTTTTATAATCAAAAGCTATATGGTTTTTTTTTTGACAAAACAAAATAATTAAAATTATGTGATAAAATATGTGTTCAAAGTAAAAAACAAGTGTTGTTATGTCCACTGGTATACTAAGTATTTCAATTTTCAAGAGTAATGTAAAATTTCAAAAAAGTATTTTGGATAGTAGATTTAAAAATATATAAATGTGTATGAGTGAAATATGAAGTTTTAAAACGTCTAAATTTTTGAATGAAATATAAGAAGGGACTCAACATCTGTGTTGATTCATCTGTGTAAAATTGGGGCTCCCCATTACCGGAGTGGCTTGGTGTACCCCCCATGTTATGCCTGAAATTTTGGAAGAAAGAATGTTTCTTAGATTCCAGTAAACAGTGTAAACAAATAGTTGTATTTTTATGAGTTAAGTGACATTTGATTATTTATTTGGTCATTTATGTTGGTAAATGTACATTCAGATAGATATCTTTTCTATATACTTAAAACAATTTTAAGTTTAAAATGTTATTTTATATTCATTTTAAAATTACCAAGTATGTACCTTAGGTACATTTTGATATTTTGAGCAATTAGATTTAATAGCTCACTTATTTTTTTAATCGAAATTTTGATATCTATAATTTATTCGGTTAACAAAAGAATCAGAATTTTACATGATGAAATATCTATTAGTAATCTAAAGTAAAACTAACAAGGTGGATTATGTGGCCGCTGATATACCAAAAGCAAATATTTCAAGTCTAATTTAAATTATAAAGCATGATAATATATTTTAAGAAATGTAAGTGTGAAGAGTGAAATGCAACATTTCAAAAAATGCACTGTCTGAAATTCGAATTCTTTAAATCTACAATCTTTTAAATAACAGTAATAATACCCCAGAAAATCTTCTTATTTTGCCCATTAAATTCTGAATAATATCTGCAAAATATTACAGCTATTAAAAAACTGCATAAAATCTTAAATAATTTAGTCCATTAAATTCTTAAGAATGTCTGCAGAATAATGCAGCTACTAAAAAAACTGCAGAGAATCTTAAGCTATTTGTCCTATCAAATTCTAAAGATACATTCTGCAGATAAATATCTGCAGAATACATTCTGCAGATATTGTTTAGAATTTAATGGGGCAAATAACTTAAGATTTTCTGCTTTTTTTTAAAGAAAAACTTAAACTCAAGAAGTTTATTTTTAGTGGAGTTATGAAAAGTTTCAAGATTAATTTTTCTGCACTGGGACCGAAATGATTCTTTTTTCATGAGCTTTAATGGGCATACTTACTAAAAGTAAATCTATCAAAATAAATAAACACTGAGGTAAAATTATCAAGATACTCTATTTTTCTAAGGATATATAGATTGTACTTCAAATACATAGATTATACTTTAAATAATTCTTCAACTCAATCATACGTTGAATAATTTTTTTATAAAAGTATCATAGGTAGTGCAGATATATTGTTCCTAAGAATGTTTATCTTCTAAAGAAACATTCTGATTTTTTTTCAATGCCTGCCACAACTCGTTTACTGTTTAAATTGTTCAGGTACCTTGACACATGAGCTTAGTAAGAGTTTTTTTTTAAGATTCTAAAGCACTATAGTATATCTTTTAAATCATTCCGTCTCTTTAGAACGAAGCAACTTTAATTATCTTAAGAAAAATAATTTAGAGACATAGATTTCTTTGGGTTTCTCTCATTTATCAAAGTAAGTTTATAAGATAAAATAAATGTCTTTATTTTATACCTCGAATCACTTCAGTATATTTCAAAAAGAAAAAAATGCAAGCGTCTGGGTTTTTTGAATTAACATAAAATAATCAAATTCTCTCGTGAACTTTGTTTCAAGGCTTTCACTCTTAAAACTAATCAATTTAACAAAGAAGAAACGACTTAACAATCTTAAAAGTTTATAAGTTAAGATCGGAAACAACTGCCTAAACCAAGTATTTTTCAAATCTCAACTTTAACATATTCATACTTGCAGTTTAAGCATATTATTCTTAATGAGGAATGAAAGACGCGGAAACAGTGAAAACTATTAACATTTAAACAATGTTTTAAATACACTTCCTCAATAATTAAAAATAATTATCCTGTAATTATTCTTTAGTTAACATAATTGAATTTGTTTTCAGCATTCAAAAGATAATTACTATACTTCAGTGATTTTAACTTAAAATCTAATTAAAAGTGCCTGTGTGTAAAAATTAATTTCCTTTTGCAAACAATTTCAGTTTACATTTAATTAAACGAGCTACTAGATAAATATTAAAAAAACTATAAAAGCTATAAGTTTCAATATTCCTAATCATTACTCATAATTTAAAATGTGCTAATTGATGTATAATTTAAGTGATGTAAAATTTTTGCTAGTCCAAACCGCAAAATTTCTGTAGGCGTTTTTTTATTAATCATCTGTTCAATTCTTTCGATTGAAATTCTTTTACTCAAATAATGTAACAATTTCAGTTTCAGGTGATTGCAGTAATAAGTTATATCTATTTGCTGATAGCCAAAATTTAACGCAATATTCCTAACTATCAGGGCAAAAATAAATACATCATTGTCGTATTTTTCATAAATGACGTAGTCTTTATTACATTCATTAGAAGTATGTCTTTATTTTCTTTCATTTTGAAACACATACATCAGCAAACCTTCACAAATTTCCGAAGCAATAAAAATGTTTCCTGTAGTTATTTTTAGACATTTTTGTTATGATTCTTTAGGCTAATACATTACCGATTTGAGCTCATTTTGTATTTTTCTACTCAATACTAGATGTTATTACTCTAAACTTCAATTCATAACCGCTAGCGTGGTATAGTGTCTAAAGAGCCATTCTATCACAAATTGGGTCCGGGCTCGATTCCCGGCTTGGGCTTGGGTGTGGACTCGTCCGTCCGTTCATAGGGGGTAAAGTTGGCTGTCGAGTGGGTCCATAATAGAATGGCCAAAATCTTCGGGCCGTTGTAGCGGGAATAACTTATCGACAAGTGCCCGCCCATCATTAAAAAAAGATAGATATTTTAAAATATACTAAGAGCTTTAGCCTTACCACATTCTAAAGTGTCTTGTTCTTTCAAGCATTGGATTGATTTGAAAATGAGTCGAATAGCTATTCACTCAAGTCATAGAAAGCGATTCACTCAAGTCATTTTAATTACGTAAGTACTATAAAAATAGAATTACGCCTATTCAGTATATTGTTGTTTGTTTCAGTTTGGTTCAAAGGTTCTTGAAGTTTTCGTTTGGCAAATGAGGCCTGCATATACTTCTAATGATCCTTTATGGGATAAACACAGTACACAAATATCGAGACTTTTACCACAAGTGGCTGCCTCAATTGTTACCGTACTTTAATGGTACAAAATAATAAGACAGAAAAAGAAAGACTAAAGACGAGAAAGATAGGAAAACATGAGAAATAAAATAATTAAAATTCTACTGCAAAAACTGATAAAGTACTTGTTACTGCAAAAACTAATAAAGTACAACTAAAATGAAAAGGGAAAGGAGAAAGGAAATCTGCGAGCAAACATGGCCGTGTTTGCCTATATTTTTGTTGTTCTATAGAAACAATAATTCTTGGTGCTTGGATTCAGGACCCCTTGTAATTCGTCGTCGATTAAAGTGAACCGCATAATTACAGTGACCAAATTCCATCATTTTGATGCAGCTGATCAATTTTTAAGAGTCAAATAAAAACAGAACTACTGCAATAGAGCATCCTATTTAAAATTTTTATCTTGAAGAATAGTTCATGTTTTCATTGGAACAGCGTTTAACAATCATAGTGCGCTCAGTATCTCAATATTCAAAGCGTCCTTAAAAATGAGGACATTTGGTCACCATAGTTTTTACTCGAAGGCTTGTGGCGCGATTTGACGAGTTTACGAAAAACAGGAGCGAATCACAAACCAAGTATTCTACTTACTTTATTGAGTTATATTTACCTACTTCTTACAGCGTTTACTACACAGTCAAAATGAATTCTGCATTCTTGGTGTTCTTGAATCTTATTTCAACCCATTAACGTACATGAATGCAGAAGAAAAATTAACTATCTAATTTTTAGTTCCTAGAGTTAGCACATCAAGTGTGCAAGAAAGATGTCACGTCAATATTATGTATTTGTGAAATCTCCTCAATGTTGGGGACAATTATACATTTTTATGTTGCCATTCATGAAAGTCCATAACTTTCCTTTAAAGATCTTCGCCGATCGAAGCACATCCTTTGGATAACGGAAAAAAGAACACTTTAACTAAAAATTGTAAATCGACAATGTGAACAATTTAAAATTAGGGACAATTAAAAACATAAAAACATGTCGTCAAAATCGGTCCTTCGCTGTGTAAGTTGACTCACCGCTAAAACCGTCGATATATATGTTGAAATTATTATAAAAGACTTAGAAAATTAAATTAAAAAAATTATAAAGTTTGCTGCAATTACTTAGGAAACTTTACTCAAAAATGTGTCTCAAAATCTGTAGTAAATGGCGCATTATTCGGAATTTGAATTCCGGCAAAATAATAGCTTGTCGTTACGTAGGTGTTCTTCATAATCACTTTTCTGTTGCATTCATTGCATGCAAAGGGGTTTTTTTATGTTCAACCGATTAGGCATGGCTTTTAAATATATGAAGCAAAAATCCTCATTTCCATCCGAAGAGAGTGTTTCTGAGGTTGTTTCTTATCCTGCAACATTATTTATCTAGTGCCTTTATAGCACCAGATGAATGCGGTTGCGATTAGTGCTGGGAGTTTTTTGGTTGCATTCGATACATTTAGCTTTTGCTTTCAAGTAATGCGAATATATTTTCTGGTGAAGTAAAAACTATGCTGGTCATGGAGTTTTCCATATTAATTTCTTTTCATTTATTGATATTTCACGTTATCTGCAGAACTCAAGTTTTAAAACATATAAGTTGTTAGAAACTTATAAGTTGTTGTATGTTTTAAAACTTATATAGAATATTTCAAGTCTAATATAAAATTATAAAGCATGATAATATATTTTAAGAAATGTAAGTGTGAAGAGTGAAATGCAACATTTCAAAAAATGAACTGTCTTAAATTCGAATTCTTTAAACCTACAATCTTTTACATAACAGTTCTGGCTCCGTTCGCTGAAAACGCGAACGGAGCCAGCGTTTTCAGTTACTCAATCGAAGAAAAATGCACACCATTATGCTGAACAATCGTGACGACAAGCAGTATTGCAGCATAAAGTCTCACAGCGTCCAACTTTTCATGAGATTGAATTTTTCCCATGCTTTGTTTTTTAAAATGAACTACACAGCATATTCACAATACTTAACTTGAAGAATGCATGTTTTCACTGCACTTTCTGCTCACTTATTTACTGACATTCAAAACCTTCTTCTTAATGTGCTACCCACTAAGTGTAAAGAACATGTTTGCTTTCACGCTCTAAATTTGCTACATCTCAAAATGTTCGCTATCACTAAGAGTAAATATTTTGTAATCTCATACCGGTGGGACAAGTTGCTATAGCTAAACAAATCCCAGTGACACACTTAAACAACAGCTCAGATCTGACAACCTGACTTATACAGGGTGATTTCTTACTAAACCGACAAACTCAGAGAGATAATAACTGAGCTCATGTGGAGCATATATCAACATAGGAACCCTGTGCAATATCTACTCGTTTTAAAGTTATTGCGGGCAGAATGAAAAATCTCTGAATCCTTCAATATAGCTCATTTGGAAATTTTCTAAATAGTCTAAACTAAAAAAAAAAAGAAATATTAAGAAAGAAGGGGAAAATTCCATTAAGGACATATGGAACGAATTTTCAATTATAGTCCTAAATCACATAGATCAGACTGAGACGATTCCACGACAGACTGAGACGATATGTAATTTGTGTCGGTTTAGAATATATAAAAACTCAAAATATGGCTTCTAAATTGTACTCAGACGTGGTTTCGCTGCAATAGAGATTTAGTTTTTTGCCTGTTTCTCAAAATGTGTATGCTGGATGCTTTGGTACACTTTTCTAAAAATCTGTTTCAGGTAAACAGTTGAAACTTTCCAAAATTGTTTAACTAACACGCTTCTTTAAAAAGACCTAACATTAGAGATTTGAGTGAAAAAAGTTTTGAAATTAATATCTTTAATTTGATTACTTTTTAACCCAAATGAAAATTGCTTCTTATTAATTTCATGTTTTCTGGTACCAAACCAAATTTTAAGGGGATAACTCAATAGTATTTTAGAAGAGTGTACCAAACAGACACACTGTTCAAAATTTTCGTTCTCATTAAACAGTTCTTAAAAACTAGTTTATGAATCCAATTATTTTTTTTATTTTATATATGGACTATAATGTATGTTCATACTGTGTACAAAAAATTTCATTTCAATCTCTATTTAAAAAAAAGTGCTATATGTTAAATCTTTTGCAAAAATTGACTCGTCGAGTCCTTAAAGGAACATCAATTAGAGTATCTAAATTTACTGATGAGTGACAAGCGCTTAGACAGTGGAAAAATGGAAAAGCAAATATACGTTAAAATGTGTATTTAGTCATTTTTCTAACACCGTCTTAGCTACAACAGTTAAAATTTAATAGGGATGGACGCGAGACGCGCGATATGAGAAACAGGGCTGTCTCGTCACGCGTTTCGCTGAGAAATTGCCTGTCTCGTCTCCCGACTATCGCAAAATTAAGGACTGAGATTTTGTTACCATATTTTTTGTGACATTAATACTATTGTATTGAAAATTAATATTAACAACCAGCTACATATTACCATATTAGTACATGTATTAGTTACTATATTAACTCTCGTGCATTTGAAGTGATAAAAATTCAGATTTAATCTTTATATATAATGTGACATGACACTGAAAAAATATTTGTTTTTATTTATTTATTTCCGGAACTGCGTAAATATAATATGTACGGTTGATGGTAGAGCTTTAAATTTTGTTAGAAAGGATGCAGAACTCAGGACATGTTGTGCAAATAAAATTTTAATTTATTTAAGCAGCCCCAATGTGCGGAATAGTGAATTCATAAAAGTTTCAATTGGGGACGGGATAATTATAGTGAAGTTTATATATCCCCCTCTCGTTTTAGTGTATGAGATATGGACTTCATATTTAATTGGGAACCCGGGTTTAACCTGTTCATTCACACCATCAAAAAGAAGAGACAACAGAGAAAACTTTTGACCAGGGTTGTTTCTCAACATGGATCTTTGCATGCTCCGCGACCCAGCAATGTATTAGCGAAATCACTCCAGTAGATCATTCATTTACGTTCGCACAGCTTGTCTCACGGTGAAAGAAGCATTTTTAATAACCTATGAAACATTTTATTTATGAATATTAATTTATTTAAGAGAAAAATATGAAATATCCTTAATTACATACGTACTTAATTACATACGTATTCATCCTTTTTGATGAAATGTAGCCAAGCAAACAAAAACACCCTGAATCTGTACAGATGCGGAGAGAAATAACGCCCACTTGCATTCTTTTCTGCCAACCTTCTACATACAGCAAAGTTACACATGCCAATTGTTTAGGTACACTTGCAATAGGGGACATTTTCACATTTAAGTGCGCGGCCCCTATATTTATTCCAGAAACAACGCCTATATTTCACTTCCCATTTCGAAAATTTAACTTATTTTGACCCTGATACGCCGAATTTCAATAGATTTGAACAAAAATGATTAAGTTATGAGCTTCCATAAGTTCCTTTCCTTTTGTCAAAATGTTTTCAACCTTTAATTCGTATGTTATTTAATATTCATATTAAGAAGTTGATTTTTATTCGTAGTATTAAAACTAAACGACTTAAGCATTGTTAAATTTTTTAATAAAATTTTAATATGAATTACTGTATTAATATTTACAAACTGAATAGGGACCAAGCCAAGTATATCAATTTATAAAGTGATGGATTTTCGAAAGTAACCCTTTTATACATAAATAAATAAATAAATAAATATATATATATATATATAGGAATTATCTTTTCGCTCATTAATTATCGTAGCTAAGCATTCCTTGGCGTAATTTTCATCGTACTCTTTACTCGTCAAAATGATTTTCTTCAAATCACTCATTTTGAGATCGTCATTTACATGTTCACGTAATCCTTCGGCTAGTACTTTTAAGTCATACTTTTTTGCTTTTCCAAACAGATACACGTTCAATTTTCTTAATAATTCCATAAGAACTTGTATTTAAACTTTCACTCGTAAAATACATAACTCGTACTAATTCTTTTTATTTTAAATCAGGGTTATTAATCCCCACTTCTGAAGTGTTAGGTCAACACACTAACTTCAACGTTTTTAGACAAACCAAAAGATTTATTTCGCAAATAATAGTACAACCTAACTTAAAGGCATTCGTACATTTACTGTACTCGTCTTATACACTTACTTCAACACACTTTCTAATAATTTTTGAATTCTATCGCTTCTTCGTTGCCATTTATGAATTGTTATTGCAATCATCAAAACCCATGCTCATTTTATAAAAGTTTGATAATAAAAATAGCGTTTATATACACTTGCAAGACCTACGGAATATGCAACATTCTTGAAGTTGATTGCCTTTAGGAAAGCTTCCATTTTTTCTTCAGAGTTTACTATACTGCTAAGCAGTTCACGGCGGTAATGAGCTTTAAATGCTCTAATAGTCTAATGGCTGGATTAGCGCCGTAGTGTTTTTTGGTAAAAACAAGACTGATTTTTTCATCTCTTGATTGTAGTAGAACAGCAAGTGGATGTGCCAGACAGAGTTGGGCAAAAACTAACTTTCAACTAACAACTAGCAACTAAAACTAATTTAGTTAGTTGCAGGTAAATGGCAACTAAACTAATAGTTGTTAGCTGTAAGGTTCAACTAACTCTGCTGAACTAAATTAATTTTAGTTGAACAGAAAACTAAAACTAATTTAGTTGAGCCAAGCTAGTTGAACCTTCAACTAACAACTATCAGTTTTAGTTGCAAAGTCAACTAATTCAGCTCAACTAAATTAGTTTTAGTTGAACAGAAAACTAAAACTAATTTAGTTGAGCCAAGCTAGTTGAACCTCCAACTATCAACTATTAGTTTTAGTTGTAAAGTCAACTAACTCGAAAAATTTGATATTACTTATATAAAAACAATTAGACTTTTGTCTGTCCTTTACTTGCAATCCAAACATTTTGCGATTTCTATCCGTTTCAGGAACCTGTGAATCCAGTACTACCATGAAAAAAAGTTTGCCTGTCATTCTGTTGTTCTGTCCGAGACAATTTTTTTGTTCACGTATCACGTAAAAATGACTGAAGCGAATGAAATGAAATTTAGTGAACTTAATTAAAATAGGCGTCGAATTAAAAAAAAAAAACTTATTCGATTTTGAGATTTTTCGAAAATCATTTCAAAATGCATAAATATTTGTCCATTACGTATAAACCACTATAGCGAATGAAAAAAAAATGGTATCGTTAAAGGTCGTCAGTTAAACAATAGGAATCGACCAGTGGCGTAGCGAAAAATTGTTCACGGGGGAGGAGGTTACGAACTGCAACTCATATGTATGTATACGTGTGTGTGATTAGAGCGTGAAGAAAATACATTTTGTATGACAAAATTCCTCGTTGAGAGGGGTGGGGGGGCTGTAACACCCCTAACCCAGGGGTCGGCAACCTATTGAAAAGGAAGAGCCAAAAATTACAATTTACAAAATTTTCCAGTTTTTAAAGAGCCACCAAAAATTTGCGTTTCAATATTACAGTATCTGCTTAATATATTTGATTTTTGATTTAAAATAAACGGCTTTAAATACGGCCATTTTATTACTTAGTTAACACTATCCTCATATATGTAATACAATTCTGTTACTGATTTTATTATATTATACGCGTATGTACCTTTGAGAAGATAATTCTCTTCTAATTCATATTCTTCTTGAAACAACAAGCGTAGACCCACAAAAACCGCAAGCGATTAAATTAACACACATGTAACGGTAACGTCGACCTCCCTATCTGAGAATGGCTGACTGACATATGGATGAGACAGAAATGGAATGCAATTGTCTGAAAGATAAACATGGTCACTAAGTCTCATCTCTAAGAATAAAACAATAGTTCATATTCATCTCATTACGGTCATGTTAAGCAGCAATTTGTAATGAACAATTATGAAAATAGAAGCTATTGAGAAATTAGGTACTTAAAAATATATTTTCTTATTTTTAAAGGGTTTTGATAATAAATTATTATTTTTTTCGCATGGTGGAGTGCCGCAACTTTTCATCAAAAGAGCCACATGCGGTTCGCGAGCCGCAGGTTGCCGACCACTGCCCTAACCCCTTCCCCGTGGCTACGCCACTGATTTCGACGTAGTTTAAAGTTTTTTATAGATTTTGAAACTGAAAATTGTACGATTCCTGAAAAATGACAATGGAATAGTATGAATTTAGGAATAATGTTAGATGGCAAGAAAACTAGTCACCTTTCATTATAAGGTGGCCAGTTATCTTGTTAACGAGGGTGAGGGTTGTCACCTTAGACAGCTTCCCCTTTATTTAGTTTCTGAAAAGAACAAAACTCTACAGAAATAAGAAAAATCATAATTTGGCATAACTTCATTAAAATGTCAGGATCAATAATTTTTAATATGTGAAAACAACGTAGTATGTTTGATGTAATACGTTTTTGGCCGCCCCATGGCACATATCACTGAAAATGGTAGACGGCCAAACTGTGAAGGTCCCGGGTTCGGGTTCCAACACGTGGCTGTCGATCTAATGGTCCGGATTTTTGGTAGGTTTTCGCCAGATGTAACGTGAATACGCGTTACAACCCCTTAGAAAGACCTCCTACCAAGACACCCCCATCCTTGGCAGATCGCCTTTGCGTAGCGTTGCCATAATCACACAAACAAGTAATACGTTTTTGAGAAGGTGTAAATGAATTTTTTTGTTTGAAATAGCCGAATACTTTTAAAATATACTTTAAAGTAACGGTTCTCAACCTTTCAACGTCGCCCCTCCAAAGAAAGACTAATTTACGGTGGCGCCCTCTCCCCCTCTTTCAGAATTTTAAACATACATTCAGCTTTTCATTCTTCAATGATGAACATGTAGTGTAGTCGCTTTTTCTACAAAATAATGTTATAAATAAAGTTTGAGTAAACATTTTAAACGGAAATAGAAATGTTCTGGAGTAAAAATAAGAATAAGTGAGATGTTATTATTATTTTTTTTAAACATACATTATCACTTGCCTTTTACTGTTTTTCTCGCGCTCCCACTGCAAACGCTCTCCGCCTCCCTATGGGTGGGGGGCGTCCCACCGGTTGGGAAACGCTACTTGCCTGTAGAGCGTAATGTGTTTGGGTGCTCCGGTAAAATATCTATTTAAGCTATATGC
This sequence comes from Cheiracanthium punctorium, assembly GCA_038373885.1. Classification (NCBI taxonomy): domain Eukaryota; kingdom Metazoa; phylum Arthropoda; class Arachnida; order Araneae; family Cheiracanthiidae; genus Cheiracanthium; species Cheiracanthium punctorium. Next base: position 122,129 of record JAWZYV010011810.1, on the reverse strand, counting down.
AAATTTCAATAGATTCCTGGGTGCGGTATATATATAATATAGAATAGCTAACTTACGTAATATGGAATCCCAAGATAATCCATCGAGCAAGTGAAAAGTAAACTTACGTAGTAAGGAAATCACGGTAGCACTTGATACCAATTAATAAACTGAAGCCGAGAACAAAATTAGAAAACGGTGGCCATAAATATTGTGTAATCAGAGCCTTCAAAGCCAAAGAATGGTTATAAATTTGTAATATTCAATATATACCCAGCAAACACAGCCCTATCGGATAAGTTTTGGGCCGACACTGGCATGCCGGCGCAGAATGTGCCGGGGCGACATCGCTCACGCGGTACCAAAAACGACAAAATTGCGTCCGCCTGGGCGTGTGTCGAAAGGATGGGGTGGTTCTGGTTCGATGTCGGCAAAAACGATAACGCCGTCGGCCCAGCCCTGTGCCACTTTTGAACCAAAACCATTACGTTTTTGGTGTGGTATCGGCAACGACAAAATATCGAAAACCGGCCAGCACCTTATTGATTCCCAAAATACCCTAATTAGCTCCGTAGTTAGTTCTCTACAGTATTAAACAACAAATTAAAGTAATAATAATTATAATTAGATAAATGACTTTACACCACTAGGACTAAATTTATTAAAAATACCTAATTAGCAAATTATTTTGTTTTTAAGAAAATATTTGATGAATTTAAGAAGGAAAGCTCTTTTTAAAATTAACCGTATTATTTTTTATGCATCAACCAATGGTTTACTTTTTTTAATCGTGCTATTATATGTTTATCAGACCATATACATTTTTTTAAACAAAATATTAGGCTCAACTAGACAATGTTCCTTTTTCTCTTCCAAAAATTTTTTAGAATCTAAGAAAATTTATAATTTTCTAGAACCAAAGATTATAAATAAACATTCATGCAATGCTAAAAAAAGATAGAAAAAAAATATTAAAGTTATACAACATGCTTTTTAAAAAAATTTTTAATTTATTTTTTTGTTAAGTTATGTCATAATACAAAATAAAGTTGACTTTTGATTTTATATATTATTTTAAAGAAGAATGTAAACAACATACGTTAAAAGAAATTAAAACATTGGCTGATTCTACAAATAAACGGTTAATTTCATAATAACCTTTTCTCTTCAAAATAATTAAACATTTTCATATACAAACAAATTATTTTGTTTATACTTAATAACTAAGTATTTTTGGCAAAACAAAGTATTTTTTGAATTTTAACTAAGTATTTTTGGCAAAATTAGCCCCAGTGATGTAAAGTAATTTATATAATAATAATTATTATTTTTAATAGGTTGATTGGTGCTAAACTATATATGAAACTAATAAGTATTGATAAAACCATGTTTATTATTAGAAGATACTTACTTTAAGTAAATATTTTATATATTACTGAATTTTCATAGGATTATCCTTTAGTAAAAGAAAGGAACTTTCTATAACAGAATAAAATTATTTTTTTCTGTTGTTTTGAGTAATATGAAATTAAGTTCTCAAGAAAATAGACACATTTTTCAATGCAGTATGTAAGTTATTTATTAAAAATACCGTCCTGCTTGTTTATTAATAGTTTCCAAGTTTGCTTATTTGAATTATAAATTTCATTTTCACATTATTTAGAAATAATTAGCAGTTTTGAACTACATCTTATTTTAGTAGTCCCTGAGATAACATAAAAAAAATCTAGCTAAGAAAAAATACAAATTCTTAATATATACTTAAAAATCAACTTACCCCTTTTTAACTGTCGTGAGAACTTAGCAAAATGAAAACCAAAAAGCACTAACCACATTTAGACAACTTTAAAATTTTTGTCTAGTTGAGGTTAATACCAGTTAGTCTTTAGAAAAAAATCACAGTATATCCAGAGAAAACTACAGCAAAGTCCGATCTAACTGACGTAAGAACTTAGCCTATTTAAAACTAAAAAGCACTAACCACATTCAGACTATTATAAAATTTTTGTCTAGCTGCAGTCAGTGCCATTTAGTCTAGGGAAAAAAAATCGGAATTTATCCAGAGAAAAATGCACCAAACTCCCTTCATTGCTCTGAGAAAACTCAAAATCCACGTTACTGAAAAGTTTACGTTGCGAGATGATTTCTGTTACAGCCTTGGAATGGAAATGGACAGGCAAACGAAAAAAAAAAAAAAAAAAAAAAAAACCAACTTCCGCTCTTCGATTGACCGTGGTGAATAGGGACCTAAAGAAAGGGAAAGGTCCATTTCGTCTTCCTGCGTAATACTGTGGTTCCTACAAGGGGTGGAAAGCCCCTAGGAATGCACTCGTCCCCCCTCACCCCCCCCCCCACTGCGCCTGTGCTACATGTTATGTGTACGCGGACACGGGGAAATTAGAAAAGAAAGTCCGAGAGATTTTAGCTTTTAAATTATTCACTTTAAATTAGATCGCGTGGAAAAATAACAAAACAAATTAGTGTTATTCTATTGCAAAATAGTTTATACTTGTATATCTGCAATGAATTAATCAATTAATTTTTAGAAAGATAAAGTACTATAATCAGCAAAAAATGGTTACTTTTATTCATTTTTAAGGAGATAAGAGCATTAAATTTTATTTAATTTGTAACAGCATTTTACAATGTTGTAGCAAAACATGATTTTGGCGTAATTTTTACTATTATTTTATTTGAACAGAAACATGACAAACATGTTGTTCAAATAACTGCTATTAAATTAATTATTCATAGTTATAATTTTAAAATGAAACTATTATTATTTTTTTTTCAATTTATAATTATTCAGTATTATCAGTGAATTAAAACTTTTATTTATGTATTTAATTTTATTATTATTATTATTTTTAACAACAGCAGCTAATGTATTATAAAAAAAATTCCTTAACTATAAATTATACTGATATTTTTTATTTTTATGGAAATACTAATGAAAAGGTATTTTTTCTACTATTTTAATCCAATTTAATTTCAGAAAGTTTTGTTGTTTTGCGTTTTTTGTAAGGCAAAAACACAGGAGTTAATCCTTAGGGCGTCGGTGCTCTGAGCGGAAGAAGGCTTCTAGCGTTTGTTCCAATATATAAAACAATTAATAAGCCATAAAATTGGGGTTGAACAGTAATTATAATAATTATTTGTTCCCTAATTTTATAAAAATCAACCATATTTCCTTCATTTTATAAATATTATATAATGTTTTGAATTTATATAAAATTTATAAAATATCCCCAATTTTTGTTCCAGAATTGGGGATACAACGGTGATTTGTCCTCAATTCTATGTTCAAAAATCTGGTTAATTTATATAACCCATATTCACATTACATCTGGAGAAAATCACCCAACATCTAAACTGTAAATGGACAGATGCGCGGGAGACCTGAACCCTGGACCTTCACACTTCAACTAGCGGCGGATCCAGAAAAAAAATTCTGGAGGGGGCACAAGACAATTTTTGTCACATTTTCTCATAGAATGACTTGAATTTACAAAACAAGTCAATGCTCTATAGTGTAAACTTCATTCGTCTGGGGTGGGGGATGGGGCTCTGGATCCGCGAATGGCTTCAACCATATTCGGTGTCTTATCCACTCGGCCATGGTGGGCTCCTTTTGTGAACTTTCGAAATGCAGCGTTTAATGTTCTGCATTGTATATATTTTATTTTTAATTAATTAATTAATTAATTTTATTATTATTTTTTAATTGGAAGTACTTAACAACTATCACTTTATATAAAATGAAATTTATAGTCATATAATTATTTCAGAGTTGTGAATAACTAGACAGAAACTGCCCCAATTGAGGGGTGGGGGTGGGCGCTTAGAAACCCCTTCAGTACTAAGTCATAAAAAACTGGTTAACTTGTCTAACGCATATTCACAATACACCTGGAGAAAATCACCAACATCTAAACTGTAGATTGACAGATGCGCGGTAGACCAGAACCCTGGACAGGACCTCAGGTAAATTAGCCAGATAGAATGATTCCCCCCCCTCCCCTCCTTTTTCGCATGTGAAGGAGGCACTTGAATCCTACGGGCTCAAAACATTGTAAGTAGTAAGTATTGAAATCATAAATTAAAAAGAATTATTATAACAATATATATGTGCTGCTTGTGCTGGCTTTATACCGTTCAGTTTAGAAATTACACTTCTGGACCGATATCGGTTTTGACGTTTGGTGCAGTACATCGCCAAAATCACATGTTAACCCTAAAAGGCTAGCCGCTATCGGACCGTTGCATGCCCGAAATCAACTTTTATTTGCCTACGCCAAATCGTTTTGCCAGCACAGAACCGACACCGTCCCAATTACCATTATGCCAATGCCGACATCGAAACGGTACTGCCGATGACGGCCCATCCCTAACCCGATACGGCTGTGTTTGCTGGGTATATTTACGTCAGTAATTATACGGATAGACGAGAGAGAGACAAAACCAAAATCCTTGCTGGAATGTGCTTAAAAAATCATACTTCGTTTTTAAACTAAATAACTTCTAAATCCTTGAAAAAAAGTGCCCTAACACAATGAAACTGTTAACTAGAACGCAGAAACGTAATAACAGCCATTGGTAAAGGAACACGAATAGACAGCTTTGTGCTCTCACAAGTAAAAAGAGGCTAAGTTTTCTTTATCTGTCGGCATTATTTAGTTATTAGTTTTTATTCGACAATTACAACTAAAACTATTAGTTGTAGTTGTAAGGTTCAACTAACTCTGCTCAACTAAATTAGTTTTAGTTGAACCTTCAACTAAAACTAATTTAGTTGAGACGAGTTAGTAGAACCTTCAACTAAAACTATTAGTTGTAGTTGTAAGGTTCAACTAACTCTGCTCAACTAAATTAGTTTTAGTTGAACCTCCAACTAAAACTAATTTAGTTGAGACAAGTTAGTTGAACCTTCAACTAAAACTATTAGTGTTAGTTGTAAGGTCCAACTAACTTGGCTCAACTAAATTAGTTTTAGTTGAGCAGTAAATTAAAACTAATTTAGTTGAGCCGATTTAGTTGAACCTTCAACTAACAACTATTTTAGTTGAACATTTAGTTGTGTTCAATTAAAACTACCTTAGTTTTTAGTTGAATGTTTAGTTCAATTAACATTTTAGTTAATGATGCATATCTCTGGTGCCAGACAGTGATCAAGGGTAAGCAATGCCTTTTTGTCGTGTTTACGTTACGGCAGATTCTTCTTCACTGATGGGACAAAATCCTCTTGGAACTACTCAGCAAAAATACCACTTGTCGACTACGTATTTTTATTGTTCCTGTATGAGATAGGTAATGGAGCCATGCTAACATGTTTAAAGCATCTAGGACTTCGGCTTTTACCTATGCAGAGTGGTTTAAGTTTATGACTGCCAGATTTATTTACTGCAAACAGGAGGGTAGTTTATCCTTGCTCATATTTATTCCAGATTGATTTGAATTTTTTTTAAATACAAAATATTAAAAATTAAATGTTTGACGCGTTTTCAGTTCAGTAATAACTAGACATACTAGATTATTTAAAAGGCATTATCAAAATCATTCTGTGTAAAAAATAAAAAAAAACTTGAAAGAGGGAACCCGATTTATAAACGATATTATTGTTCCTCAAATATATTTTTGAGGTTATAACAAATGGCTCTTCCGATATATTATCAAAACTGTTTTTTTTTTTAGAAATATTTCTTCTCAATACGTTTCTACAAATTGTAAAACTAATTCTCAGGCGAACCTATTGCCTTCCACGTACAGGATGAAAGATTTACTTCCATTACGGAGAGAGAGCAATTTTTTATGGCATAGGAATGCAATTCATATATATTTTTCATGGATGGTCTTCCAAACTTGTTTTATATGGAATGTAAAGCTTGTTGAACAGTAAAATTACTTGGAACAGAGAAACCTTTCTTCTTTAATGGCAAAAGGGGATATTTTTTTCAATGTTACATGAAGTAAATTAGAAAATTTTTTTAGTTTTTATGAATCATTTTAAATGTGCTTTAAATATTTATTGCTGTAACTGAATATATAAGGTGCATTTCGTGTGCAAAGAATAATATAAATGATAGTATAGTATTTTAACTTGAAAGCAACTGAATAGATATGTTATAACATTATTATTAAGGGGTTAGGGGTAGTCAGAGGCGTGAAAAAAATGCCATTTTTTATTAATTTTTTTTACTAGTAATTAAGTTTATTCCACATAAGTAAAAACATAGTATCATTTCATCATACTTTAACATTACTTCACTTAAATTTCAAAAATAAAATAATAATTATTTTACAAGTTATGGCGGTCTAAGTTGAACAGGTTTTAATAATGGGTCCTTGCGGTGACCATTACAGCTCCTTGGAGATTCATCTAAAATCAATGAAACAAAAAAGATTATTTTTATGGATAGATAATCTTGTGCCTGATCGAAGCTTTTTTTTTCAAAATTAACAAAATGGCGGTCTCTGGAAATTTTTTTGCAGATTTTCGGGAAAAAACCAACAATTAATTGTTTATAAAAAATCGAAGTTTAAAAAAAATATTCTTCGATCAGGCACTAGCTTTTTATGTTTTCTAAAAGCTGTATAAGTTTCATTCAAATCTATCGAGCGGTTTTTGAGTTACAGTGGTCACCAGTTCAAAAAACATAGTTTTGAGAAAAACGCATTTAAAGTTTTACAGTCGATTGATGTACAGTAATACGAATAATTTCAATACTTACACTGAGTCATCTATTCCTGGACCATATAAGAGTTCTTCAGCCGTTGTAGAACTTTCTAAAACATCAATTTGTTGTTGTCTACGTCGCATTCTACCTTCGCGAGTGTTGTTAGCGCGCTGATCAGCTACTTTTATACGTGCACTATCGGTTTTTTCAGTATACCGATGCGAATTAGGCCCACAACTAAGTCCCAGTGTGTTCATTATTACTAATAATGACTTTGTCCCTTCATTAAATATACTCATAGCTACGTATGCAGCAATTTGAACAATGGTAAAACTAGTATTGATAGTTTTTGGGCATATTTTCCACAGTAGTTGGTTGAAGCTCTCATTATTATTTTGATTAAATCCACCTACACATCTTGAAAGTAAATTTTCATTACTAAGATCTTCATAAATAGGCTTGATTGCTTTTAAAACTTCAGGAGGTAAGGGAGAATTATGCCGCTAGCTAATTGTTCTCGGAAATATTAGACCGCTCGAGAGCCTTTTATTCTTCGCTAAATAACTCGAAGGATATTTGTCGGATTCACTTCAAACTTACAGAGAATATTTTTAAGATACTATATGTGGTGAAGTGAAACAGCAGTAAAATATAATTTTGAGACGGTTCCCATGGGAAGACCACACAAGTGGACCGTAAATTAGAAGAGGCGCCAGGCAATGGACAGTCTGGACACTATAGCACAATGAACTGTCAACGTTAAAATATTTATGGCCGAAAATGATATGCAAATTTGGCGGGGTATATTCCCGGGATGATCCACCTACATGTCTGGAATTCGACGAGAGGATGCATTAATTCCCCGATACGAACAAATCAGAAACTCCAGCCAATGATGTAAGAGGGGGTAAGAAAAGAGGAAACAACCCCGTGGGAGAAGAAAAAAGACGAGAGAACGAGTGTGCTAGAAAAAAGAAGCAGAAGAGAGTTTGGTAAAGGTGTGAACGGGCTTAAAAAATCAGTGTGTGCTTCGAATCAATATGATCAAGTTGTGTTCAAAAGAAACATGGAATCAGAGGCTTGATGATGGCTTAAGAGAAAGAAAGCGGTTCCAATAGTGCACGCGTCGATCGTGTCTTGTGTAAAGATGGCTACCTCATCATAATGGTGAATATTCCAAGTAATCTATTTATTATTTGTGTTTCAAACCTTTTGTGGATACCCCTTATCCTCCAAAACCACATCTCCCCCAGACATATTTAAGTTTAAAATTATGTCAATATCGTCTTTTAATTAATATTAGTGGAATGACTAAGAATAAATGGAATTTAGTTGCAATTCATAGAGTCTTTAGTTTTTTTTAGTGTTTTGGTGTATGTCAATCATTTTTCATTTTTTTCAGCGTAATACTAGGAGTACTTGCCAGGCAGGTTATGCGCGGCATAATACCACTGTACGATCATCTTAGGCTTTAGTTTTCATCAAATTTTGACCATAACAAAAATAATCCACCACACTATACTTTCAGAAAATGCAAAAAAAAAAAAAAATCAATATTTTGAAAATTCTGACTACCCCTAACCCCTTAATAAAACAGTATAAAACAGTTGTATAACAAGAGTAAAAACAAGCATCTTCCTGCAAGGTGGGGGGGGGGGTACGTTAGTCAGAAAACATTTAAAGAATAATGCATATTCCCATTACATCTGAAGAAAACCGACCAAAACTCCAGAGAGTTTCAGCGACATCCGCGCGAAAGGCCCGAACAGATTTGGCGATATAACTCACCTTAACCACTTTCCCCTATATATACAGGGTGTCTCCAAAGCACTTATTTACGGTTTTATTCCTTAAACTGTATAGATATGTGCCATAAATCTCAAAACTATGTAATATTAGGTAAACAAAAGTTAAATTTTTATACAACATTGCCCCGAACAAAAAATTCCCAATTTGTAAAATTTGTCCCATACATTAATGACCTAATGTACAAAGTTTTAGCCTTTCATCATGAAAGGCTAAGTTAGTGAGGGTTAATACAGAACCAGTAATAGTAAAATTATTATGTATTTATACAATCATTATTAAATGGTTGTAATGGTTTATGAATATATTTATCAGAGTCAGAATATATTTATTTTTACATCACCGACGCTTTTTAGGATAAAATAGTCAAAGTTTGTGCATCACCTTACATGGGACACACAACACTTTACTAATTTGGAAGGTTTTCGTACAGGGGCTGCATAAAAATTAAAAGTTTGTATTTATTTAGATTTAATCTCGCTGGACATTGCTTTAATCGATGCCATAAAATTCGGTACCTTTTTTTAAACATAAATTTGTAGGTTATAGTGGATGTTTGTAATCTGCATTTAAGGAATTATAGACTAGGTCAGTGTTTTGGGGTCACTGTGCATATATGGTTGTTCTATCATAATTTTATCACATTCATCTATCGGTATCCAATAGATATGTTGGTATATACAAGAGCACTTTAATACCTAAAAAATTGAATTATTAATGTAAACAAACTATTGCATTGTTATGTTATTCGTTCATTATTTAAGATGAATGGCATTATTTACTACATTATGAAAGTATCAAAAGTTGTCTAAAGTATATTGTTATTTTTATGTAATAAATTAGTATAAAAATGTTGATTTTTAAATATTAATATAAGAAAATGCCGTTCATTTGTATCATAAATGTTATCATGTATATTTTACATACGTTTATAATATCACCAGGAAATCGTATTAAACATTTCTTGACTGTTTAACAGATTAAAAGTTAGCTAAACCTAAACTATAAATTTAATTTACGTATTCAAGATTAATGTTTCAAAACCATTCATGATATTTAATTATTTTTCGTTAAAAACTCTCATCCATTTTTTTAGGTAGAAAAATTACTCAAGAGGAAAAACTAATCAAGTTAATTGAATCTTTAAAGAATATAGTATCTCCTCAGTTAAAAAATTCGTAAACTAGAGAGATAATTACACGTATATTAATAGCGAATTACACATTTTAGTTTCTTGCCTAAAAATTGGGCATCAGTTTTATTATTCAAATTAAAAAGCTGCAAAAAATGCAATATTAATATAAAGTATAAGCAAATATTTTTTAAAAATATTTATGTATAACGACAGAATTAACTGAAGCTTAAAACTAGGAGATATTTCATGATTTACTAAATATCTATACCATTTTGACTTTAAATTAGAAGGCACGAGAGGAGAGAGGAGGGAACGAGACAAGTACGATTGCGTAAGTTTTCTAAGCAGTGTAAATGAGAGAAATATACTGGTTTCGAAGTGCTGTTGTAATTAAACAAAGAAAAGCATGTTGTTTACACAAAAAATAACTCCGCCTTCCTCTCGTCTTTTATTAAATCAAATACAGTTTATATGGTGAAGTTTTGATGACGTTTGCACCGGAGATGAGGCTCGGGCATAGCGTTAATGAGTCTCAAGGCACAAAAAACAAATACCATAATTCCAAGAAAAAGGGTGCGGAAAATCGTGTATGACTGGAAAGCAAATCATACAGTAAGAATACCTTGCTTTTAAGCAAGCTACACACAAAACACACAGATACTAAACTGTACAAAGACACACTCGTGTGTGTGTGTGTGTGTACAGCTGGAAAAAAAAGTTTACATTTTCACTTTATTCGGCCGTCTTTCGTCGTAGAGCAAAGTTACATGCACCAATCGTTTACGAATAAAGTAAACTTTAATTGCTGTACATAAAATTTGCATAAGGGACCATCATCATATTTAAATGCGAACCAACTTTATTTTTTCTAATGACAATATGTAATTTTTACTTCATATTTAAACAATTTACCTCGTTTTGAGCAAGGATACCAATTTTCAATACATTTGAACTAAGAGCTTCCAAATTCCCCCCCCCCCCATGATAAACTATTTTTTCATACTGATATTCATATTTGATTAATATTGATTTTAAGAAGTTGATTTTTATTCGTACAACAGAAATTCGTAGAACTAAACGGCCCAAACATAATTTACTATTCTAATTTTTTTAATAAAATATTAATATGAATTTTGATTTATTAAATTAATTTTTGAAAAAAAATATGAATAGCGACCTAGCCAAATATTGGCAGAAATAGATGCAAAAACTAATTTTACATGGGTGTGAAAAATTTCATATTTTTACTCTCAGTAGTTGATTTTATGTTAATTAAAATATCTTATGAGTTAGGGGACCGTATATCAATTTACGGAATGATGAATTTTAGAAATTTATCTTAAGAATGCACATTTATACATACAATGTAAAATAGATTTTGCACATTGAAATTTTAAATGCATAAAGCATTAAAAATAGTGAATTTTGAATCAAATAAATTACAGATTTGCAAAGTTTGGTGGAGCTTTAAAAACACGATAATTTCGCTTCGCAGATATATAAAGTAATTATAAAATAGCACTGAAGGCTCACTTTTGTATGTTTATTACACGAAACTTATTTATAATTATTCTCCTATTCATTACATGAAATCTACAATTTCAGCTATTCTTTGTAGCTTTCATGCTCATATTGGCTAAGTGAGCCTAGGACAGCCTGTTGCTTTTAATAATGTTTCTGTCAATACTTCACCTGTCTAAAATAACCTTCAAAATACCCAATAAAAAATTCAAAATAAATTGGATATGTTCCAAAGTTTTGCATGAAATGTAAGAGCATTTAAATAAAAACCACTATCGTATTACTTAAAGATCCGCAATACCTTAATTATAACAAGAAATTTTCAATATATTAGTAAATAAAATATTTAATGGTTCATTAGAATAGTATGGAGAGCAATTTTGCATTTTGTAATATAAAGTTTAAAAATTTTATACAAATACTAGCTGACCCGGCAAACGTTGTTTTGCCATAGAAATTATTCCTAAGATTATTTTTGTAGAAAGAAATGACTAACTTATTGTAAGTGTGTGAGGATGTGGTATATGAGTGGAAGAGGTATGGAGCGCTGTGAACGATGCTGGAATATAAAAATAACACAATACCAAACATTTATATTTTTAATTCATTGTAATTTATTCTTTAAATTTATATATATCGCTAATTACAATAATTTTACTAAAAAATAATATCAATCCCTTAACGGAATAGAGTGAACAATATTTTTTGTTATCCCATCTTTAGCTAACACAAACAAACTGTATGGTTTACCCACTCGAGAGCATGCCACGTATAATTGTCCGTGTGAAAAACATGGGTGCTCAAATCTAAGCCACAAACAGGCATAAAATGGCCCTTATACTTATTGATAGACATTCCATAAAAAAATTTGTCCAAAATAATAAAATAAAAAGGATGAAAATCTGAAACACTTTCAGATTTTATATACGCACTATAGTGCTGCTATATATTAAAATTGTCTCATAATTTATGCGTCGTCCCTATTTTTCTTCCTTATTCCTTTAAGTTGTAAAGTGTATCATTATTCATGACTGTGCTGTATTTTTCTTTCTTGTTTCGTAAAACCCATCTTTGAAATCGAAATCTATCTTAAAATGCCAACTAAAACTATTTTACAATCGCCAAGTATATTACAACTATACTTCATCGTTTTATATATTGTTTCGAATGTGCATCATAATACATGAGTATAACGTGTTTGTCTTTCTTGGGTTTATTCCTACTTTAACGCCTCGACTCCCCCCAATGTGGCGATCATTAAAATATGCAGTCACCATGACGATTTTTTGCACTTATGTGGCAATCATAATTTAGAATTAAAATGGCGATTTGAAAAAACATGTAAGCACGGCATGCCGTTACATTTTTATTTATTTTGGGTTGCCAATTATTGTAGTTTTAATAATTAAGTGTCAACTATAATTCTTTAACTGGTGCGTTTATCCCTAATTTGTTTACTTTAGATTTTATCTAGTTCTTTTCGGAGCGTTGAAACGGTACTTATGTATTATCCCGGCGGACACTTCCGCCAAACTACTTTTTCCTCAAATTTGCTGGCAAACTGTTGCCAATCGTATTCCAAACCCTCAACAATTTCATGTGCCCGGCATTTATCTTGGTGAAAAATTGCTTGTCTTGGCGGACCGCCGGGAGAATACGGAAGTACCGTTAAAACTTGTGCATAACTCCCAGAGACCCATGACTGCAAAGCTCGCCAAAGTACGGGGATTTTTTAGGTTGGCGAGTGTGGGGGCGTTAAAACAGGAATCAACTCTTTCTTGTACCATAAAACACATCTTTGGAATCGAAATCTATCTTAAAATCGCCTACTGAAACTGTTTTACAATCTTCGACAGGCATATTCGTCCTATAGGCATATTTTAACTATACCTCAAAGACATTTTAAATACCGTTTATGGGCATCATAATCCATGAGTGTACCGTGTTTTCCTTTCTTGTTCCACAAAGCACTTCTTCGGAATAGAAATCTATATTAAAATCGCCTAATAAAACTGTTTTACAATATACGCCAGGCATTTTCTAACTATACTCGAAATATATTTATAATAAATTGTCACGTTTTGGCACCACATTTAGCGATCAATTATCAAAAATTAAAAACCTTGTGCGACTTTCAACATTTAATAACGCCCCCCCTCTCCACGTGATCTGTCAAACACATTTGAAAAGTGACTCGACGCGCTCATGTCTACGCAAGAAACCTGATTGAAATTAATAGCACTATGGTGCTAAAAATTTTGGGGTGGACAGCCCTTATGACTTAAGCGTATGAGACATAGTTAAAAACCTATTCTCAGACCTAACGAATATACATATAAAATTTCATTAAAATCAGTCGGGCCGTTTCGGAGGAGTGTGGTAACTAACACTGTGACACGAGAAGTTTATATATTAGAAGATGACACGAGAATTTTATATATTAGATTGTAATGCAGCAAGCTTGATAGTCAGTTGATAAACCCATTTATGTCTGGCATCCCTTTTTTGGAAGGGCATTTTCACTATCAGTCATAAACGTTATTTATTTTTCCTAGCCTTTATTCACGTGTATTGAACCTCAACTCCACAAAATATTTTACATGACCAAGTAGGATGTTGACATTTCAAATTCGTAATTACGTATAAATTCGAATCAATTTCGTATCTACGTATAAATTACGTTCAAATTACGTATAAAATCATTTTTATACGTAATGGTTTTAAAAGAAAACATCCCTTGTTCAAGAAGTTGACATCAGAAATGTATCTATTATTGCTGATATTAGCAAAAATCGGAGAAAGAGGCAAAAATATCTGGGCACAAATGGATTAAAACACGTCAGGTAAATTATAAATAGAAAAGTTCTTTATTGTAAATAAATTATATGTAAGGTACTCTTTTGCTTCGCCTCACCATGGCACAGTGGTTATGCCACTGAAAATGGTAGATGGCCGAAGTGTGAAGGTCCCGGGTTCGGGTCCCATCGCACGGCTGTCTGTCTAACGGTCTGGAGTTTTGATAGGTTTTCTCCACATGTAAAGTGAATACGCGTTAGAACCCTTAGAATGTCCTCCTACCCAAGGCACCCCTCCTTGGCATATCGACCTTGTGTAGCGTTGCCATAATCACACACTACTACTACTACTCTTTTGCTTCAGTTAAACTGTAACTGTAATTTTAAATTCGTGATTTTGATCGTATTTTCGATTCGTGATATAATTAACAGCTCACGAAAATTATCAGAATCGTTATTTTAAATATTAAATTTCTCAATAAGTAAAAATTTTCTTAAAAGTTATCAATAAAAGTTTGTTTATTACACAACAATCTATAATCAATTGTGTTAATCGTTTTGAAAAGTTAAATATTAGATCGGCGATTTGAAAACAGACGAAATTGTAAATGACATGTTATTCTTTGGGTTCTCATTACAAAAAGTTTAAGAATAAAACATTATTTTTCTTATAAATAATATATATATATATATTAATTTTTGTTAGCGAAATTGTTATAAGGTGAAAATTTTGAAACCTGCTTATACAGTTTTCAGTTTGGAGATAACAGCTTAAAATCGCGAAAAAAATAAATAATAATCGCGATATATTTTAGGAAATTATCATATAAAATTGGTGAAAATTTGTGTTGAGGTTAATTTTGAAGTTTTTCTTTCTTTTACTAAAGTCAAAATAGGATGTTGCATTTGAAAAAAAAAAAAAAAAAAAAGGAATTTGATGCAGAATTAAATAGTCTGCCCCTTATGCAAATTGTATGAATAGGAAATTAAAATAAACGTGGTGTATATAACTTTGCTGTAAGACGAACGGGGACTGCATGAAGAGCAAAGGGACCTTTTTTAAACCGTCTCTGTACGTATATGGATAAATCTAATTTTTAAAAAAATGCTGCAAATCATGTCCCAAGAATTCAGTGACACTCAATATAGTTTTGCTTCTTGTTACAACTTTAGTATAAAATTTTTGAATAAGAACCTAGTCTTAACATATTATATTTTTTTGAAATAAAATTAGAAGTCATCAAATTAGCGTAAGGAATATGCACATAACGTTTAGTAATTTCTCAAAATCCCTTGTCCCTCTACATCAGTGGTGCCCAACCTCTGGTACGTGGTTTAAATGGTATCGGGACGCCCAAGAAATATTAAATTATTTAATTTTATTCACTGTGGTGTATTTCTCTCGGGTTTGTGCTAATTTGTACTTTTGTAACAGAAGAAATCCTTTTACTATTTTAATTTAGTTTGTTTATTAAACATTTCAAGATCATGAATTGAATTGCCCGACCGAGAGGCCGAGCACACAGCGCTCTCAACTGGGAGCTGGAACGAGCCTGGTTCAAACCCAGGTCGTGTCCGTCGACCGAACCTTTCTGTGTTTTTCGTGGTCTTCTCCGAAAATTCGCGTAAATACGATTTAGGACGACTTAGGAAGACCTTCCGTAAAGCATCACCCCCTTGGCCTAGATCCTTCATGTAGATAATCGACCATATTCTCAAATCATTCAATCAGCCATAAAATTAAAGGTTGGTTAGCTCATTGCTTTTAGATTTCTATGAGTTGAAAAGTTAAACTTCTTTATATTCATTTTGTGGTGTAACTGTATTTTATTTTCAAGACATGTTTAAATACAATTAAATTAAAAGTATTAAATCGAAACAATCTGAAATATAAAGAATCAACGTTCCCCCCTCAACCCTCACCCTCATCGAGCCACGGTAAAACTATCTAACGTTGACCGGTCCGCAGGGATAAAAAGGTTAGGGAGCACTGCTCTACTGGAATTTTAAACAGTGATAATATTACAACTAAAACCTTTCATATTAATGGGACATGTAATGAAAGATTAAAAGATTGCCTCTTTTTTGCACTATAAATAATTAAATTTATTCAGAATGTTTTTATGTTAGTTTGGGTCATATGGGGGATTTATGGGTCGAAAAACATCTTAATATTTTCTAAAGTATGAAAATTAAAATGATTTAATTTGACATGAAGTAACTAATTTAGTTTTAAATCGTAACTAATTTAGAAATTATTCAAATAATCACTTTACCTGAAATTGAATTATTATTGATTTTATTTAAATTATTGAGTTGGGCAATTGTGGGTCAGATATGGGGTAAATATGGGTCACACAGCCTTTTTTCATAGTAATGTATATCAAAGGTAAATAATATTTTAAATGATCATTATTTAGCACACAAACAGAGTTTTTATTTATCTAATGTGTTGTATTTAAGGGAAAAAATAGTTTAAATAATAAGATTATTTTTAAAGAAGGAATTGGATACAAATCAGATTTATGTCCCCAATTCTAAAACAAAAACTGGGTCCAGTTTAAAAATTCAATGCTCTTCTCAAACTGGCTTCTATTTATTCAACTAGAGCATTACTAACATTCATAAAATGAAGGAAACATGCTTGATTTCTTTATAAATTGGTGCTTTAATTAAAATTTTGTCCCCGATTGTTTTATTTTTTTGGAAAAACTGAAAAAAGTTCTGCAATTAGGGACTATCCCCGAAACGTTTAATAATGCATAGCAAAATTTTTCTGTTCTTCATGTACTGTATAAATTCCTTGTAGCATCATCTTAGAATCTTCTAAGGGGGAATTTTTGTGCAACTTTTTGATTGCAACATCTGCAATTTTATTTTCATTGTCATTAGACAGTTCTTTATGTCTAAACAGTTCCAAATTAGCCCGTTTTACATTTGGGAGGGCTGTCTATATCTTTCAATTAAGTATAATATTATTTCACACTAAATTATAACAGTTAAGTAAATACTAAAACTTCTTACACGTAAATACTCGTACATTAAAAAATACCTGAAATACCAAAAACATATCACTCACCAAGAATTACCCCATATAAATGAACATACTTTAAAAAATAATTTTAAAAATAATGAAGAAAAAATATGTGTACGAATGAAAAGCTTAGACCATCTGCAATTCAGAAACAGCACCAACAAAATTGTTTTTTTCCAAAAATGTTTCACTGACATAAATCATTAAAAAAAAAGAAAAAATCATGAGTTTCAGAGACAATCTTTTTTGAAGATGTTTTTAGAATAGTGTAAAAAGTATTTTTTTCTATTATTTGCTTTATAGTTACATTATCTTTTAACTTGATATAAGAAAATATAATGTTTAAGCATGACTTAACATGATTTAGATGTTTTGTATAAAAACTTTTTTATGCTATAAAGTGAGTGACCATAATTTGCCCTGGAAACAGAGTAACCCGTAATTCCCCCATATGACCCTATTATATTTTGTGTAACAGAATTAAGTTTTTTAATGTTCACTATGCTACAAAGATTTTCTTTAACTTAACTTCCCTGTATATGGCTCTATTATATAGTTACCTTATGTTGTCATTAATGTTCCCCACGGCTGCGAATTGTATTTAAATGATTGCTTTTTGGAAGAAAATAAATTGGTGAATAAATATCCAACTTAATATTTTAAATGTCCACTATATTACCTACGTTATTTTAAACTGTTATGCCATCAAGATTAGAGCTAAATGTCTTTTGGAAGCCTTATGTAACGTGACGATAATAAGATAAAAGTCAAACCTAAATAGGATAAACGAAATCGATAAACAAATTAAGAGGAATTACACCACTCTGTTGCCAAGAGTTTAATCTAAATTATGTTTTCACTTTTAAATTGAAATAGTCAATTAGTACAAACGTTCTTAAAATCTAGTAGCTTTAGTACAATAAAATTATGTTTGTAAAATAATAATTATTTTTTTTATAAAGGAAAAATGTAATGTCTGTATTGAACGTAATAGAGTGGATATATATTAATAAATAATTTGAAGCAATATATTTATTTAACGCTTTGAGGCGCAACCCTTTCCCAATGCTGAAACAAGGGCAGCCGTTGCTTTTGCTCGATTTAACTACCAGCAAGCTGGCGGACGATCGAAACGTTCATCGCGTGCCACAGATCTAGAGACCCTTTTTTGACGACAGCTGGCTGTGCCGCACAGCTAGCTGTCGTTAAAAAAGGGTCTCTAGATCTGTGGCACGCGATGAACGTTTCGCACAGCCAGCTGTCGTCAAAAAAGGGTCTCTAGATATGTGGCACGCGATGACCGTTTCGCACAGCCAGCTGTCGTCAAAAAAGGGTCTCTAGATCTGTGGCACGCGATGAACGTTTCGATCGTCCGCCAGCTTGCCTGGTAGTTCCCCAGTAGCACAATTAGTCCAAAAAACGTTTAAAACACGTTTTTTAACGGCAAAAAACATGTTTCCAACGTAATTTAAACGTTTTTTGAACTAGTTGTGCTACTAGGGTTAAATCGAGCGAAGGCAACGGCTGCCCTTTTTTCAGCATTGGGCAATCTATCTGTGGTGCAGTGAAAACAGCAGTAAAATATAATTTTGATACTATTTCCAAAAAATACCACACAAGTGGACAATAAATTACAAGAGGCGCCAGGCAATGGACAGTCTGGACACTATAGCACAATGAACT
The DNA here is from genome assembly GCA_038373885.1 of Cheiracanthium punctorium. Taxonomy (NCBI): domain Eukaryota; kingdom Metazoa; phylum Arthropoda; class Arachnida; order Araneae; family Cheiracanthiidae; genus Cheiracanthium; species Cheiracanthium punctorium. The sequence continues at coordinate 103,502 of JAWZYV010011810.1, read as the reverse complement.
GTCAACGTTAAAATATTTATGGCCGAAAATGATATGCAAATTTGGCGGGGTTTATTACCCCGATGTCCCACCTACATGTCCGGGATTCGACGAGGGGATGCAGTAATTCCCCGATGCGAACAAATCAGAAACTCCAGCCAATGATGTAAGAGGGAAAAAAAAAAAGAAACAGCCCCGTGGGAAAAAAAAAAGAAGAAGAAGACAGGACGAGCGTGCTCCAGAAGAGAAAAAAGAGTTTGGAGAAGGTGTGTGACAAGAGAGGACGAAAGGGCTTAAAAATCAGTGTGTGCTTCGAATCAGTGTGATGAGGTTGTGTTAAAAAAAAAAAGGAATCGGTGTTGCTTGGTGATGGCTTAAGAGAAAGAAAGCGGTCCCAATAGTGCACGCGTCGATCGTGCCCTGCGTAAAGATGGCTACCTCATCATAATGGTGAATATCCAAACTATTTATTTCCTAATGGTGTTTCAAACCTTTTGTGGATACCCCTTATCCTCCAAAACCACATCTCCCCAGACACTTTATGATTTTAAAATTATTTCAATATCGTCTTTTAATTAATATTGTTGGAATGACTAAGAATAAATGGAATTTATTTGCAGTTCATATAGTCTTTAGTTTTTTTAGTGTTTAGGTGTATGTCAATCATTTTCCTTTTTTCAGCGTAATCCTAGGAGTACTTGCCAGGCAGGTTATGCGCGGCACAGTCCCACCGTACGATCATCTTTGGCCTTAGATTTCATCAAATTTTAATCATAACAAAATTAAATCCACCACATAATAGTGCCGTAGAAAAAAGGCAATTTTAGGTACTCCTAGTAACTAAAATGATATTTAAATTAATAATAATAATAATAATAAATATATATATATAGTAGATTTTTCAAAAATAAAACAAAGTCTGGGAGAGAAATTATGCATCGTAATAACGAGGTTACTATCTTGTTTTTCAGTTTCAAAAAAAAAAAAAAAAAAAAAAAAAACATGCATTGATATTGTTTGAATATTTTATTTGTGTTTTGTAAGTGTAAATTTACTGCTGCAAAAAAATATACGAAAGAACTTTGATTTTAAAGGTGCCAAAGAAGGTATTTTTGTTAAAACAATTAATTTATCTAATTGAAAGAATGTTGTGAATAAGATAGTTTATAGTCATACCAACATATTGACATATAGAAAAAATAAAATGAATAAAATTAAGTAAATACACTGCTGGCCATCGTAAATGCAACACCCTGAAGGAAGCATGCAAATAATATGAAATTTACAACATGCATTAGCTGAGGTGAGATATGCAAATGATTAGAATTTCAGCGCAGACGCACATCAAGCGCGCCTGTGGCGCCACCTCAAAGCGCTATTTAAGGCTTGGAGATTTCGACGGTTTCAAGTACAGCAATTGTGTTTTTCTTGCTTTTTTTTCAAAAAAACGATAAATTATGCCTCGTAGGAAACAACGATCATCTTTTGATCAAGTATCCGAGTTTGACAGAGGAAGGATAGTGGCATACCGAGATTGTGGGTTATCTTTCAGGGAAATCGGTCGTCGTATTGGACGAAACCAAACAACTGTGATGCGGATATGTGATCGTTGGGTGCAGGAGGGTACGACGGACAGACGTGATCGACCGCATCGACCTCAGTGCACCACGTCACGTGATGACAGGCAGATTGTACGCATGGCAGTGACGGACCGCTCAGTCACATCACGAACCATATCACAGCAGATTCAGTCTGTAACGCATCATCCAGTGTCTGCGCGTACCATTCGACGTCGTTTACAGCAGAATGGTCTGTCCGCAAGACGTCCGTTGCTTTGTCTACCTCTGACGCGGAACCACAGACGTCTCCGCCGCCAATGGTGCGATGAAAGAAGGATGTGGACGACAGAATGGAATGAAATTCTCTTTACTGACGAGTCACGCTTCTGTATGCAACACCACGACGGTCGGATTCGAGTCTGGAGACACCGTGGAGAGAGGATGCTGAACAGCTGCATTATGCACCGTCACACTGGTCCTGCACCGGGTATTATGGTATGGGGCGGTATCGGATATCTCTCTCGCACTCCTCTAGTACGCATTGCCGGTACTTTAACCAGCCAGCGCTACATCTCCGAGGTGTTGGAGCCAGTTGTCCTTTCTTACCTTCAGGGCTTGCCAACAGCCATATTTCAGCAGGATAATGCACGGCCACACGTGGCACGCATTGTCCAAGGGTTCTTCGTCAATCACCAGATTGAATTGCTTCCCTGGCCGGCGCGCTCTCCGGATCTTTCGCCGATAGAAAACATGTGGTCCATGGTTGCTCAACGACTGACCCAGAGTTCATCCCCAGCTGTCACACCAGATCAACTTTGGCAACGTGTGGAAGCTGCTTGGTCTGCTGTACCCCAAGAACACATTCAAAGTCTCTTTGAATCAATGCCGAGGCGTGTGGCAGCTGTGATCTCCAACAACGGCGGCTACTCTGGGTACTGATTTTGGCAGGAACCACGCTTCATAGAATGCTGTGAATTTAATCATTTGTTACTTGGTCAACATGTTATCTACACAATAAATTTTGTTGTGATATCTCTTGTTTTTCTTGGTGTTGCAATTTGGGTGGCCAGCAGTGTAAATAAAATAAATAAATAAATATTTTGTTGGTGGAATATTATGCAACAATCAGTAGAACTGAACAATTGAATTAGTAGTTGCTTAATATGTATGTATTCATGTACAATATTTTTCATTTATGTGTATGTTGAAAGTGTCAAAGTGCATTTTGTATATGTATAAGGTAACGGAACATATAGTGTTAAAATAGGTAAAATAGTATCTGTAAATATTTAAAGTTAAAAAAAAAAAAAAAATGGTTCGTCCCAGAGTTAGACAGGATTCGCCAGAGTCTCTTAGGAATCGAAATACCCAAAGTTCGGCACAAAGCCAGCATAACAAAACGCCAGACACGGGACTAATCCCTCTATTGCCCCGATATTCGGCCGATAGTCTCGAGAACCCAAAGCAATTTTTCAGCGAATTTGAAAACGTAGCTGCTCTCACCGATTGGTCAAATGAGCAGAAAGGCATAATTTTAAAGACATGCCTCAAAGATAAGGCAAAAGCATTTATACTAGGTCTAAAAGAGACGAAAGACGGAAACAATTACGAATACCTGAAAAAAGCGATTCTCCAAAGATTTAGGGAAATAAAATCAGCTTCGGAAGTTCACGCGGAATTTAATGCAATTAGGCAAACCCCGAAAACATCCATTATACAACTAAGAGACATAATTTCTGAAAAGACTGAAGCATTTTTAGGGATCGATAAGCCGTCAGAGGAAACAGATAGGATAAAGAACCACATCATGCTCGCGAAATTCACGGAAGCAGTACGTACGGAAATTAGGAGAGAAATTTTAAAAGACAACATAAAACACTTTGACGAGGCGTTTGAGTTGGCAATCAGGCTGGAGAGAATTTTTAATGAAGAAGAGGACATAAACAATATTGAAGTACAGAAATCAGACGTTACTGGTCTATTGAAGGACTTAGAAATCGCGCAATTAAAAGATAAAATAAAAGAGTTTGAGAGTAAAATTCAGGCACTCGAGACTTCTCAAGTGAATGAAAAATCCAATCCATTGAAATCATGCTCATTTTGTAAAAAACAAAATCACGCAGACACAGACTGCTGGTTCAATCCCCGAAATAGAAGGCAACCAGTTAATCAACATAATAGTAGTTATAAACAAGTTGCAATTATCTGCCAAATATGCGGAAAGTCGAACCACTCCGCTCAGACATGCTGGGAAAGAATTCCCGCGGACGGTCGACAGCAACCAAATTTCCGCAGAACGAACAACAATGGAAACAGGGACTATAAGAATTTAAACTCATACAGGGGTCCCAGAGGCAACAGATAAATAATAATCAGAGGTTGGGATCCCATAAAACAAAACTCGAGGCTACCAAAGTAAATATTGACCATAAAAACAAAAATAAAAATCAAATGATAGAAGCACAAAATAGTACGAAAGAAATAAATGATAATAAACAAAAACAACAAGAGAACCATAGGTATATAATGTCGGTGAGTGACAACGAGCAAAATGTAATTAAATTACCACTGGTAACGCTTAACATTGGGGATGAAGAATATGCTGCACTCATTGATTCAGGAGCAGGAATTAGTTTAATAAATAACGAAATATTTGAAGGAATAAAAAATAAAATAAAGATAAACTTTATTTCCAGACAGGTAACAATAAAATCTGTGACACAACAAACTGTACCTTTTCTAAAGGCCGTGATGTTTTCATTTAAAATAGGGCATAAAAAATGCAATAACACCTTTTTCGTGGCAAACTTTGCAATGAACCCACAATACCCAATCATATTAGGTTACGACTTCATGATTAATAATAAAGTAATTTTAAATACGAAACAAAATAGCATAACAATAAATAATGAAGAAATTCCAATTAATAAATCAGAGACCAAAAATACGGAGCTAAGTGAAGAAAATGATAAGACGGAGGAGATTAATAATTTCATTCGAATAGCACGGAAAGTACTGATTCCGCCCGCGGACACAAAAGTAGTGAATTTAAAAACAGATCGACCTATTGAAAAGCAACAAAATGAAAGCAACATTCAAGTCATACCCAAATTCCTAAAGGAACAGATATGCATCATCCAACAAAAAACAGATAAGTCGTTACAAATGATTTTCGAAAATAACACCAACACCACGAAACATTTACAAAAAAACACGAAAGTCGCGAAAATCATAGAACCGCAGAACGTTCGGCAGATAAGGGAGTCATCACAAGATACAGAAGTAGGAATGAATTATTGTTCACAAACAACTAATGATAGGGACAATATCCTAAACTTGAGAAAAAAGGAATTCGAAGAGGCGACTTTTGATTTAGATCATTTACCGGAAGGCCAACAGCGTATATTTCAAAAAATGCTACAAGAAAACTATCAGGTATTCTCTACCTCTTATAAAACATTAGGAGTTACAGACGCTGTGAAACCGCAAATTAAATTAGCCCACAATTACCCTATCCAATGTAGACCGTATCCAATACCGCAAAACATGAAAACGCTCGCAGACCGTGAAATAGACGAGCTATTAGAAGCGGGTATACTCGAACCATCCGACGGGGGTTACGCGTTCCCAATAATCTTTGTTAAAAAGCAAACAAGTGAGGAAAATAAAACCCCTAAATACCGAATGGCGACAGATTTTCGATTATTAAATAATATCACTGAACCTTATAAAACGTATATCCCACATATTGAAGATATCTTACAAGAAGTTGCCGGATTCAAATGGTACACGACTATGGATCTTAAATCTGCGTTTTTTCAAATAGCGCTACCGGAGGCAGAGCGAGAGAAATGTGCAATAATTACCCACCGAGGAAATTTTAGACACACGAGACTACCCTTTGGCTTGCGAAACAGCGCCAGTTACATCACCCAACTCATGAATACGGTGCTGGGAGGTATGAGAGAAACGAAGATAAATTTCTACCTAGACGATATAATTATACCACCTAATTCCCTCGAAGAATTACGGGAAAAAATGACTTTAATATTCCAAAAGCTCAAACAGTTTAATTTAACATTGGACCCGTCAAAAATCAAAATAGCCCGAAAAAGTATCACATGTTTAGGATTCCAAGTGGACGAAGTAGGGATTTCCCCAGACCAAAAAAACATCGTAAAAATCACAAAATTTAAAACCCCTAAGTCAGTTAAGGAGATTCAATCATTTTTAGGGATGACAAATTACTTCAGAACGATTATTCCACAATATTCCCAAATTATTGCACCGATGGTGCAGCTCACAAGAAAGACCAAAAAATTTGAATGGTCGGAAGAGTGTCAGGCGAGTTTCGCGAACATACAACAGATCATTTTAGAAAATCCAAGAATTACCAAAATTGATTTTGCAAAACCATTCCTGTTAGCAACCGATGCATCCAACACGGCCATTAATGGTATTTTAATGCAGGATCGGCCAGAAGGCAGAACACCAGTCAAATTTTTTAGCAGAATTTTAAAAAATGCGGAAAAACGATACTCATCTCTTAAACTGGAACTAATGGCAATTTATGAAGCGGTGAGACATTTTCGAAATTATTTATGGAACCATGAGTTTATATTAATTAGTGACGCGAAATCATTGAAATACCATTTAGATCTGACGCAGCAATCCGATATCACCGCAAGGTGGCTATTATTTTTAAGTGAATTTACGTTTAAATTTCAACATATAAAGGGTGAGGAAAACCCCGCGGATTATTTGTCCCGATACATCTTACAAGAAGAACAGATAAATAACATAACGGCACAAATCTTCGAAGGGAAGAAGGATTTAACGACCGAAAAAATAAGACAAGAACAACAAAAGGATGAATTATTGAACAAAATAATACCACACGTCCGCGAAAAAACCCCTAAAAGTCCTAAGTTCAAAAATACTATCTCGATACACACGGAATTCTTCGTTATAGGGAAAAAGCCACGCGAGAGAGGGCAGGAATAGATTTGATCGTGATCCTGCAGTCTTTAAAACAGTCCGTGATCAAAATTGCACACGCAACACATTTCGGCAGACAAAAAACGATAGACTTTATCAAAAAATACTACACTTGGGGCAACTTATTTGACGACGTAAAGACGTTCATCGATAACTGTCACAGATGTGCGCAATTCAAAAACAGGCACATTTCCGCTACGGCGAGACAAAAAATGGACCGAGCAACAATGCCAGGAAAATTCCTCCATATAGATATTGTTGGGAAGCTGCCTCGCAGTGTCAGAGGCAATTGTTTTTTTCTTTCCGTAATTGATAGTTTCTCAAGGTATATAGAATTATTTCCATGTAGAAAAATCACTGCAGATCAAATAGTTAAATGTTTACAAAGTTATTTTTCTCGTTTTGGGCTTCCAGATACGATTATATCGGATAACGGACCTCAATTTAGATCAAAGGAATTAAAGAGTTTTTTAAAATCTCTCAATATAGAGAGTCGTTTTTCGTCGATCTACCACCCACAATCGAATGGGACGGTAGAACGCGCACAAGGCACGCTTCAGCAGTGTATTCGATGCATAGCAGAGAACACTTTTGAATGGGAAGATGCAAGTGTATGGGCGCAGCTCTATTACAACGCCTCTAAACACAGGGCGACGAATTTTCCGCCGGCGTTACTATTTCTGGGTCGTGACATTAAAATACCCCTGGACATTACAACTGACGTACAGGGACAAAATATTTTCGAATCAGAATGGTCCCAGGAGGAACTACAAATATTTGTGGACAAATTAATTAAGCAGAATTTAAATAACAGACAACAGGCCTGGATATTTCAAGAAAAGGCAGCTAAACCGCAGAACCTAGAAAAACCAACTAAACAAACTCCGATCCTTATAGGAGATTTGGTATACATGAGAAATATGCACAAGAAGTGTAAATTTGACCCCATTTTTACCGGCCTTTATAGGGTAATGAAACTATTTCGTAATAATAATTTGTTACTTTAAGAGGTGAATAATCCTCATGTAGAAGAGAAAAAAGTGCATAAAAACCTCATTTTTCGGGTAAAACCCCAGACACAAGAAACAGACTCTGACGAGTCAAAAACCCCCACCCATGGTTATTGGTTACGCAACCGCGCCCGGAAGGGGCGAGAAACAGCACAAACATAAAAAAAAATTCTCAAAAAAAAAAAAAAAAAACGGTTCTTACCAGCAGCCGAGTTGTGCGTCCAAACAGAGTGTTGATTTTCATGATTGTTGATTTACAATTGCGTAAGTAGCTGATTAACTGCTTGGGATTTCTGTGAAAGGTAAACCAAAAACAAGAATTACAAAACTGATAGGAAAAAAGAAAAACGCGACCTGGAAGGCAGTTGAATTTAGCTAATCATAACAGTAATAATAATAAGAATCATAATAATAATGACATGCTATATAATCAAAAAGGGATATCCCGTGTAACCTTGTGCACTGCAGAAAAGCTAAGCTGGAAATGAAGGAAATATTAACAACAAAAAAAAAAAAAAAAAAGAGACGGACAAAATATAATAATGTTAATAATAATAGCAAGCAATAAGACAACAGGCACACACATACATATGTTAAAAAAAAAAAAAAAAGGAAAGCAAAAGTTAGCAAGGCATCAGCTGGTGTTGTCGTTTGGCTTTTTGCTGTTGGTAAACAAACCGGCAGGGAGTCATTCCCATGGGGGCGAGTCGTTCGTTCGGATTTGCGGCATGACGTCACGCATAGGATGCAAGAGAAGGGCAACATGAAAAGACAAAAATATGCATATAAATAAATACCGGACATACAGCTATAGGCGAGACAAATACATAGTACAGTAATTTTACTAATCAAATTTTAATTAATACAAGTTATAATAAAATTATTGAGTTGCGTCACCAGAGTACTGGACAGAACGCTGCAGATTTCCCCTTGGATTTTGGTACTTATCGGGCGATTGCAGGCAATAGCCACGATGAGTAAGACGCGCTCTAGAATAAGTGTAGAGACTCTATTCATTTATGTACGTAAACGTAAGGATTTCACATAATAATAACCTATCAGACCGCATGGACTTGACATGCAGAACGTCTCTTTCTAATTATAATGCTTAAGAATAGGAACGTTAATTTTGTTTCTCTTTACAAAATTATACAGTTAACAGGGCGGCATAAGCTTTCATTAACAAAATAATTAAATAACAATCACTTACCTCTACGCGACGTTGACATCCTAAAAGAACACAGGCGAAAACTGTGCCGAGTCACTCCCTGCGCCGCAGATAAACCGGTTGCAGCACGAGTTGAGTCGTCAAGCTACAGATTCCCCCTTTTCCAAACGCACGGATGTATTGTACGCAGTGAAAAACCGGAAATTTCAACCATGAGTCCCGATTCTCAAGCGACAAACAGTTTCGCAGCCGGAAGGATCTGCTTAAAAGGAATGAAAGAGGAGAGAGAGTATTTACAGACGCACGGGTTTAGCAGTGAAACTCTTTTACAGGAAGAGACGCGGGAATTTAGGAATAAATTGAATGAATAAATAAGAACGCATCGATGATTATGGCTAGATATTTTTGAACAGTTGTACGTGAGGTTTACCGTATAAATAAAAGGGTGTGCAATATAGGAATGAATCCCCTGTCTGAGCAAAATATAAAAAATAATAATAATAATAATAATAAATTAAAAAAAAAAGGGAAGGAAAACGAGTATTTTTTATGATATGCAGATAAATATATGTGTATAACAAGTGATAGACACACATGATATTGTATGTTATTCTTAATATATATATATCCATCTCTAATAATATAAATATGGTACATGTTGGTACAGAATGTGTGATTAAACATAATAATATGTATACAATCCCATTGGTGTACAATATATTATTTTGAAGAAATTGAGAAACAAGATACAAAGGTAACTCATTAATGTTATTAATGCAAAGTGGTTCGGAAACATTATCGATACTGCCAGATTTAACAAAATCTGACAAAGCAAAGCCGCATAGGAAAACGAAAATGTTCACGTGAAACCACAAAATACTTGAGACACAACGGGAGAACAAATGTATCACAACTGAGACTTTCGCCGTGTGTAGCTACGCGTGATGGACTATTGTGTATGGACTAAACTCCAACTATTAAACGGTAGAACGTAGCACATAATTAGCTACGTATGATGGACTATATCGCATGGACTATACAGGACAAGTGCCGAATTTTAAAACGTAGCACATGTGTAGCTACGTGTAATGAACTAGTGACTGTGGACATTGAATTTTTTTTTTTCTTGTTTTTTTATGTACACGGGGGAGAGATGTGGTGGAGGGAAAACACCAGTAAAATATAATTTTGATACTGTTTCCATAAAAATACCACACAAGTGGGCAATAAATTACAAGAGGCGACAGGCAATGGACAGTCTGGACACTATAGCACAATGAACTGTCAACGTTAAAATATTTATGGCCGAAAATGATATGCAAATTTGGCGGGGTATATTACCCCGATGTCCCACCTACATGCCCGGGATTCGACGAGGGGATGCATTAATTCCCCGATGCGAACAAATCAGAAACTCCAGCCAATGATGTAAGAGGGAAAAAAAAAAGAAACAGCCCCGTGGGAAAAAAAAAAGAAGAAGACAGGACGAGCGTGCTCCAGAAGAGAAAAAAGGGTTTGGAGAAGGTGTGTGACAAGAGAGGGCGAAAGGGCTTAAAAATCAGTGTGTGCTTCGAATCAGTGTGATGAGGTTGTATTCAAAAAAAAAAAAAAGGAATGGGTGTTGCTTGGTGATGGCTTAAGAGAAAGAAAGCGGTCCCAATAGTGCACGCGTCAATCGTGCCCTGCGTAAAGATGGCTACCTCATCATAATGGTGAATATCCAAACTATTTATTTCCTAATGGTGTTTCAAACCTTTTGTGGATACCCCTTATCCTCCAAAACCACATCTCCCCAGACACTTTATGATTTTAAAATTATTTCAATATCGTCTTTTAATTAATATTGTTGGAATGACTAAGAATAAATGGAATTTATTTGCAGTTCATATAGTCTTTAGTTTTTTTTAGTGTTTAGGTGTATGTCAATCATTTTCCTTTTTTCAGCGTAATCCTAGGAGTACTTGCCAGGCAGGTTATGCGCGGCACAGTCCCACCGTACGATCATCTTTGGCCTTAGATTTCATCAAATTTTAATCATAACAAAATTAAATCCACTACACTATCCAGCTGTTCTCGCATTCTTCCATTTTTCAGCAGATGTCAGTGCTGTTAAAAATAATCATGACAATTTTTTTACGGGAAATGACGTGCTAAAAAGTAAAGGATTCTCGTGGAGCTATGTCACCCGCAACTATTTTTATAGAAATCAAATCTATTCTTTGTGACTGGCAACAATCAAAACGTCAGATTTTGGTATTCCCAGAGCGGAAACGCTGCGCGTTAAAGGGTTAAATATATTATGGGACATTTGTCATATTTTTATCTGATAAATTATGTGTATAATCACTAGAATGATTATTTTCACCTTCATTTTTTAAGTTTAATTTCTGGTAGCAGGGAGTGGACGTTTTTCATTATTCTGTTTAGTAGAAAAAATCATTTTTTGTATTTACAATGAGAAAAGTGTACGAATTTCGATGCATTTTATTAGAAGAACTTGCTTACTGGCTAATAAAAATTATGTAGAAAAAAAGAAATCTTTTTTTTCAATACCTATCGCACGGAGAAACTGAAAAATTTTCTAAAAATGACCCATATGGAGGGTATTTAGATGAATAGAAATACAAAATAATATACACATTTTTATACTGTAATAATTTCAATTTCAATATTCCAAATCTATCAATTTGACTACACATAAATATTTCTGGTATCGACATATCTGTACAGCAGTGGAGATACGATGTCTACATGGTTTAACCACACCACGAAATTAACTCACTAATAAAATTTAACTAAATGCCAATTTGTTGACAATCCATCTGATTGTATTTTTATACATGCTATGTTTTGAAATGTATCAATATTTTATTCAATAAATTAAAGTGTAAAAATAAAAACATAATAAGGTATGTATCATTTCAAGAATAATTAGAAAACATGATATTGTTATAATATTAATATTTTCTTATGCTGTTTTCTCCACTGTACCTTCATATTAAAATATATTTCAAGAGAAAATTATCTAATTCAACACATTTTCACTGTCATAAATGAGTTTCAAAAGAGACTATTTGCATGCAAGTTAGTGCTATTTTTCGTATTACTGTATATTAGACGAAACGCATTTATATAAGAAAAGTACTACTTTAGTTTAGTACATGTAACTTTAAAACTACTATTTTATGTTATATCTTTGATATCACATTGAAAATTAAAGTTTCTTGGGTTTATTTCAGTAAACGTTTACATGTCTATAACTCAGAAAAAATGAAATATAGTAGAAAATTTTAATATATATCTCAAATATCAACAACACTTTATGAAATATCAGTGGTGAAAGATATATGTGACTTACTGAAATAAATGACATTAAAGCCTTATAATAACTTTCTGCTCATTGTTCTCGCTAACTTATGAAATTCAATCATTCATCCGAGTCCCATAAATGACATTTATGCTTTAAATTGCTTCTTCTAGGAAAATATTTTCTTAAACTTGATATTTCTCCATGGCTGTTTTTGCTTTTGCTACTTTTAATTCTTTAAATCTAAATTTTTTTCACCAATATATTGTCGAATTGGATAACTATGTAAATAAATGTCTGTCATTTATTAGCCGTATAATAATTAAAAATAATTATTCCTTTAAATAAATACAGATATCCCGGACTGGTAAAAAATATGTATGTGTATACAGAGAGAATCACAGATTATTTTATAATACAGACGCGGAAAGAAATTGTATGTGTCTACACTGTTGCCAACACAAATTTTGCACTTTAAGTACTGTTTCTATCTATGCGTTATCTTCAACTGATTGTTTTGTACACACTACTATAATCTGTAAGGTAAAAATCATTATGATGGAATAATGATTTGAATTGTCACAAGAAAACTGCTGGGCAAATTGCAGGCAAAGTTAGATATAAGTAAAGATTGAAACATTATTAAATTTTACTGGAGGGAGGAGGAGATGAATTTTTATTTTAAACATTGAATGATTATCATGACACCAAGGTTAATGAAAGATTTGACACACAAAATGCTTTTAAAAAATAACTTTATAATTGTATACATTATAACATGTATGAATTTATTTATTTAGAATAGTTAAAAGTATTTTAACACATAAAATGTTCATCATCAGTCTAAAAATATAACAATTATTGAGCCCAACACTCTAATATCTCATAAAGTAGCTTTTTCTTTTTTTAATTTTTGAACTTTACAGAATGTGAAACCGATGTGCCATTGTACTCCACTGTAAAACATTAAAAAGTGCAAAAAGCATTCCTTGGGAACAGTTCATTGTTATAAAAGGAAATATAAAGAGAAACATATTATTAGTGCAGTGAAAAGAAATAAAAAATTCCAGATAACTCTTCCGTTTACTGTAGAATAAAACCTGTGAGAGATATTGATTCCTCATAGCACTTGAGTGATACAAATCTTTAGATCAGAATGTCACTCCTGAATATATTCTATTGGTTTATCATTTATTCTAACGACAGCTTGACAATATCACAGTTTGAAAAATATCTGACTTTTAGTCTACATAAAATATTGCGTTTAGAATGGATTTTTTTTTCATTCCATGTATATCTTTAATTTCGAATGACTATATAGAAGTATTGGTTTCTTACTTCAGCTGCTGCTTTAAACGAATATTATTAATTCATAATTCGTTTTAAATGATCTAATTTATATAAAGTGTAATTTAGTCATTAAGGCTTAACCAGGCTGTTATTGCATAGTTTTACATAGCATTTTCTCCATCCAGTCTTAAGGATTCCAATATTTAATATGGCTTATTTCATTTCATATCTGGTTTCAAATTATCCTATCAGTGTTACTCTTTAGAGGTAAAATATTTTCTATGTGCAGCTGCGGAAAAAAAAAACGCCCACTAGTACTTTATTCGGGCGTCGTTCGTTGTATAGCAAATCATGTAGAACGGCAGTTTCTACGAGTGACGCAGCCAGCCTAACCAACCAACCGTAAAACTTCGCGGCACTTATATATACAGCTAACTTTTCTATTTTCAAAAATGTCTCATCTGGATCTCGGAATCCGCTCTAACGAATTTTTTACAATTAATATATGATTTTAATCGGTGCCAAATTCGATGAGTGACGTCGCCAGTTAAGCTAGGAAAACTCGTTTTTTTTTATTTAATCCAGTTAAAAGAGGGAACTATTTAACCCGCGTAAGGAAATACGGAAAATGATCTTGTTTCAACGGTGGTAAACAAGGCAGGGAGTAGGAATACAGTGCTGTAAATCCGTGACAAGATTTGTACAAGTTACTTTATATCCTAAACCAGTTTGCTCGTAGACAGCTGGTGCGAAGCGCTTCCGCGTTCTGTCCAGAAAACTTAGGTTCTGTACCCGATGAAGCACTTTTGAGAGATGAGCTTTATGTTACTGTCGTTTTTGTTTTATTTCATTTTAAAAAATAATAACAGATTATTATATACTTTACTTATTTTTTCTGTAATTTATTTTGCTATAATTAATAATTAAAAATAGTTAAGACTTTGAATTAAAAAAATAATTAATTTAAGTATTTTTTGGTAAAACCCCTTCCTAACTTTTTCTTTAAGTATTTCGTTTCCCTAGTATTTTGATAGCTATTTCTAATTAAATTCTTTATTTTTCTAATATTATTAATTCTATTTGGAAAATTCAATATGTAATTAATATTTCAATGATTTTTTTTTCTCTTCAGAAACCTCACATTATTAATTAATAATAATTATTTAGTATTCAAAGGAAAACAAATAGTAGTTTTACATACTAACTAGTTTTAATAATAATTCTTTTACTCTTCATGTATATATAAAATTTATTGAAATTATTGAATTATAATTTTAAAACCAATATTTTTTCCAAATCTTAGGTTTTTCTCACTTTTATTTTGTATTCCTTTAATTACCAGATTTAAAATTTTGTTCAATACTTTTCAGATAGAAATTTGATTAATCTAAATTTATACATGCACTATATTTTGTATTAGACATTTGAAGGCCGGAGATGGCATCTAAAACAAGATGTTGTGTCCACCCGAGCCGAGTTGATAAGATACTGAAGATGGTAGATAACTGAAGTATAAATGTCCAGGGTTCTGGTCTACCGGATGGCTGATAATCTAAAAATTCGGAGTTTTGGACGGTTTTTCTCACGATGTAACGTAAATGCGCTTCAGAAGCACTAAGAAAGTCAACCGCGCAAGACCCTTATTCTTAAACTGGTAGTTCATCTAAACGTTCTCTAAAAAAATGAAATTATCAACTGATAAAAAAACAAACATAGTATGAAGTTAGTTTTCTAAAAAGCGACATAAAACCAATTATAAACAATATTTTGAGTAATTTTCTATTTTATTAATGATTATAGTCATTAATTAATTTAATCAACAATTTTGAGATGTATCATTAACTTAGTTAAAAACATAGTGTATCATAATATAGTTAAAAATTTAACTTAGAGATAGCTTTAAACTGAAAGCAAACATTGCATTAATAGATTACATTGCATTAAAATAATAGAATGAGTAACTAGATTACATTAATTAAGAACGAGATTATTAAATTAATAATTTTAACGAAACTTAACTTAACGGTTATCGTTAAACTGAATGCAAATTAATGAATCACAATGCATTAAAACAATAGAACCAATAGTTATATATTGTTGTTGTTATTCTAGAATTACGGCCGATTATAGCTAAACGTAGACTCTAAGCCGAGACGTGGGGTGCCCTCCGTGGGGGTCTTTCTAAGGGGTCCTAACCCGTATTTACGCTGTTTTGGAGGAAATCACGGAAAACTCCGAACGATTAGGTCGGCGGACGCAACTTGGTTTCGAACCAGGCACCTACCGTCTCCCAGTTCAGAGCGCTATGCTCTCGGCCACTGATGGGGCCCAATAGTTATATAATTATAGTAAAAAAGTTAACTTACGTTTAGCATTAAACTGAATGCAAATTTATGAAATAAAATCAAAGATGGTGGCAGGGATACTAATCTATACTCGACCCAAATTATAAATAGAAATTTACTCAAAAAATTATGGATTATAATCAGTATTATGTCTCTTATTATAAAATTCTAACAAAAATATGTCAATTTTCTGTTACATGTTACAAAAGAACTTGCTGTGACTTTTTTAATCAAATACTCTGATACTGCTTGAAACCAGGTTTGTATATTTATTTACATAACTTAGTGTCAAGCAAACTTCCGAAATTCGCCCTTGAAACTAATTTATTATCTTCTGACCATACCCTTAAAAAGTAATGATATCCACATGCAAAAACCCTTAACTGGTTAAAAATTTGTGACGCAGCATTTTACTTTATAGATCTATGAATTTTAAATATGGGTCTTAAAAATAATGATATCAAATTTTGAGTGACGCCCTGCTGGGAATTTTAAAGATTTGTTTTTAAATTCCATTACAGTTACTTTCGTTTTATTTTCTAAAGAAGATTTACGCATTTAAGCAATGCTTTTAATTATGAAATACACTGTCAAATATATCACACTTTCACTGAGTTTATATAGTGTATTCAAATGAATTTATTTCAATAATTTAATTTAACTTTTGCGTCACGCTACCCAAAAGGGCAAGTAAAATTTACGTAAATATTTAGTTAGTGTCATAGTAACCAAACTAAGTGAAATGTATAAGAAAATTTTGCTTGCCCTTTTGGATAGCGTGACGCAAAAGATAAATTAAATTATTGAAATAAATTCATTTGAATACACTATATAGACTCAGTGAAAGTGTGATATATTTGACAGTGTATTTCATAATTAAAAGCATTGCTTAAATGCGTAAATCTTCTTTAGAAAATAAAAAGGAAAGTAACTGTAATGGAATTTAAAAACAAATCTTTAAAATTCCCAGCAGGGCGTCACTCAAAATTTGATATCATTATTTTTAAGACCCATATTTAAAATTCATAGATCTATAAAGTAAAATGCTGCGTCACAAATTTTTAACCAGTTAAGGGTTTTTGCATGTGGATTTATATATACCAATCGTTTATGATTGACCTACACGTTAATTTGCTATGCATAAAAATTGCATATGGGGCCATCTCCATATTGAATTTCGCACCAACTTATTTTCCCCAATAGCAATCCCCAGATTTCACTTCATATTTCAAAAATTTAGCTCATTTTAACCCCAGATACCAATTTTCAATAAATTTGAACTGAAATGGGTGAGTTATGACCTTCTAAAATCCCCTCCCCCTATGTTGAAATATTTTTTCATACTTAATTCATATATCATATAATAGTGATAGTAAGAAACTGATTTTTATTCGTACCATTAGAATTAAACGACCCAAACATAATTTAGTATAATTATAATTTTAATAAAATATTAATATGAATTATATGAATTATAAAATTAATATTAAAAAATTATGAATAGCGACAAAGCCAAATTTCGATGGAAATAGATGAAGAAAATAATATTAAATGGCTGTGCAAAATTTCAAATTTTTATGTTCAGTAGTTTAATTTATATTAAAAAATGTGCTATTTTCATGAGTTTAGGGACCGTATATAAATTTATTAAGGGATAATTTTTGGAAATTACCTAAAATAATTGGTTTTTTTTTTGGCACAAAAATAATATAAGTTCGCGGTATTAAAAAATAGCAAATTTCGAAGCAAATAAATTGTAGGTTTGATCAGTTTGATGGTGATTCTATTGTTGCTCCCGCTACTATTTCTCCCCAAATAAAATATTTTCCATGTAAAGAATTAGATACAGTAGAAGTTTTTCTCTTCCAGTACAACGTCCTACTTCTGAAAAGCTAACATCCTCAACATTACAGGCATGAATTTGACCTTTTTTAATATCAGAAACATCAGGTCCTTGGACTTCTACATATTTTATCAAACATTCAGCAAATATTCAGAATCACATTTTTCAACCTAAATTTTCATCTGACTATAAATTAAAATATTTCCAAAAGTCTTATAAAAAATATTGCACACTGCAGATGATGATATTGAATGAATAAAGGGAAATAACAAACACAGGGATAATACTGGGTAGGCAAAAAAGTAATTGGGTTTTTTGCATGAAATTCAAGCAAATCAATTTTCAATCCTGAAGCCATTCTTCAAGTTCGACCGTAGCTGAGTAACATTCATGATTGTATTCATAAGAGCAGAGAACAGATTCTCACTTCTGCCAACAGTTCACCTGTCTAAGAGAACCTTCAAATTCATGATTGTATTCATAAGAGCAGAGAACAGATTCTCACTTCTGCCAACAGTTCACCTGTCTAAGAGAACCTTCAAATACTCGATAGCAATTTCAAAATTTGTAGATTTTCAAAATCGTAAGCAGTCCTTTTGCATTTTTTTCTTTGAATCATGTATATGGACATAGGAAGTTTTAGAGTCACGGTTCATTTAAACCACTGACTAAATATTCAAATTTCTACCCCTGATATTCTCAATACAAAAAACTTTATGACTAGAAACATTATTTACTGTGAAAATAACATTTATTTCTTTTAACTATCGTGAGTGAAATTAAAGAAAGGCAAAAAGTCCGGAACCTACAAATACCGTATTTCAATTTTCAAAAAGTCCCTTAAAATCGCGCAATAAAGAATTTGCAATCTCCGGAAATTATCGTAGAAAATTGGAGAAAACTTAGATTTACGGTAATTTGAATGTTTTCTTTCGTGTAATAAAGTCAAAATAGAGTGTTGCCATTGAGAAAAACGAACTTAATGCAGAAGTAAATATGAACACAGCCCCTTATGCAAATCAAATTAATAGTAAATTAAAGTATAAATTATTTGCAAACGAATGGTTTATATAACTTTGCTGTACGACGAACGACAGCAAAAGAAAGAAGAAGTGGGTTGTTTTTTTTTTTTTTTTTTTTTTTTTTTTTTTTTTTTCCGCAGCAGTACGTTTGAAATGCACAGCAAAATTTACAGTAAGATTCACTTTGGAAATAACTCGTTGTACTAAGATTTGAAAATGCAGCTTCTTCTGAAGTAAGGAAGATGATGAAATCAGCATTGAATGTTGCCGCCCTTATGGCTATAACCGCTGCTACACGGATCGGCATTGAATCGAAAATGCTTTGGATGCGTTGTTGGGTCCATGCTCCATATATTTATAGCAAAGTTGATTTGTTGTAGCAGCGTGAGGTGTATTCTGGACAAATCGTTCTTCAACCATTGACCAAATGTTTTCGAAAGACGATATATCGGGAGAACAAGGAAGCGAAGGCAGCAATGCAAACTGATGGGAGACGAAGACGTCTTGAACATTGCGCACCATATGGGGTCGTATATTATCCTGTTGGAATATGGTCGCAGGCAATCTCTGAAGGTAGGGCGGATAACGGGTCCAACACCTTTGAGATGTAGCACTGACTGTTCAGTGTACCCGTGATGCGTACTAAGGGGGGTAGTATCCAATACCACCCCCAAATCATAATACTGTGTCCAGGACCAGTATGGCGTTGCATAAGAAAACAGTCCAGCAATCACCTACCACGATGTCTCCAAACTCTGATCCAACCATCTCGGTGTTGCAGGCAAAAGTGGGATTCGTCAGTAAAAACGAAGTTGTTCTATTCGGTTGTCCATGTCCGTCGTTCATCCCACCATTGCCGGCGCAAACACTTGTAGTTTCTTGGTGTTGCATTTTGGATTAAGCTGCGAAAATATCGGCATATATCGTATTAGCCCGAATATAGCGTGGCATCAAATATAACGCGACGTCGAAATTTTTCATCAAGATACAGAGGGTGTTTGCAGATTTTTAGAACGATCGTTTTTCGCTTTCGATAACGAATTTTTAAAAAGTAAATGTTTCAGAATAAAAAATTTTGGCAACAGCTTATTATTTGAAATCAGAAATATCGTCTGCTACTTTTAAATTTATTTTTCTTTCAAAATGTCATATGTAAACAAGCTGTGGATTGAAGGATATGTTTTTGTGCTTTCCGAAGAGAAATATTCTTATTCCATAATTCAAAAACGTTGTGACATGCATGTTACTAAAACAAGTGCGAAATGAGCAACATTATTAATCGGGAAGGTAAAAACCATCAATCATTATTTCTACATGGAAAGAAGACTCCAAACGAATATCCGAAAAAGGTACGTACTGTTTCAAATGTTTCTAAAGTGAAATCGCTGGTAACAAGAGAAAATCTGCCAACACAGAGATCAATTGCAAAGTCTTTAGATACATCTGTAGCAGCAATAAATAAAATAATAAACCAATATTTACAACTTAAAAAAGCTAAAAAACATAATGTTCAACAGCTTTTGCCGAGAATGTGGCTCAACCACTGCAACAACCAGTGCATTCCTTGAAAAAATGAAGACATACAGGTGTTGCATATATACACCTTTTCAACATATTCCTGCGAAGTCCACTGACGTTTCACCTATGGATTATTGTGCCTTTGGTCTGTTAAAAAGAGCTCTTTCTAAACGCAAACCTACCACGATAGATGGACTCTGGAAAGTGGTGGAAGAGGAATGGAAAGCGATATCCCTGGAAATTTTACGAAAAGCTCTTCTATCATGGAAATCACGATGCAGACTTATAGTCCAGAAAAAAGGCTATCAGATCGAACATTTAAAAAATAGTCTTTACATTTTAAACATTAATTAAACGGCCCCGAAATCGTTCTAAAAATGTGTTAACACCCTCTGTAATTAGAAAAATCCTATATTTAGATCTCGAATTTAGCACAAGTCAAGCTTTTAACAGAAAATGATCAGTTAAAAAATATCCCGTTAATTCGGGCTAATACAGTATATTTAAAATTTTCTAAACGTAGTCATGAATAAAATTATAAACACCGGCAGCAAATTAACTATAAACTGTTAATGGGTTTTACACTCGTACAGTGACGTACTCTAAATTCCCGCGTCAAAAACGGGTCCACGTACAATCACTTTTTTTTCCCTTTTAAATAAGATTAATTTTATTTAGATATTAATTTTTTTTTGTTTGTTTAAGAAAAACTAAGTATACTAGCTAAAATCTTTTCCTTTACCTTACAAAAGACGGATAGGACCTATGATAGTTATATCTGGATTTATAGGTAACATACATCTGAGAATTTGCAAAATTGATTTTTTTTCACAATGTTTTCTGTTTTTCAATAGCCCTCCATAGTCTGTGTCAGGTGCCTTACCATAATCTTTCGAATTTCTGGGTTAATCTAGCACTTCAAGGACTAAATACAGTCTAAAATTGGTATTCTACGAGTCAAATAATCAAAATTTACATTTTGTTGCATAAAAATCTGTTAACTAGAATGTGAGGTAGAGAGTTTTGAATTTCTCCATTGCTTAATCTAGGGTTTTCTCGAAATCTTCAGGATTGTTGGGGCTAGAATTTAGCTGACTTCACTTTGGGGAACTTATATTGGGCTCCAAATTTGGCAATATTTCGCCAAAAAGTCAAAGTTTGGTGATATTTCGGACATTTGGCGCGATTTTACCAGTGGGGCGTGTAACGATTGTTTCCCTGTATTAACATTACGCAATAGCCTAATATTACTCAATTATATTTCTAGTAAACTATCAAAATTCGTGAATAATCGGAAATTTTCTGAATCTGGCTTTCACTGGAATTTTTTCGTGATGTCCTACATAAGCTATATAAAAGGACATTGAACCCTTGAGTTAATTTGCTGTTGACTGCCGTGAGATGCAGACGTCGGTTCTGCTGAGAGCATGAGGCTCTCTCTGTATTGGCGCTTATAGAAGCAATATTTTGTTTGTTTTGAGGAGCTTGATTTTGAATGCGACCTGTGAATTCTTCGTTTCTGAATTCTGAGGGACTCTTTATGTTTACCCTCGTGAATTTCCACTGAATTTTAGCCCGTATAATTATTTTGTTGTGTGTGAAATACAGCATCTGTGAAAGTTTCTGTACTAGCAAGTTACAGGCTGTTAGTACCTGTGACACATTTGCTGTGAATTTTGAACAGCAGATTGTTTGGCGAATTTCTAGAAGCAATAAAATTTGTGTTCCATCCTGACAAGCGGACTGTTTATTAGAACTTTCTACTTAACTGGACTTTCAAGCAATCCGAAAACTAAGCAGTTTTCTCCAACATTGGTGTCAGAATCGGGAATATAAAGAAAGACTTTAATTTTCCAGTGTGGACGAGAAAAATGGAGGAGCTTAAGAAACTGCTCGAAGAGATGAAAACCGGATAAGATAAGATGAAAAAAGAGCTGAAGTCCGGACAAGAACAGATGAAAGCCGATTTGGAAAAAAAATTGAAGCCGAACGAGCTAATATAAGCAGCATGCAATGCGGTGAAAACGAGACTGTACAAAATTGAGAAAACCCAAGAAAATTTAGAATTGAACATTAAAAAAAGCCAACAGGAATGGAAATAAATGAAGGAAGAGATGGCAAAGAGAATGACTATTTTAGAAGAAAGTCAAGGAAGGAATTTGATGAAAGAATCGACCAAAAGATCGAAACAAACATTCACGAAAATCTAAAAGAAAATTTGAAAGGATTGAAAGACAAATGGGTTTTGCCGCACCATTTTTGATTTTAATGAAATTTTGTAGGTAATATGTACGCATCTTGTGTATTACAAAAGTTTTTTTATTTCTTTAAAAAAATTTCTTGAGATATAGCCATTTGTTTAGTCGGCCGATATGTAAAAATCGCCATCTTAAACTCATTTACTAAAAGCTGTGAATTAGCAAGAAGATAAGATAGAGCTTATTGAAAAGGTCTAAGGATGGACTTTTAAATGCGCGTAATAAAATATATTAATGTTAAGCCTAGATAAAGTTTTTTGGACTTCAAGTAGTCGTTCACAAACTAATGTTTTTTGTCATTTTAGGCATTAAACACACGATGAATGGCTTTTATTAATAAAACACTTTTTTTCTGGTGCACATACATATCAATGCTATATTCAGAAAAAAATTGAGCTGTTATTGGTGGTCCTTCAACCTGAAATAATTGCTTAAATTTTTAAAAATTGAAAAATTTGCTTTCCCCCCCAAAAAAAATAGGCTATGTTGAACAAGCGATGGAACTCTCAAAATGACATGTTAAGAAGCTCTTATACTGTACTTAGAAAAATGACACAGGAAGTACACACTTTTGAAGTAATACAAAAAGCACTCCTGACAGCTATTGAAACTAAGTAGACTATGGCAATTACCGTATAAAACACTTTATTGGATTGAGTTTAATTGAAATATATTTACAATATGTAATCTGACATAAAAAAGCTTGTAGTTCTTATTAGGTTTTAATGCATTACTAAAATTCAAAGCCCGTTGTGGAGGCAATTACAACGGGCGAAAGAAAAAACATTTGACGAAAGTACATCTACACTCAATACATTTCATCTTCGTCCACCTAAAATAAATAACTTCATCGGAAAAAACACTCAAAATACTGGTGATAAACAATAAAGTAAATAAAAAACTTTGTAAAAAACACACATCAGATGTTACAGGTTACCTGTAACATCTCATGTGTGTTTTTTACAAAGTTTTTTATTTACTTTAAATAACTTCATATTCAATTTTTATTATATACGCAAATCGAATTTAATGCTCTTCTGGAAACCCGCGGAACCTTTTCGCATTTGAACAATTTCGTTTTGTGTAAACAGACCCTCTTATATCAATGGTTCACGCAGACGGCATGCTATAATAAAAATAATTAAACTATGTTATCTGGAAAAACTGTCCAAAACTCACTTACTAAAAGCCGAAATGAACTGGGAAACATTTACTAAAAGCCAAAGAGGGACACTGGGGACCGAACTGAAATCACAATTTTCCCTTCGAAGCCTGATGACCGTGACTTCAAATATGCGCCATTGTCACTTGCAGAGCCTAATTTTGTCAAGCAAATGATTGATTACTTTTTTTACTCTCGGAAATAAAATAAAGCTGAAAATAGCAAAAAATCGCCTAAAAATTAGAGAACGGGTGGATTTTCGGATGTTTAAAGAAGCGCAGATTGTTTTCTATATTTTTATACATCATCTTGAAATTTTTCAAGCGGATCGTACAAACGGTGTAGCTGTAATTACGTTTTTTTTTTCCTTTTAAATATTTTTGAACTTTTTAATCTGCTAGGAGTTCGTGTAATTACAGAATCTATTACGTTCCGTAGATGTTCTGGCAAGTAACGGGAATTCTAGACTGCAGTCCACAGGTTTCAAGAACCATGGAAAAATGATGGAGTCAATTTAATTGTGAACCAACCGATCCAGTACACTTTCATGATGAATTCATCTGGAATGAGAAGTTCAGAAGAAGGTTCATCTCTCCCAATGTAGAGTATGAAAATTTGGCTGCGACACTGGGCTTTGTCAAGAAAGGTCAATGGAACACTCACCTGTTGATACAGCTTTCATATAGTTTCCAACAGATAATGCTGGTCAGTTGACCTAACTTCTGTATTAACAGCTGGAAGTTTAACTTTGGCTTAAAATTTGCAACTGGTAATGACTGGCAAGTCACAAGTTTACCAGTTGAGCCACACTATGACAGAATACCTGTTGTTTGCCTATTAAGATTTTCGAATAGATGTTGCAGTGGGAGCTCTTTGAAATGTCACTAATTATTCTCAAAGCAAAAGAACGAACCAATTAGTCGGCCTTCTAGGGTCCACAAAAATTTATGGCGCAAGGTAGACGTTAGATGTTTCCGGTAGAAGATTGACATGAGCATTAAACAATATGGAAAGTGTCTTCTCCCGTCTAATAGGAACTTTTATGTAAAATCTTGACATATTAAAAAAAAATTATAAAAATAAAGAAAAACAGAAAATTGAAATTTTGTCCATTATTTCGAAACTTTGGCTCCTTTGTGGAAGTAAAAGATATGATTTATTCATAATGATATTTAATTAGTGCGTTACTAACATAGAACTCGAGCTGCTATGTTGTATTAGAAAATACATTTCTATGATAATTTTATATATATTTTTGTCAAAACCATGTTTTTTACGATTTTTTGGAACTTCCACCCTTTTGCGATGGCGAAAAATATTAGCCGATTAGTTTAATATTTTGCAAATTTATTTGTTATTGCCAATCGCAACTTTCTCGCTCTATTACGTTTCGATTATATAAATTTCGATTTTTTTCGCTCCACCCTAATATACACCCATTACCAAGAAAGATCTTCATTTCTGCATTCAACAGCAAAGCAATAACAAATCTCTAGGATATGACAAGGTTGCATACTAAGCAGATATTTCGTAATAACCCAATCGATTTATTGACAGTTTTTAACAAATGTGGTTTTTCTAAAGACTTATAAAGTTGCACTATCACCTGTTTTTAAAAACGCAATAAAGATCCCATAGACCCATCTGCTTACTCAGTGCAATAGCTAAAACATTAGAGCTTATTATTAAAGATAGAATTATGAACATTTAGAAAACATAAATTAACTACATAACAATCAATATGGATTTAGAGCTAACACAAGCACCACTTCTCTACTTAATATTATTAAAAATAAAACTGATACCTCTTTAAAAGCTGATAAATTCTGAACCTTGATATCTTTCGATGTACAGACAATAGCCTTTGATAATGCAGATGGGAATATTATAAAATATGTCATAAGAAAACTTTCTATACAAAATTTTCTTAGGTACATTTTAATTGATTATTTGAACGACAGGCATATCATCTCAAAAACTCAAATACATACCGTAGAATCTCCCTATAACGAATAAATTTAACAAATATGTACAAATTTATTTTTATTTGAAAGTCATGATTAAATATTTTAACGCGTGGAATTAAATAAAAAATTTGTAAGATTTATTGAAATGACTGCAAAAATGTGTAATCTCTGTACAGCGAATATTCTCTATAGCGAATTTTTTAACTAGAACCAAGCGAGTTCGCTATAGGAAGATTCTACTGTATAAGCAAATTTATAAGAGCCGTCCACAGGGTTCATGTATAGTAGGGTGGAGTGAAAATAGCCAATTTTTTTTTTTTAATATTGCCTGACTCAACAAATGGTGCTGTATGGCAAAAAAGTCACAGAAAAAAATTTCTAGTCCATTCACTGATTGTCTTCAGTGGTTGGTTCTGGTTCCACACTGGGCTCAAAGAAAGGAATGTTAACGTAAAAAATAAAAATATGAATTTTTAAAAATTTTATTTTAATGTTTACAATAATTTTATTTTCTGACTCAAAAACAGATCTAACTACTAAAAAGAAACATTACGGCAATGTTTTATTGCCGTTAACAAGCAAAAAAAACAAATAAAAGAAAAGAAAAAAAGAAAGAAAGAAAGGGAAAAAAAAGTCACTAACTTGCAACCAAGCGTCATAAGTTTTGGGGTATATTTTGAATATATAGTTATTAAATATTTACATATTACTTCATTTTTAAAGACAATTAATATTTAGAAAGCACACTAATCCAGAAAAGGAAATGATACCAAATTTACCTTTCGAGTATTATTGACTAATAAAACACTTTACTTTAATCAGCCTTCAATTTTGGAGTCCACATGCCGGTCAAAATAATGAACTTTGGTAGTTCCTTTCGTGATTTGATTCCACAACGAATGTATCCATCTCTGGCTTTTGCTCCATATGTTACCAATGATGCTTGCGTTAGTAGTCTTACATGCCTTTCTACTGCTTGAGAAGGGCAAGGGAGACCGTTACTGATCACACTTGCTACGGCTTCGTCACTGAAGTTCATGGTAGCGGGTGGTTCCAAAGGATTGTCCCAGTGAATCATCTGAAAATACTACTCTGCTTCGAAATTTATATTTAGAAGATCAAATTGACATATTTTTCCCTTCCAGTCAGTTTTTCTTGCTTTCAATATTCTTCTTACGTCAAATTCTCGAATATGTAATCATTCATCAAACAGCATTGCCAACAGAAAATTTCCAGAAAGAGCAGAATAAGAGAATAACTTCAAATAACTCTGAATAACTTCATGAATAATTCACTTAAAATCTTCTGGGAAGAATAAGGGATTTTCTTTATTTCAAACCAGGATGGCACGTACACTTTCATCACATAGTCTACTAGGAGTTTAAAGCATTCTGTTGGTTCGGCAGTCGACACGTACAGGCGCAGTATTCAGTTCGCTGTAGTGAGTCATCTTGAATGAGACATCCTTCCTGGACTTCTGTTGCCCAAATCTGGATGGCACTGTCCCGAGCATACTGCCCTAGAAATACCGAAGAGGTACTTTTGGTCTATACTGAGGTCTTTTTTATCAATTTCAGTCAGAGCAACAGGAATAGAAACAAAATTTGTCACATCAAACGTTTCATACGTTTCCAGAAATTTTCCTATTGTTCCAGAAAACTGGTGTGGCCCAGATGTCTTTCCGTCAATCTTATGGAAAAGGTGGCGAAGAGGTAGTTCATTAGTATGCAATAAGCATACAGCCAAGTGCAATTTATGGCCAACAAAGATTTCAAGCTGTCTAACTACGCCATTTTTCTTCCCATTGTTGACTTTCGGTGCATCTCACCCAATGGCAACAAGACCCTAAAGTGCAATCTCTTTCTGTGTAACAAAGTTGATGATGCTGCAGGTGATATCAGTACTAGAGCCTGAATGCGGAGTCACATGTCCTATGTGAACAGAACCAGGTTCTGACAACATAACAATATGCTCTTCCACACATACAGTAGTATATAAAGAGCTTCACTTCTTACATAATAGTTGTGTTCTTTCTTCCATCGAAGTATATGGTGTACAAAGACTGTGCTACTTGTATAGAATTAAGTTGTGATCGTATCTTTCATTATAATTTTTAATAAGGGAAATTACTTCTTGGTGACTTACCACAGGCAATGAGGCTTTCTTCCAAATTCTTTCAACGTCCAAAGAAATAATTTTGATGATCTCTTTTACTAAAGGATCCTTTTTGTTCCCCTTATTCCACAGTATATCATTTTTTGTGATTAAGAAATGCTTCATTAAGTCAGAATACGTTGGTGGTAACACGGTCTCTTTCAATAGTACTGGAATTCTGAAAACACTACAAAACGTTTCACTTCTAGTTGTGGTCATATTTAAATTCAAAACTCCGTATTATTTTTTTGTCATATATAAATCAAAATTAATAAAACGTATTGCTTCAATCTTACAAAGGAGAAACAAGTGGTTGAAACAAAGGCAATCACAAAAACGAATCATTCCACACAATAAAAGTGACGTGCCTTATTAAGTTATAATATAATAGTTAGATTAGAACACGCACTGCCATCTAGTAGATTTTAGAATATAATTTGCTTTTTTTATGTACGAAAAGCCATTACTGGATCTGATATCTGGCAGTAACGTTTCAATAAAAAAATTTATTAATGAGAAAGTAATTCATTAATATTATTTTATAAAATTAATGAATTATTTAGTAAAATATTAAGTTAAAAAAATATTTTTTACATAAAAATCATTAAAAACTTGAAAAAAGCCAATATAAACATTCACTTGAGGTGTGGAACCTCAAGATGTCAACATTTTAAGCTGAAATTTGGAGACAATTGATTTCAGCTAGTTTGGCACTATATAATGACTCAGGCAATGTGAATTTCGAAAAAAAGTTTTTTCGATCCACCCTAATGTATAGGTCCCAAGTTATAAACATTTATAGCTGATAAAATATTAAAGAATACCATGTAAAATGTAACCTCTGGGCATATGCTGATGATTTTCTTATATTAACACCAGATAATACTCGTCCCGAAGTAGAAAAACTGGTTAACAGACAAATTGAATATTATAATATTTGCCGAAAATTTAATTAAAACATTTCTATTACAAAAATACAGGCAATAATCTACCGTAAAAAATACCCTGTCAAAAATTACTAACAAGGAACCCAATATATAAATTAATGGGTAATATACTATAAAAATAGTTAATAAACTATTTAGGGGTCCTTTTCAATTGCAAAATGAGCTCGAACACATCTTAAACGGGGTATTAAATTTCAACTATTAAAGACATAGAATAAAACTCTAAAATCTAATTGATTACTCAGCAACTAGGGGAGAGAGGGTTACAATAGGTCGGGGGGGAGGTACAGTGGTTTATTGAGGATATTTGTGGTTCAGTGAATAGTTTTCAAATAAGAAAATTCTTTAAAGACGATATCAGTCTACTTAAATTTCTGGAAAAATTTAAACATCTCACTTTGATTGTGGCGGAAAGAAAGAGACATTTTGTTTTCTGGTCATCTGTATGAAATTTGAAGACTTTAAGTTATTACACTTGAAATTTGACAAGTAAATTAGTTATGTGGTGTGTTTATAAAGTCTAAATTACCTTCTTTTGCATTTAAATTATTATTTTAAGGTGAAATTTGGAAGATAAGGTTTGGAATTTTGAGGTGAAAAATAATACATTAGTTCGTGTGGGTCACCTGAAACAGGGTACAGTGGGTCAGTGACCCATTGTGTCCCCATTTATATATTTATTGTCTTTCTGCAAGGTTCTTACTTTTAAATGTTTGAATTATCTAAATTTATCTAAATAAGTCTTCCACAACAGCCACAGAATCTTCAGTTTCTCAAAAATATCACCAGAGATGATAAAAGGATTTTAATAAATCTGCAAAATAGGAAAAAAACTGAGAGTCAATCTAAAAGAACGAGAAATTTTCCGCGATACACCTGCGAAAATCAAATCCAAACTGAGATGATTGAAAAAAAAGAAGAGTGAAAGATCTAATGATATAAGGAGAGAAAGTAATTGCAAGAAATTACAAGAATACCTCAACTGAAGAAAAGGTAGAATGAAAAGAATCTTCTAGTGAATCTGACTTTAAAGACTTGCATCTTGAAGATATGGAAGACTCTAATGTTGATGTTGCAGATTTTATATTAATCGAGGTTTATATACGACAAGGAAAAATGCAGTTTCAAACACTATGTATGTTACTGAAGTTGTAAGCAATAATGAAAATAAATTTGAAGTGCACTACATGAAAGGAATTCAGCCAGTTTATGCACTTATGTTTGATGAGGCGGACATTTATACAGCAGACAGTAAAGATATTGTGAGAAAGTTGCCAAAACCAAACATATTGCAAAGAACTGAGAGAGCAGTGACAAAGTTTACTTTTGCTATAGATTTTCAGTTATAATGTCTAATAATCATTGGGAAATAAGTTTTTGATTTAATGTCTTAGAGATAACTATAAAACGCAAATTTTGTAAACTTAATAAGACTTAAAGTAATATTGTCTAACTAAAATCTTTTTCTTTAATTTTACTAACAAATTTAGTGCGTGTATATTTTAGAACCATAAAATTAACATCTACCGTATATATTTATACTTTGAACTATTTTAATATCTAAGTATTATTTATTGTGGGGCAATAAAAAAGTTTAAATTACTCACTATTAAGTGAAAGAAAAAAAATCGTGTTTCTCGTTAGCTGACCCACTGCACTACACTTGTTGACCCAGTGTGCCCCTTTATGCTGTACAGTGGGGTTTAAATGCTGAAAAAAATGCACATGTATGGCAACATTAAACATACACCCTCTTTTAGGCATACAATTTTTTTACATTTTAATCAACTATACAGGAATCAAAATATTTGTGTATTTTACATATATTCTTCGTGTATTTTACATTGACGTACATTTACTTGTTTGATAATTTCGATTGTATATCTCACATTTTCTGGTTTTCCCCATAATTCCTGCCATTCATTTCTCATCTGTTGATTTATTAATGAGTTTAAATATGAGGTACGATATAGACTGGATTAGCGTCTACTCTAGAAATACTCCAAAAAGCTCACCCTGTTACGCCGTTGGCCTTTTTCCAAAGAAGAAGAACTGCCATCGAGTATCATCTGAATCAAAACAATAACCAACACAATGTCCTGGGAGGGGGAAATACATGAAAATTCCATAACATTCGTAACAGAAATAAGAGTGCATATGACTTTAATGTCTGTATTAATAGATACACATGCCCTGCACTCTCAGAAAAATTCGTCTTTATACACCAATTTATCCCTCATTTTTCAAAGAATAATTCTCGTTACCGAAATGTGAAGAGGAAAAAATTTCGTCGTCTCTCAAGATGTTTCTTCAATTGACAGGAGAAAAAAGAAACGGAGATATTTTGGCATCACTGCTGCCAAATTTCCGTGAATTGAAGAAAAAAATCTTCAGAGTGTGTGCTCCCACACACCTATCACGGAATCCTAACTCAGGGTTCAACCCGAAACCTAAGTTAAATAAAGTACAGTTACTTTACTGATATAGAATATCAAGAATTTTGCTTCTTAGAGCCAATTAGAGACAGACATTTTAGCAAATGTAATACACTTTCTAATTTCCGATTTCAAAACTAACACAATTTTTAAATGTAATTATATTTTTTCTAGAATACTGATCTACAATGATTTATCATCCGCTGACTTTGTATTGAAATTTCATTAGCTAGTATTTGGATATGGAGATCCACTTCTGCAGCGGAATTCGTAGGCCTCTTTCTTCAAACTTTTCGCAGGGGCAAATTTCTTATAATCCTGGCATCGCATTTAAAAAAAATTTCATCGCTAAATATGACTACTATGTGTATTAAATTTAGGTTATATAAAAGTTTTTTTTTAATTCTGTATTTAAGAGTTGGTAATATTTTCATCCAAGAGCAAGAAACTGAATACAAATAATTCAAGTTCTTGTATTAAATAAAACCTAAGAAATACATAACGGAATAAGTATGGACGGTAGCAAAACTAGTATTTTTCATCCACATTTATTCATCGATGTATGTCATCTTTTATGTGCAGACAATTCTCGAAACGCCTATAATAATCAATATATTCTTTGAATGCTGACAATAGACTCTTCTATCAATAAACACTGCTATCAAAGTCAACGGATTAGAACCACTAAGCAAGTTCGATAGGTTGACAGACTGGTTGCCATGACGCCAAGTTTATATATATGCAAAAAAACTTCCGTATTCAATTTTTTATTGTCTGGAAAAGAACATGGTCTACAGAGGCCGTTTCTTTGAAACAGCCACAATGAATTGTGAGATATTGATTGCTATTAGGAAACATACTTCAAAGTGCAATAAATAATAACAGTTCAGCTCCCATAATTAAGGTTATGATGAAAATATTTCAAAATTATGCATTGTTAAACCTACTTCTAGCAAAATAGTTTGCTGAAAAACAACAAATCGCATTGAATTTACACGTGTGCACATTTAATCCAAGGAATCGATTTTTCGGAAATGCACTGCTCAAAAAGAACGACCGGATAGCTTGCCTCCTTCAATCATATCGTAGCTTTATACCGTAGAAAACCTGTTCCTTCCCGCAGAGCCGATATTTTGCCTAACCTCTTTTACTCTTTCTCTGCACGGCAAGATTAAAAACACTACTAAAGGAGAAGCCCAGTTTCCGCTAAAAAAGGATACAAAATTCGGTCCATTGGTATGAATTTCACTCGTTTGCAGACGTGCCAAATTTCCAAAATCTAAAAGTCTGGGATCTGCTGCTTTTTAATGTCAAAAAGCCTGAGATTTTTTACGCATTTATTTTCAGTATAAAGCGGATATATAATCAATACAGACGTAGATTCTTTTGTTAAATGTCATGTGTGTCCATATAAACTTAAGTAATAGGATAGTGCTAAGTTTTATAATGTAAATAAATTCAATGAGAAATATTTGCCAAATGTCTGAAAATACAAAACATCAATCAAAATACATAGGGGGATAAATTGTTCATACCTAAAAATTATAATAAACATAATTTATAATAATAAATTTGAAATATCTAATTTTATGTTAAAAGGAAACATTTTTTAATCTTATACAGCTTTGAAAATTTTGATATTTGTACATAAACAAGGACCATAACATAATAAAATTCATTTATGTAATTTTTTGCAACTTCAGATGCATTATTTCAAATTAAATGCTCCCAGGTTGTTTGGCCTCATGCAGCAACATGAAAGAAACACTAACTGATTTTGCGAGCTTCATGAAGAATATACTGGAGAAAGTTCCAATTTTTTATGAATTCTTAAAAGCCTAAGAAAATTTTTAAAAAATCCAGTTCCAAAGTAGAATCAAAAAGCCTGAGACTCGCGCCGAAATCCTGAGACTCGTGCCGAAATACTGAGACTTGGCACGTCTGCACGTCGTCACACTTTTGGTTTAAGCGTGTCGTACGAAGAACAACAGCTTAAGACTCATTCAAAAAACAGCGTTGAAAGTTAGCTATTGCTGTAGAAAGACGTTGCACACTGACAAATAGCAGTAATAATAAGAAATTTTGTTAATTTTGGAGCTG
Source organism: Cheiracanthium punctorium (assembly GCA_038373885.1). NCBI lineage: Eukaryota > Metazoa > Arthropoda > Arachnida > Araneae > Cheiracanthiidae > Cheiracanthium > Cheiracanthium punctorium. The sequence goes on along the minus strand of JAWZYV010011810.1, from coordinate 70,440 downwards.
TAACAGCAAACTACTTCTAACATCATATAAATGCAATATAAGGGTCCCTCAAGTGAAGCAACATGTTTTGTATCATTAAATGCTGCAACAGCAGTTTGGTGATATTACAGTCCGCAATTTTGGTTTTCCCACACCAGTTCAATTATCAGACATGATTCTAAACCATTGAATATTTTCGGGGTATTTAAAGTTCTGCAATTTGAATCAGGGAGTTTCACCGGATTTCAACAATGCTGTTAAATGCGAAAAAAAATGTTTTGGCCAATCAGCAAAAATTTAGTTAAACAAACAAAATTTTTCGGTTGAAATAGTGCCAAGGTAATTTTTGTTAAGGTAACGAAATAATTAACAATATTTTTTTGTTAACTGGCATCTTCATGGCTTATCCAACAAAATTATTTTGTTGATTTTACTATGTTATCCTGTTTAATCCACAAACATTTGGTTGAAAATTTAATAGGTAAGATTAATTAATTTATCTATTTATCAGATTTTACATTTTATTTTAGTATTTTTATGTTACAACTTTAATTTTAACAATTTCAATTTCATGTTATTTTTTTCCTCCCCGTAAACAGACTTAGTAAGAGATATATGTTTCCACACCGAGTATATGTTTCGACATTCTTGATATTTATAACTTGTTTCGGTGTATTCTTTAACTTTTAATACAAATTACAATCAGAACAAATCACAAAAAAAATTGAATCATGAGAAAGCAGTGAACAGTTTTTATTTTAACAAGATGTAACACTTATAAAGCAGCAGGAGGGATTTTTTGGGAGAAGCGTGGAAATAACCTTGATCTAAAATCGAAATAAAAAATAAAGCAGATCACTTGAGATAAGCGCAAAAAAATGAAAAATATAGTAGCATTTGCGTGAACATTGCAACCTCGTATGCTATTAAATCATGCAAACATTCCTTTACAGGACCTATTACGTTTGATACATATTTATTTTATTTTATCAGAAAGACGAATGTGATTTTGACTGTTTTACTACGTCTAGCGAATCTGATATTGACTTGCTATAAAAGATGTACGTAGATACATAAAAATGTATTAAGACAAAATTTTTCATGAATAGGTAAAATAATTATACTTACCTCAGAAACTTTCGTCTAAATCAGTAATTCCCCAATCGATTAGTAAGACTTGTACTTGGTATCTGACATAGTTCAACTTATTAATAAAATGAACGTTACTAGTTCTTCTTGTAAAATCTGATATTTCGTCTGAATCGCACCGCCCATTAACGCATGCGTAAATTAATTTCTGGAAGGTTCTGAATTGTTTTAAATTTAATATAATGTTTTGTTAATTCAAAAAGGCATTTTAATAAATCTATTGCGTTAAATCAACAAAAACAAATTACCAATCTGTTTAACCAACCTTTTTTTTAATTCAGGAAAACGCATTTTTAGCAAGAAAGTGTGAGAACTATGTTGATTTCTCTTGTTTTAGTTGGATTGTTGTTGTTATCAAGAATCTCTCTCAAGAAATGGGCAATCATCTGAAAAGGCACACTTGTCGAAAACGGACAGTGAGATTGAATATTTCTTTTACGATGTATGGTATATTCTTTTATGATGTATGGTCGTTTTGTACAAATCCTTTCGTGGGGTGAAATATGCATTGGAATAGCTATTTTTAGTATACCAAAGAGAAATAAAAGAATTGGGATGCTCCAACATCCGCGGCGATTGTGTATGATTGATGGAAACTTGTGACTCAGCCGCTAAGACTCCAACCGTTGCAGTTAATAAAAACGGTAAACAAACAGGACTTTAATAGTTAAAACAAATAAAAAACTTTATAAGTGTATCACGCATAATAATAGAATAAAACAGTACAGAACATTTTGGGTGGTGCAAAGGGTCAGCCCTTCTTCATCTCTAAAATGTTCCTCTTTCCACAAGGGCAGAAAGTGAGAAAGCAAAAAAAGTATACAAAACAACGCAACCGTTAACAAGTTTATTAAATCCAAAATGGACCGTACCGTTTTACGTATTATTTACGTGTGTTATTTACAGAGCTATTTATTAGATTTTTAGACTATACTTGTTCTAAATTGGAGCTACATGTTTTTCTTACTTAACATAAAATTATTTCTGCAACAAGTATCTAATTCAGAACCAACAGGCCGATGAACCTGCTCAAAGAAATCAAGATTAACTGAAAAACAGTTTAATAATATTTATTAATTTTTTTTCAATTTTAAACACATCGATGAAGAAGATTAATTTATTACTCTACCATGTGCTTCTATAGAAATCTGTCATACTTGATACCTGTAATTAACTATGCGGACATTCATACATTCATGCGAATTGATTAATATTTTGCTCTTTAAGAACTGAATAAGTTTGTATTTTTCGAATTCTAAGGAGAATTGATTTCTAGTCTTACATGTATTTAATGCAATTTTTTTATTCATATTTCGTAAAAAGATCGCTTAAGAACTGATAGGAAATGTAACGTTAGGATCGAAAAGCCTTGGAATTGCATAAGAATGTGAGGTTACAAGCGATATCTTTATAAACCAATTAACAATAATTTTAACAATATCTCATAACAATGGTCAAATCTTTTTGTTACACTTCATAAAAAAATAGGTATTTCCCAGGAATATTGCATAAAAAAGAATGCAATACAATTTAATCCTGCACGGAGAAAAAACAAGTTCTGCTCTCATCTAAAATAAATAGATGGCTGTTTCCTGAGTCCCAAAATTAGAAAAATAGATCGTAGAATTATGCGTGTAGGTGATACACTCAAGTGGTATAGACGAAATGGTCAACAATTTCTAGTATGTAGAATTCTGGCTAATCATAGCAGTCTAGTTTGTGTTACGATAATTTCACATTCAATTTTTGGAGCATTAGAGTTACCAATTGTGAATCTACCCGCTAGCGTACGCAGAATTTTACAGATATTTTCATCTTGGTACAAGCACCAGATTATAGAATAGAAACCTAAAAATTTGATAAGCATGTTCTCGTACATAAGTCTCGTATAGTATAGTATCTCGTAAGTATTTATAAGTCTCGTTCTATAATCTAGTGTTTATAGGGAGTACATACACTCATAAATTCTCGTTACACCAGTTATTTTCTAGGTGTCAGCGGCATATATTTTTTAATATACAGGGTGTCCAGCCTTAATGTGACCCAATAGCTAATTCCCGAACCGTTCGGTTTAGATATGCACTTCCAAATTGAAAAATGTTTTTAAAAAAGTAAAGAATGTTTTTACGTGCTTTTCAAACTAAACAACCCATTTAGAAAAAAATTACAAAAATTAAATTTTTATACGGTCCCCAGGTCCTATCACTTATATTTAGGAAAAGATGCAGTGCACAAAAACAAAGTAAACACAAAAAGTTTCATTTTATTACGATAAAAACTGACCGAGTTATGGAACTTTGAAAATCATACATTTCATCCATTTTCTTGGCCAATTTCAAGAAGCTAGTAAGGGACCGTCTCCAAAGTGAAACTAATTGGAACTCTGCCAGGAAACTTTCGCTTTTGCACGTCACTCTTATGTAAATCGTTTTTAAATTTAAAAGTACATACATTACGTTAATATTACAATAATTGAGTACTTAAGAAATAAAATTTATTCTGTGTACGTGTAAAACATAGATAAAATAAAATATTTTGGACGAAGAAAACTTTAGACTGATTTGCTGCGGTACTGATCATGGCGAACGTTAAAAATCTGTTGTGTAGTCGATTGCAATTGCATATAGTCGTATTCTAATATTACGAATTCTAGTACGGGAGAACGAGATGTATACAAATGAAGAACACTGCTAAATGGTACTGTTGTATGGGCAGTGTAATAGAAATAAGAGAGAGGCGGCAAGACTTTATGCCATTAGCGAGCCAGAGCGAAAGTTTTCTGGCAGAGTTCCAATTAATTTCACTTTGGAGACGGTCCCTTACTAGCTTCTTGAAATTGGCCAAGAAAATGGATGAAATGTATGATTTTCAAAGTTCCATAAATCGGTCAGTTTTTATCGTAATAAAATGAAACTTTTTGTGTTTACTTTGTTTTTGTGTACTGCATCTTTTCCTAAATATAAGTGATAGGACCTCGGGACCGTATAAAAATTTAATTTTGTAATTTTTTTCTAAATGGGTTGTTTGGTTCGAAAAGCACGTAAAAACATTCTATACCTCTTTTAAAACATTTTTCAAATTGGAAGTGCATATCTAAACCGAACGGTTCGGGAATTAGCTATTGGGTCACATTAAGGCTGGACACCCTGTATAATAGAATTATTTTCCTGAAAATCAACTATTCTTTCTTTATTTTTATACAGTGTTTAATAATTGAGCAATAACATACCTAGGTTGCATTGTTATGTCATCCAAATAACCAAGTCATGATTGCACTCTCTGTATTTCCTAAATGTTTAAAAGCGTCTTTTTGGGACATTTATAAATTAGTCTTTGTAATTCCAGTTCTACATTCCAATGTTCTTTTCAAGTAGCTATAACTTTCCCCCAAAGTATACAAAACAAAATATACAAAAAAGTATACCCCAAGGAACATATTAATTTCGAATCGTTTGCCTTTTTCTTATCAATCTAACATTTGTGAAATTAAGATGGGAAATGCAGCCTAATCTCAAATATACAGAGGGGGTTTACATATTTTTAGAACGATTTTGGGGCCGTTTAATTAATGTTTAAAATGTAAAAACTATTTTTTTTAAATGTTCGATCTGATAGCCTTTTTTCTGGACTATAAGTCTGCATCGTGATTTCCATGATAGAAGAGCTTTTCGTAAAATTTCCAGGGGTATTGCTTTCCATTCCTCTTCCACTATTTTCCAGAGTCCATCTATCCTGGTGGGTTTGCATTTAGAAAGAGCGCTTTTTAACAGTCCAAAGGCGCAATAGTCCATAGGTGAAACGCCAGGGGACTTCGCAGGAATATGTTGAAAAGGTATATATGCAATAACTCTATCAGTCTTCATTTTTTCAAGGAATGCAGTGGTAGTATTCGAAGTATGACGTTTCGAAGTTTGCGTTGAGTCACATGACTCTGCAAAAGCTGGTGAATATTATGTTTTTTAGCTTTTTTAAGTTGTAAATCTTGGTTTAATATTTTATTTATTGTTGCTGCAGATGTATCTTAAGACTTTGCAATTGATCCCTGTGTTCGCGGATTTTCTCTTGTTACCAGCGATTTCACTTTAGAAACATTTGAAACAGTGCGTACCTTTTTCGGATATTCGTTTGGAGTCTTCTTTCCATGTAGAAATAATGATTGACGGTTTTTACCTTGCCGATTAACCCATTTATGCCTAGTGTCCCTTTTTTGGGACGGCATTTTCGCTATTAGTCGAAAACGTTATTTATTTTTCCTAGGCTTTATTCATGAGTATTGAGTCTCAACTCTACAAAATATTTTAATATGACCGCGTAGGATGTTGAAATTTCGATTTTTATGCATAATGATTTTAAAAGAAATCATCCCTTGTTCAAGAAGTTGACATCAGAAATTTATCTATTATTTCTGTTATCAGTAAAAATCGAAGAAAGTCGCAAAATATCCAGGCACAAATGGGTTAATAATGTTGCTTATTTTGCACTTAGAAATTTTAATACCATGCATATCACAACGTTTTTGAATTATGGAATAAGAATATTTCTCTTCGGAAAGCACAAAAACATATCCTTCAATCCACAGCTTGTTTACATATGACATTTTAAAAAAAGAATAAATTTAAAAGTAGCAGACGATATTTCTGATTTCAAATAATAAGTTGTTGCCAAAAATTTTATTCTGAAACATTTACATTTTTTAATTCTTTATCGAAAGCGAAAAGCGATCGTTCTAAAAATGTGTAAACACCCTCTGTATTTTAGTAGAATGAAAGCTAAACATTAAAATGACATACATTTTTCAAAGTATATTTTATATTTTCTATACTGCAGTGAAACTTCTATGAGCGACCACCTCTATTAATCGACACCTTCACCCAACGACCACTTTTATGAGGCACTTATTTTTACGGCATCTACTTTACGTGAGAAAGTTTTCTAGAAGCGAGGGGTCCCAGTGCGCAGTCCGGAAATTTTCTTGCAGTTTCCCTGAAGTAAAGTAAACAAAAAAGCCACATTCCAAAACAGCCACTCTCTTGCAAATCGACAGCAGGCGCAAGTACACTCATAGATTACATACAAATCTTGTAGGATGAAAAGAGACATGTTTAAGAAACGAATGGTTGAAGCAATGCATTGAGTCATCGAGTCACACGAAGAAAGAAATTCGGAGTGGAAGTTGGTGGCTACTTTTGGTTGTAGGAGAACCCAAAAAGCAAACTTTAAAGCAGATAGATTTTATTATGGCAAAGATGGCATAGATGGCTATTATGGCATAGATTTTATTATGGCATTTAGAATATCATGATATATGCTCTTTTCTCCGATGCAAAAAATTAAGCAGAGCGAGAAGTTATCACGAAAAGAGAAAAAAGGATGAAACAATCTGAAATTTCTAAACATTTCCTTATAATTTAAAATTTAAAAATATGTTTGTATAATTATTTATGAACTAGTATGCAATATCTTAAATAATAAAATAAACAATATTTTATATATTTTTGTTTCTTAGTTACCAAATTTTTGTAATTCTTTGAGTTACCACCTCTCTTAACGACCGATTTTTTGCGGAACGGAGGGTAGTCGCTCCTGAGAAGTTTTACTGTATTTTCGATTTTCTAGATTTATCATTAAGCTTTTCAATGCCAATAAAATACTTTCGAAAATGTTTTTTCAGCAAACTGATTCAAGACCATATACTTTCATTTTTATTCAGCAAAAGAATATAGATCAGAGATGTGGAAATTCTTTAGAAACTGTTAATTGGGATCAAATATCTTTCTATTTTTCAAGCTACAGATAAAAGGTGAAATATTTTGAAGCTCGTCAAATTTTCTTTTCAGCGTCCTTCTGCAGCTATTTTCTTTCTTTTAAAATGACGAGATTAATTTTGGACTTTTCTACAAGTTCTCTTCTGTTTGTGAACAATTCTGTAGAAAAGATTAAGAAATTTTATCAGTGAAACTCTCCACATCATGAAACAAAACTTTTATTTTAGTTTTATTAATCGCGACAAAAGTAACTTATCAAAGGAGAATAGGAATAAAGGTTCATTTTAGAAACGGTATTATTTATTTAACAGTGTTACTCAAGTTTCTTTTATAAGTAGTCTCACGGAAGTTCTGCTTAATTAATTCTCTATGCAGTTCAAGTTTAACTTTCCATAGAGTGAAAGTGCATTTTTTAAATAGGTTAATGCATTTTAGTTGTGTTCCCTTTATCTATATGTTTTATCAAAGATAGTATATCAATGGCATTTATAGCATTTTTACAAAGTAAGATAAATGAGTTTGCAGTGAGTTTATATATTTAAATTTGTATGGTATCGGCAAATAAGTTTTTTAGTTGGTGCTTTTAGAACAAATATTGTAGTGTGAGTGAAAATCAATATCCAGGGTGTCCCAAAAAGATGATAATATGCTTATGATGAAGATTCGTGGGTAGTGTAAATTTAAAAGAGAGAAATACTCAAAATAAGGTAGGAAAAAATAATACGGTAAGTAAAAATTCCTCTCGTTACTTTTAAAAAAATTACACTTTTTACATTTGTGACCCCCGTACAAAAAATTCACAGTTGGTAAAAAGTGCGCGGTACACTAATGAGGTTACGGGCAGAATTTCAACCTTTCATAATAAAACGTCTCAGAAATATCTTTAAACAAAGATGATCGGGCTATTCATTATTTTTGGATGTAAGCGTATTATTAGAGTGTAGAAAAAAATATTTCCCTTTCTTCATTCCTGTACGAAACTTGAAATGCGATCATTCAATGTTGTTTTGCCCTTCGAGAGACATTGAACAGTGGTTTAAGTCAGCATATATTTATCTTCATATTTCTGACACTTTCTAGATTATAATTCTGATATTTTGTACATCCCCTCATTAGTGAATAGTCCACATTTTACTAACCGGGATTCTCTTTTGTACGGGGGGCATATAAAAATTTAAAAAGTATAACTTTTTGAAATTTAACGAGAGGAGTTTTTTCTTACCGTAATATTTTTCCTACCTTATTTTAAACAGTTTTTCAATATTCATTGCCCACTTACTTTCAACAGATGAAAAATTAAAGCTCTTACCACCATTTTGCAATACTCTGTATAATGAACATATTATCCTAAATAATTAAAATAAACTACTCTTATATGTGATAATAAAATGCTCAGTATTAGAAAATGCGTAGCATTGTCACATTTTTATCAGACTCTGATTTATAGAAAAACAGTATGTTTCTTATAATGCGGTTTGGAGAATGTTGAAATGGTACAATCTGAATAGGCGCATTTTTTTAGAAAAATGAATCTACCCGCTGAATCGACTTTAAAGATATTTTTACTGTATCAGCCTTCTTATTTAGACGCACTCGTATATGCGTATATATTATGCTATGCACGTAATACAAAAGTATATAGAAATATAGGGAAGAAAGACATTTGAATTGCGAGCACCTTTGAACATTAAATATTCCCCCTAGAAATAAATAATATTTTTTAAGTACATATGGCAGTGCATAACTTTTACAGCAATACAGAAATTTCAGTCAAATTTGGTTCTTTAATTTGTTACTTTTAATTTTTTGTATTTTTATAATAATAAGAGGGTTTTCATAGAAACTCTTTATAATTTCCTATTTTGAACATTTGTTCAAAGATGGCCCTACATGAGCCAAGAGTTTGAACAGAAATATTTTAATTTTAAAGTTGTGCATCTAATTTAATTTCTTCTTAATTTCAGAGTTTTTCATCATAGGAGCCAAACATTAAAAAACGTTTAATGTTTGGCTCCTATGATGAAGCAACGCATTCTTAACTCGTATAACATTTGAAATACAATCTATATAAAATAGAATTAAAAACCATTGATTTTAAAATACAACTGTTAAAACGTGCCCTCCCCCCTCTACCGTGCTTATTTTCTTATAAAAAGTAACAGTAACGAGAAGTAATAAACTCTTTCCATATAGTACGTATGATGGATTTTAAGGAGGATAGAGCGAACCGTAATGACTTGGATCAAATATCAAAACAAAATATCATAGAAAAAAATGTTGAAAGATTTTTTTTGAAGATTGAACCTTTTAAAAATGTGGAAAGCCAAAAATTTCATCCAAATTTTACTGGCCAATCTAAATCTTAAGTTAAATATATGATATCCATAGGGCATGTAGATTTTAAGCCAAGTATACAATAAAATAACCTTATTAGGTATATTTTCAAAAAACTATTATTTGAAGATTGCAGTCAGAAATAAGGACACATCAACATTTTAAAGTGATTATTACGTGGCAAATTACAATTGTATCTGACTCTGCATTGATTGCTATGTGATTCCAAGTGGGCTTGCTGCACGCTACCATGAACAAACTCCCTTAACCCTTTAAGACCAGATTTGTTTTCAAGTTACATGTTATTTGAGAATTTTTATTAAATTAAAGGTATTATTGCAGGGTGAAAGGAGTACTTAAAATTAAATTTCCTAGAGAATAATGTTTGCTTTTGCTTTTTTATCGACTAAAAAGTAAGAAAAACGTCAACTTCTAACCGCACGATCGTACGAGCTCGGTCTTAAAGGGATATATACCCTGTTTATTGTTATCATCAAATACTTTGTCTCAATGTTATTAACTATTTATTTCTGAGCAGTAGACTTAAAAATTCATGAGATTACACGCAATCGTCTAGCTTGACTAAGTTACCATTCCCATTCGTGCCAACGCTGTCTGCACAAAAGTCAGGGCTAGGCAGTTTCTTTCAGTGGAAGAAACTGGATTTCTATAAAACCGTTCATCTAATTGGCTTAATATTTTGAAGATTTATGGATAAATATCTTAGCTAATTTAAGTATCTAAATCTCCACCTTCTCCCAAACTTTTGTGTTTTTTTTACAGAGACAGTCCGGAAGAAACTTAATTTCTCCAAAGTCGTTAGACATATTTGTCTGAAACTTTGCAGGACTGTAGAAAGAAGATATTTTTTAAAAAGTCACTATTTTAAAAATCTGAAAAAAGTTCGATATTAGATTTTTTTTGTTATTTTCTAATGAAAGAAACTGCATTTTTCTGCATCCGATAAATGACCTGGGACTAGTCATACACATCAACAAGAATCCATAGAAGCAATGAATGACTTAGCCTACAGTCAGAATTGCCAACTTCATATAAGTAATTCATTTACAAAGGACTCAAGAACTTGAAATAAGACATTATTTTTAAATTTGAAATTCATGCGAAAACAGTTCAAAAAATGACAAACGGTTTATTTAGAAAAAGTTCTAATAATAAACTGCAATCAGAAAGAACGTAAAATTTAATTAACGTTAATTTATGTAGATATTGCGTAAGTGAGAACCTTAACAGAGTAAGAGAGCCGAATATTCGTTTAACTTTTAGAGTCTACTGCTCGTGCAACGGAAAAATAATAAGAAAAACACATATTTTAAAAGCCGAAGTATGAAATGCAGTATTAGAAAACATTATTTTAAAATGTTTTAAATTTAAGCAAAACAGATAACAAAACTTTAGATGTTAATTCAATATTTGAAATCCAACAGAATACGAGGTCCTCAAATCTTTCTATATTATTATAAGTCTATTCTTTGCTTAACATTTAATGTTATTCTTGACTAACTTATAGCAGCTGTCTAACTTATAATTATTATTCTAGAAACAAGAACTGGAAAAGTGATGGGATAGTATATGCAATTGTCTACAATCATTTTACATAGAGTACCTCCTCTAGTCTACATGGCTACACCTCATAGTGGAGTATTTGACCAATTTAAATGGACAAAATTTTTTTTAAGTGTATAACTCGTGTATCTTCTATAAAGCATTAGTTTATAGTATATTTGCACATTTATAGCATATTTTTTCTTCAAAAAATCTATTTTCGTATATACAGGCTTTGTCAAAACCACAAAACGCATATAAAGTCATTTAAATTAAAATGCGATGAAAAATCACTACTGTTTAACTGCTATTATCCATAAATTAAAACATATATGCTCTTGTAGAATATTTTAGAAATTAAAATCTGAAACAAAGCTATTAAGTTCTATCTTGCACTTTACAATAAAGCAGAAACAATACAAACTGAAATCAGAAGGTGATTTCAGTTTATCTATACACTAACTGATGTAAAGATGCATGCTTTGCTGCAAAACTTGTATATGCTATTTTTATGTACTGCACCATGTGCCCTATTAAAAATAGAGTATATAAAGTGCAAAGTCCTTTTACAGGAGCACCCAAAATAATTCCAATTCATTACGCTATATGCCCAGTCATTGTTTAAAGAGTATTTTATAAATATGCCGCTATTTCAAGCAAAAGAAAATTGATATATGATGTTAAGGTTGGTTGTGTGTGATTATGGCAACGCTACACTAGGGCGATCTGCCAAAGGGGGGTGCCTTGGTAGGAGGACTTTCTAAGGGGTTCTAACGCGTATTCACGTTACATCTGGAGAAAACGTACCAAATATCCAGACCGTTAGATCGACAGCCGCGCGATGGGACCCGAATCCGGGACCTTCACACTTCGGCCATCTACCATTTTCAGTGGCATAACCACTGCGCCATGGTGCAGCGATATGATGTTAAGAATTATTAGTTTTGTGCATAACTATCAAGCGTTTCTCCCTTTACCCATTTGGCGAAACAATCCCAGTTTTCGGTGCAGGGAATGGTTTTCCAGTTTGAAATCTGGCGACGCTAGCGTCGGAGTATAAGCAAGGAAGAGGCCAACCACCGGATAGACCAAGCACTTTTGGCAGCCTGGAAGAGGACGAAAACTGAGATTGTTTCACCAAATGGGGAAAGGAAAAAATGCCTGCTAATTATGCAGCCTAATACAAAAGAATGCTTTCCATTGATAGAAGGGATTCAGTATTTATAGTCCATCTGCAAGAGTACTTACAAGAAATTCCAATGCATTAGGGTCAGTTTAGAGTCATTAATAATTTTCAAGCAACATGCAATAAGTGTATGTTTAAGTATACAAATCGCATTCTGCAATAGGTATACTTGCTTACTGCATATGCAATTTTACTTGTAACGTATGTACAATAAGTATATGCTATTATAAACGTTATGCATGTCTGTAGAACATTTTATAACATGTTACTCTTCATTTAAGGAATGGAAATTAACATTTTAAGTTCCTTTAGAGGATCTGAGAAATTATATTAATCGTGGTATACAGTTTTTTTTAAAAGTTATTTCCAAAATCTCACCGTTTGACAACAAAACATCGCGAAAGTTGTCAAAAAAAAAAAAATACTTTTGTCTTTGAAAGTGTTTATAATCGTTACGTTTGGCTAGATTTGCCTTTCTTGTTTGTATGAAGCTACTATTTTTTTTAATTATCATTTTCCTTTTTCGAGTTTCTAACTTTTTAAATGAATATCAAACCACAATGTATTCTATTATACAAAATTGTACTTCCAGGATCTTGTTTTAGCAGCACTCAGTCAATTGTAAAAGAATAATTGGCTAATTATTTAGCATACAAAGAATGTAAAAAACGTTTCCAGCTACTGGGTCATAGGAATCTTAAAATTAAGTCATGTTTTCCCTCACAAATGCTCTACTTTTTGGAAGAAGAAATTTTATTATAGATATATTTTTAAATAGTCGCTGAAATAAAATAAGCTAAGTTTATATATCTTTTCATTTTATTTATTCATTTTTAAGTAAAATTTTACTTTACGTACCCATAGTCGTAAACACACACACACGCATGTATATACATATATATACCATGAAAAACTTTTTACCGCTTTTTATTTTTTCGCAGTTAATATACTTCAGAATTTCATGAAAATATTATCATTTATCGGAATACATCAGTTGCGTAGCCAGAAATTTTTCATGAGGGGGGCGGGTTACGACTACTGCAACTCACAAATGCATACGTGTCTGTGATAAGGGATTGAAGAATATACATTTTGTATGGCAAAAAATTTCTCATGGGGGGAGGGGGGTTTGACCCCGCCTATCCACCCCATGGCTACGCCACTGGAATACATACATATGTCTTTTATACAAAACCCCTCAAATTAGTCCTAGGTAGAGGTTAATTTTCTCATATATAGATATTCACTTCACAGCATAACAATCCATTGATATCAAAATTTCCTTCGGGCAATATTGGGCAATATAACAAATTCCTTTTTGAATATTACTTTCAGAAACTAACTAGAAATGTCAAAATATATACAGTGAAGTTCATATCGCTTTATCATATCTTTTAAATTTACAAATATAAACAAATTTGTATTAACTCATTTAATACAAATTACATTTTATTACCTTACATTTAATTTAAATATAAACTGTCCAGCAGTGGCCTATACTAAAATCCGTTCCTATCAGAATACGAAAAGTGAAGCAGCACCGGCTTGGCCAATGCTTGGGAGGGTGAATTCCTCTCTCGGCTGGAATACTATGAGACCGTGTACGCTAATGGGAGCTGATACACGTAAAATCTCTCGTGTCTCCAATGTCCTCCAGTTGGGAGCGACACTTCTGGGGGTGCTGATTTCAGGTGCAACGTCTCTCACCTGGAATTGAATTTGAATGCCACAGGTTTGCTAGCTCGGTAGGTGGAGCCGACTTTCAAGCCTCTCGCGTCAACTGCGGAGTTCATTGGGAAGAAAAAGAAAGATAAAAAGACTTTTACAAAATTTAGCTGGGGAAACCTAGCACAGGGGTTTCCCATGCAAAGACCCGTGTGTATAGTGTCCTCGCTTAATTCACATGCGATCTTGAAGTTATGCGGGACAAGGGTTCCTGCATTGTTGTTTTCATCTGATTGGAAGATGACTGGGTGACTGGGCCGCTGCTATGCTTAAGAGACCCTGAGCAAAGTCGATCTTCCTCCCAATAGGGCTCATTAAGTTGGAAATCGCTCTATTTTGACCATCGACGTCCTATAGGAGAAATCTCTCACCGCCCCGAGGTTTCCAGAGGGCTTTTGAAATAGCAAAATCAAATGTAAACTTTCTTATCCGATTTATCACAATTTATAAACATTTTATTATAAGTAAGAATGTTGATCAAAAGCTATTGCAATAAACTAATAAGACATAATCCCAGATATGGGCACAGGCAATCAACGCACTGCTTCCACCAAGTTTAAGGTCGATGCTTTCGAAATAAGAAAATTTATTGATTCCCCTTGATTTGCCTTTAATATTAGATGCGTAACTCTTGGCATGGTTCAGTTTTAAAAAATCGAGTTTTGTCCACCTAATCGGAAAAATTCTCCAAATGTGAGCCGTCTGGAGGAATAAACAACACACTGAGACGTACGAATTCCTTATATCTTTATGCACTGATATACCATGTTCAGGCCGTTCGAGAGAGGGGGGAGAGAGGGGGATTCACCCCCGGGACCGTGTTTTCTGGGGGCCCGGGCTAAACTTTCAAAACAAATTTCTGTATGGACAGAAATAGAATCTGCGAAAACCAACACCGACTGAAATAAGTAAAGACGAGATGAGGTCCTAAACGAAGCTGGATTGCTGACGTCATGTACGGTCTATTATTTTTTTTGGGGGGAGGGGGGCAATCGCACCAACCTTTGTGCTTTCATACGCGGGGAATCACCAGACAACTCCAGGCCCGCAGGTGCAAACTTGATAATTTCCAAGCGCGGGAAAATTCATTCATCCCCAAAATTGTTCAGAATTGCTCTCGGAATGTGGATTTTTCAGTTGTTTACGGTGAGTTTACTTACCCCTTTACACTTCTTATTATCACAGTGATTATTTATTTATTTTTAATAATTATTAGTGATAAAGTATGTTTATTTCGTCAGTGCTTCATGAATGGGTTTAATTTCTCACAGCAAACTTTTGAGGTTAAAATTATCTTATTGCTAATGAAACATTTCATTGAATGGGAGCTTTTTATGGTAGGGAGGGGGCGGCTGGGGGAGGGCCCGGCAGATATCCACCTCCCAGGCCCGAGTTTGTCTCTCGACGGGCCTGACCATGTTTTATTACTTATCTGATAAATTATTATTCAATCAGCTGCAGACAAATCATTTCCAATGTAGCAAGAAAAAATAACTGAAATATAGTTTAGGGTAAAATTGTTGAAATGCATGGTTTAAATTTATCAAATCACATTTTTATTATAATTAGGTATTATTAAGTGCCTCTTATACTCAGGGCCAATTCTTAGAAATCTATATACATTAAAAATAACTAAGAACAATTTAAATGAAATTGAATCATCGATGAAAGTTAATGTATTTGTTAAATTTCGATGCATAAACATAATTCAAATGCAGTCCGAAAAAAAGCTATGTTTTCAGAAGTTAGTTTTCTCTGACTCATACATTAAATATTTTTTTTCATTTTGTTTTTGAAAAAGTGAACATTATTTTAATATATCAGAGATTTTATATTTATAATAAATTCGGAAAAATCAATCCTATATGCACTTATAGAGTCATTATTTCATAAATCTTAATAATAAACAATCTTATATTTTAAATATCTTAATAGGTATTCTTTTAATCAGTAAACATGCATTTCTTTTATGTTCATAAATACAGTAGTTCTTTTTTGCGTACCTTAATTTCAGTTTTTTAAATACCCATGTAATTGAAACAGATGCTTTAAAAATACATACGTAAAACAAATAAAAAAACTGTTAGTTCATCTAAGTACTACTACTCAACATTTTCTAATGATTTCACTTTGAAAAACAACAATTAATTTTCTAGTTAAATAAAAACGAAATTACTTCTTGAAAAAATAATAACTTATTAAAATGTATTAAACTCATTATTCTTCAAAATAATTAATCTAAATAAACAAGCGAGGTTTTTTACTCTATTTTCTTTCAAAGTTATGCTCAGAATATTTATTTAGATTACTTTTTTTATTCATTTTGTAAGTTATTTCGAATATTCTTTGTTGAATACTTCCCACGTAATGAAATATGTTTATTTCTTTTTTTTTCTTTTGAGTTGTCTGCAAGTTAATGGCTATTTACAAACTTCACTGAGAAATAATTAATATTTAATTCGTTAATAAATGTAACTTTAGCTAATTCAAGTACATGATTAGAAGATTTCCATTAAAGTATTTTGTTTTTTCGTTTTTTATACTAAATGGCACATATCCATCTTCTTGTTCATGTTGAAGGGTATGTCAGAAGTTTTTATTAACTTTCAGTGAAAATTTTAAAGCTTGATAAGAATTTTTCTTTCCTGTTAAATGTTAATGAGTGGTAATTCGATAAAACTTTCTCTAATTGCAAAACTGTTTTCTTTAAGATGTGATCTGTCATGATCTCTTAAATAACAAATAAAATTTGAAAAGAAATGAAAATTAAGATGAGAAGTTCTTAATGTATGAAGAAAATCTTTAGCACGTGGTATTATAAGAGAAACACATATCTCAACATTCAATATTTTAATGCAAACATCTATGAATTAAGAAGTTTATATTAATTATTCTTTAAATGAAAAGGAAAAATGAAATGGTAATCAATATAGGCAAATTTTAAAACTAAAGTTCTAAAAGAAATAGTATTTCAAAATGTAAAGATAAAAAAATAACAACCTTATATATTTAAGTGCTTCAGTAGTGGGTCATGTACCAGTAGCGGGGCATTTGAAATTTTAAGTTGAAAGATAAGAAATTCCAACTATATATTGAGATAAGGGATCGGCCTCTGATTTTGCCTGAAACCCTTAGAAACTAAATGCCAAAACAGAGCGGATTCAGGCTGAATTTTCGGAGGGGGCCATTGGACATTTCAGACTTTTAGTTTGTTGCTGAAGTCAGTGTCTTAGAGAAGCATTCTAACCTCATTTACAGTGATTAGAGACAAGTCCTCATTCGAGCCATATTTAACACACATTCTATTTGTTTTTTAAATTAGCTGCTATTGATATTATTTAATTATAAACTGAATGTATTATAAACTATCACTGAATGAAATTGTAATAGTAATTAATTTACGGTTGGTGATGGGTGGCCCACCTTTAGATCAACGGTTTATTAAATGTTCCAGAAGTGAGACGAGGGGGCAAAAAACTGGAGCATATGCTTTTCCTCATGTGCTCCAGTAGTGGGCCACAGGCAAAGCCGCCAACTTTTACGCCTTTTTTCGGAAGATTTTTCACCACTATTTTTTCTATAATTTGACCGTAAAATACATCAAAAATTGTAACATGAAATCGAAATAGGAAATAAAGGAAGAAGCAATATGTGTTCAGGAACTAAAGTCTTGAAAGAAAGACATTACAACAGTTGAAAACGATTTATTCAACGTAACGTAAAACGATTTAAAATCCTTATGTAAAAACCAGAACTCCCAATGAAATATCGAAAATTAACGAATACCTTTATTAAAACATTGGCTATTTGACAAAAAATGTTCAGAGTTGAATCTGTAAATAAAATATTTCATCTGCTATTCTTTGTGTATTTTTCATAGAGTATCTTATTATTTACTATATATAACGACTTCATTCTATTTTTTTAGACATTTGACAAATCTAGGTGGACAAACTTTTGATATGCCCACTATTAGTACATCAAAATTTTGCTATGCCCAATTGTGGTCATAGAAGTAACCGAAGTTTTAATATTTTTAAATTATATCACAATTATTTTTATTTTTTAGATGATTATGACTTTAAATACGAGTTTGAATAACCATAAAAAATATAGATTAACAAACTTCCCCAAAGTTGATAATCGAGGCGGCCATTACTGGAGTGGCCCACTACTAGAACATTTGCCTTATTGTATAAACTAAATTCTGGCAGAAATTATCAATAATCTACTAAATTATCATTCATGTTATTTAAAAATGTTCATACTGTCTTTTCAATCAGAGTCATGTTTTGTTATTACAGACGTAAATGTAAGCATGCAAAAGTTCCATAAATCATTTTTTAAGAATTTTGTCGCAAAAATTGTCACTCAAAAAACACTTTATGCAGCTAAAAATGTTGCAGCATATTTCTCAAAGTTATCTTTTTGCAAAAAGAGGCAAAAAAGAAAACGTTTTATTGACTCGGAAGCATGAATTAATTCTGACTGCCATTTCGCCGCTATCATACTACCTTTAAACACTATGTCCATATGAGCTCAGGATAAGTTTTTTAACAAGCCCTATATTTTTTAAAAACTTTAAACTATCTGGAAAGTATTATTTATCTGTAAACTAAGAAAAGGTTATTTATTTGCTAGACCACGGTTGTTACATTTGTATGCTGAGTTTTTTATGAAAAGAAAAAAATACGTTAAGATGTAGTCTTTTTAAGCTTAATCATACGCAGGTGGCTAAAAAATCAGGATGTACAGTCAAAAATACAGTCGATGCTCGTTTTTAAGGCATAGGGACCACTCAAATAATTCGTAAAACCGTCTATGGAAATTTATTCGGGACCACACACTAGTTCGTAAAAAAGAAGTTCGTAAAAATGAGCTTCAACTGTATTAGTTTGCTAATCATCTTCTACTGTGAGAAGAGTACTCACTAACAAATTAATCCAGTTTTTAATGTTTGGGGGCGTTCTGTTTACACTGCACAAAACCGGGACTGTAATTGTATCGGGAGTGTAAGTCCGAGAACAAACACCATTTTGTTTTCTATTTATAGCTGGGATTTGTATTCTTGCCTGTAATGACATTTATATTCAGAAGAAAAAGTCTTGAGTAATGTGAAATGTTTAAACAATTATTTATTTTCATGCATTGCTGAAACATGTTGCTGTGCTAAGATGCATCGCGCTATTGTCCTATTACTTAAAAGACGAGCGTTGTAAATTAAATAATGGCAACATAGCTATAAATCAAATTTTAATGACCTAACAACTAAAATTGCATTACATTCCTTCTGTGTAACAATCAGCAAAGTTTATAACCTTTTGCTAAATGTCGTGAAGGAGTTGGAGATCATTGGCAAGGTGTGGATTGTTGATGTCAGCGACGGAGCGCCTTACAGCGCGGAGTACAGATGCAACGTCATGACATCGGAGGCCTCGGAGAGGTTCCTGCGAGTTTGGAAACACATCGAAGTCACAGGGACTCATGTCAGGTGAATAGGGAGGGTATTATAAGGTTTCCCACTGGCACCGTTGCAACAGGAGAGTAACATTGTCTACGACATGATAACAAGCTATGTCATGCTGCACGATAGGGAGATTGTTTTGCAATAAACGTGAACGAAATTCTTCCCTTTAACGCCACACAACAACTTTCCTTCGAACTAAATCGGCAATTTTTTGCAATCTGCTCAACGGCAACAGCGCCAACTCACCGCTACCCTATCCTATTTGTGCATGCCGGCTCTTCTGCGAGTTTCTAGGTTAAGCTGCCACTATTTAATTTACAGCCCTCGTATACTTTAATAAGGATTCGTTTGTTCTAATTATTGGCAATATATGTCACTTTTTTGAGTTACATAACGCTCGGTATTGCAAAATTGCAGGTGAATACCGTATATCCAATTAATGAAAATAGGAAATTTACTGTTATTCGCTAATAAACAAATTTAGTGTTCCGAAAATGTTAGCACACCTCGGACTGAAACAAAGTGCATTCCACAACTCCCCACCTACACTACACCTATTGGAATAAGTCGATCGCCACACAATTTTAAGATAAGTATATTTTATGTTCACAAAAGTTGGCCACCTCTGAGAAAGAGATAAAAGGGCTGATATCCCTTATCTCTAAACAGCACCAATGAATGGTAGTGAGTAAGTATACATTTCTGAAAGATAACGATTTTAAAAGTCAAACTAAATTTTGAATTATCTGAATTTCTTCTCTTAATTCAATCTCAATCCTTAAAATGTTTTTATTATACCAATATTAGAAAACATGCCCCTTTAAAAGATTAATTCAATAATAGAATATAAATTATGTTTATTCTTGACGATTTATTAGTTATTTTACATATTTATGTTTACATTAGAATTTAAATATTGATAATATTCCTTGATGATATATTTATTAACAATAATACTCTGTAATATTAGTTTCCATTTATTGTACTCTGGCACTATGTCATTTTCAATCAGTCGTTGTTTTATAAAATGTATCAAAATTAAGTAATTTTAAATGATGTGAAATAATTTCAAATTATGTGAAATTAAAATATTTTAAATAGAAATTAATTTTTCAATTAATTTCTATTCTGCGGCCCTTTTTGAAAAATATACAACATGAGAAATCAAAATTTGCATGATTTCATGCTATTGTAGAGAAAGAAAATATGTTTCCGTGCGGCCATAAACTGTATACACACCACAATACTTTTAATAAAAGAAAAATTTATATAAAACTGTAGAAAGATATTCTGAGAGAACTCTGAATTATGAAATTTGAAATTAGAAATAACATTCTGAGGGGGTAAATAAATGGCTTTTCGTTTACGAAAACTGTAATACATTTCTCTTTCCATCCTTTTAACGGAATTAAATCTTTGCAATGTATCTTCCGTATAAAAGCCTTTTTTTAAATGAAGACAACTTTAAGTTTTACTCTCTCTTTACGATTGCAACTATTTCAAAACAATTAAAGAAATATTTCTGAAATGAAGTTTTTAGAATAAGGTATCGGGTGTTATGGTGAAAATGTATCTGAAATATATGTTGCTGTTATACAGATTATATGGTGAAACATACCGCACAAAATTGACACAAAATACAAATGTTACCTTTTAAGAGAGAGTGTCTAAAAAAAAATTATACAGCATCTATAAACTGCGTATGTTCATCTGTACTTTAAAAATATTTTACGGATATGTCACCAGTTCTCGAAGATTGAGTTCTGCTACAGCAAAAAATCTCAACTATTATTGTAACACTGAGAGATAGCCGAATCATTTGGAGGGATGAGCAGAGAGAAGCTACCAAGAATGTCAGTGTTCTTTGGCTGGCAGCCACAGGCTCCGATTCACAAATTTTCGATCGTTTTATTTCCAGAATGTCGTTTTTCGCTAAATTGTGAAATGTGTCACAAGAAATTGCAAAATTTGCAATAAATTGTCGAGGTCAAAATCTACTGAAGTTCCCCAGAACTATTTTAAGTTGAGTAAAAACCTGTTATGCTACCAGACTTCATTTTATCCGCTGCAAATGTTTAATGTGATGCCCCAGCAAAATTTTACAAAATTTTCGTGAAATTTCTAAATTTTCAAAAGATCTGAGAAAGTGGTCCATATTGTCTAAATTGAGTAACCCACTATTAGAGTGTCAAATTTTATTCCGTTCGCAGTAGCTATCTTTTCATCATGCCTGGACAAAAACTACAGTTTTCGCAAAATCTCAAAATTAAGAGCATTCTTTAAAGACGACTCTTATTTTCTAAATTGAGAATCCATATCTCAAGTTACCAGATATTACTTTCATGTGCTATGAAAAAAATAGCGTCATGTAAAGTCTGTTTTGGATTTATAAGTGCTTGTGGCGGATAGAAATCGCGAAATTTTTTAAAGGGAATATATAGACAAAAGTGTTATTCCATTTTTATAGATGAGATTAATAAATTCTCCGTATTAAAACTGTTAAACAACATATTAAAAACACTTAATTGGTCGCAGCTGTACTGTCACCTTCTCTGTATACTCTCTGTTTCCTCTTGAAGCTAAAATTGCACTCAACACAGGCATATGTTAACTGAACTACTGAACTTATATAAGCTAAAGTCTCTAAAAAGGGCACGTTTCAACGATGTGAACCAGAATAATTATCTAACCTCTTCATAAGTAGGTATTCATAGTTGCCATTTTTTATTACTTTCTGTGGATTAAACCACTGAATGAAAGCTTGTCAGTTTATAAAATCCGTGTAGTCGGTCAAATGTGTAAGATCGACCTAGAATGGACGCTAAATGTCACATAATTTGTTAAACAACTTGAACTCTTTCAGTTGGCTTGAGGCCCCCCCATGGCTGAGTGGAACAGGGTAGGCGATTGATGTGTGAAGGTCTGTGTTCGGGACTGCCTCACTGCTGTCGATCTGACAGTCTGGAGTTTTGGTCGAATTTCTCCAGATGTAACATGAATACGCTTTTGAATCCCATAAAAGGCCCCCAGACCAAGGCACCTCCCGTTGGCAGATGTCCCTCGTGTTGAATTAACACACACATAACATGGCACATTCAGTTGGTTTGAACTTCCGTTCGATTGCTCAATACCAGACTGGTATAACTGTTTCCTCATTATAAAAACCTACACTAAAGGATTCCACCACCAAGTCTATGCCGATTTTAATAAAAATCGTCAATAAAATACTCAATATTCAAAATAGTTTTTAAGAACTCATAAAAAGAACAATTGTGATCATCTGATGGCTCAAAATATGTAATCATATTTAATATTAAGTTTCCACATTTGTGTATGATTTATTTAAAATATGATACATCATTTTAATTTAAAAAAAATAGGAATAATTTCAAAATGTACGGCACATCTGGACTTCTTCTATTTAATCTGAAGCCCATTGAAGAATAGAGTCCTTTACCTAAGCTAAAACACATATGCAAAATTTTAAAATTCAGTTTTTCTGTTACTTAAGAATAAAATATTCTTATTCTAAATCGAGAAGAGAAATAAAATATGCAGTACGAAGTATAAATATTGTTTGTATTTCGTCTGGATACATTATTTCGATATTTCTGCAAAGCATAAAATAAGAGTGACATTACTTTCAGAAATTTCCCCCGTATAGACTAAATTTTTCTATAAATATTTAATGTTATATTTTAAATCTATATTTGAGCCTTCTTCAATATTTCATATAAAGATTAAAATTAAATATAGACATAAAAAGGATTATTCGTGTATGTTTTTGTTAATATCAGCGAATGGAAATTTTAAGTTAAATCTCATACGTAGGAGTATTGTTCACTTAAAGAGATAATAATACACACAGGAGTATATTTCCACTTTATGATGAAATGGTGTTTATTCATGCATGTACACATATAACTATATGCTTATGTAATTAAATAAGGGATTCAAGACCTTAGTTAATTTTCTTATTTTTATAAGTGTATTTTTACAGTACATTTTAAGCATTAAAACATTTCGAAGCATATTGTTGTCACCAATACCTTTTTTGTATAATGTATATCCATTTGCCAGTTACATGTGTTTTATAAAAGTGAATTTCATACTTTCTGAATAGTTATTAAAAGTACCACAGTTTAAAGTCAGCTATGCTGAAAACTAATGTACTTCTGCAGTTTGAGAGTATATACATGATATGGACCAAATGATGAATTGGGCATTATGAATTATTCATAATGTCCAATTTTTGAATTTGCTGGTAACATGTACATTAAAAATTTCTCTTAAAAGTGTGTAACACCGTTTATCAAACGAAGATGTTTCCTTTTGAACTACTTACTTTTAGAATTAAAAAACAAAATCGATTTCTTAAGAAAAAGCCGATTGCCACTTTTAAAAACTGCATAGCCTGTATATACATAAGTGCATGCGATTTCGAGTAGACGTATTTAAATATTCAGTTCTTTGACTTGAAACGTATTTTGCCATAACTGCGCAATAACTCAGTTGCGTTTTGCGATGACTGTAGATGCCCCCCATTTTTGTACCAAACACGATAAATAATCAGTAATTCAAAAGAAAAAAAACGATTTGGGAAGAAATGAAATAATACACATGCATGCCATACAAACGTTAGCTGATTGCAGATGGTCATGATATCTTGAAATACAGGGTATTCTTAATTAAAGTTTCCCCATTCAGAGATCTGTGGAGCAAAAAATACTGATCGGAAAGCTAGCAAACTTGCAGAAAGCCTTAGTGAGAGCATGGGAGATTTGCTTAGAAAAGAAAAAATAGTTCAAAAAATCACTACCAGTGACGTTTTACTGAGTTATAATTGCTGCTATGCTGATTCTCCCACCACGTAGAGGTGTAAAACATCTGCTTCACAATCCCTTCGTTGTTTTCTTTTCTTGAGAATGGTTGTTTGTCCATTTTAGTCGCACTAAAACTTTGTGAAACACCACAAGGTGGTGATTTTTGAACTTTTGTAACATAAGCAAATCTCTCTTCTTTGAGGTTTCCTGGAAATTTGGTTACATTCTTACCACTAGTATTCATTCTACATAACTTTGATCAGAGAATTTTTAACTATGAACATCCTGTATAAATTTCCATAACGGTAAGAAAAAAATAATCTAAGTGGCCTTTCTGCTATCATATGAAATGAAACCCCAAATGGTTACAGGAAGTGTTGGTACGTTAGTACAAGTTATGTGATTTTCAAAGCAATTACTCTTCACTATTTTATTATTCTAAAGATGGATTTCTTAAGGGGACAGCCTACTTTTAAAATGCCCCAAAAATTGATTTTGAGATTTTTATCTCATTAAATAGTTTACTTTATTCTAAAAAGATTGATACCAACCATTTTTCTGTATGACAATTATTTATTGAGATAAAAAGGAAAATGTAAACGCAAGTTGGGCAGCATGCTGTAGAAGCTGCAACTAATGTTGACACTAAAAGCATAAAAGAGGCAGAAAAGAAATGTACAGAATTTAATTTAGAAACTCGAAGAGCCAGAAAAATGCTCAACAGTTCTCAGTTTGAGGCAATAAAAGAAAACGAAGGCAATGTGCATGAAAGCGGAAAATTTTAAATCGAAAAGTTCATAAAGTGAAATAAAATCAAATTTTTATGTTGCATAGTAAAAAAATATATACATGGATATAATTATTAAAATAACTTCAAACAATGTACTTTACCAATATTCGTGCCTTTATATCCTAAAAATGTATCTTTTGTTAAGGTATGTACATATTTTTTCATATTTACAATTGTCGAGCTTTTCTTTAGATTGATGTTTCTTAAGCCATATTAAAACATATTTTGGGTTAATCATTTTAAATACTCAGTAAAATTATTTTTAAATAGTAAATGTTTCAATAGAAAATGTTTTTAATTTTTAAAAATTAAATTTATGTTCCAAAACTACAATTTGAACTTTAATTGACATTTTCTCAAAACACTGTTTTTCAAGTTTGCGCGCATGATATTTTAAAAACTATTTAAGATATGAACTTGAAAATTTTCTCAGGCATTTATTTTAATATAATGAACAAAATGAACTAAAATGATATGGTTGTGTTTTAGAAAAAAAGTTATGATTGTAAAACTATCAAAATTTTTATGATAATTTAAACTTTTAGATTAAATATTTTTTTTAATTTAAATTATGAAAATAATTAAACCATTTTAGTTTAGATTGTTAATTATAATGTTTTGTTTAATTTAGAAAAAAATTATGAGGATCAAAGGAATTCTTATTGAGATATCTTGCGCGCAGTGGGAAAGTACCCTTGAATTGTTTTTACAATATTGTGTGGTAAAATAATATTTTTTAAATTATCACCTTTATAATAAACTACAATAATATTTTTAATTCAATAGAGTAATGTCATAGTAGTTAACTGAAAAAAAATTGTGTTTCTGCATGCATTCATTATTTTTTTTTAATTATGAAAGTTGAACTAAAATTTCTACATTTTCCCATTCTTAAAAGTAGGCTGTCCCCTTAAGAATATTTAAAGAGTCATTTGCTTAGTAACTATAAACGCACTTAGTATAATTATAAATAAACTAGTGACGGATTATTTCAAGATAAACTTTTTTTTTTCTACGCAAATAAACTTCTATGTATTTTATTATTTAAATCATGAGAAAGCATCATTTTTAGTTCTCATTTACGGTAGCAGAAGCAGGTCGCGGTAATTAGCTTCTACGTCCTTATTTAGTTAAATAGTATGTATTTAATAATTGTTTTATGCTTTACGTTTTGGGAAAACTTTCTGTACTAAGTCTTTTCTACAGAAAAATTTCTTTCCCATTTAGATAAATTTTCGCTGAGTGAATGGCGGCTTGTGCATTTTTCTTCTTAATATGATACATTCTAACTACTGTACTCTCAGTTTTTCCTTTATGGAATATAAACAAAAGTTAGGATTTTGTAACTTTCTTTTTATTTAAAAAAATCCTTACAGAAGGAGAGTTTGATTTCTTCTGCCGAAGTCGTAAATTCATCTCGATGTGCTTCATTTGACTTTGCGACTCCTATGTTAAATGCAAAGCACAGAAGTTGAATAAGAAAGATGTGACATCAAGAGGTTTAAGAAGAAAATTTAAGACTGACTTGTTTTTAACATTTGCTTTAAGACTGTTTTTGCGATACGTGCTGCCTTTTCAAGTAGAAGGATGTTTACTTGTTAATAAGAATTTCTTTCAAAACGCAAGTCAGTGTCTTCATTCTTTAAAATCTGTAGATTTTAGTTTTGATTTTCTTATTTTCATTTCGGACATTTTAATTAAAATGTTGCGAAGAATAATAAATTACCTTCTTAAAAAATCCGCTTTCAGAACTAAGTGTTTCATCTGATGTACAGGCATATCGTTTCACGTAAAATTTCTCATTGTGAAAAGTTCTAATAAAATATCACAATACTCTGGCGTTTCGCGTATATTTAATAATGGCTCTAAGAATAGGATCAGAGACTTAGTTTATAAATTTACAGTTAACGTAACATTATTTACGTTCGAAGTACTTAAAATACGTTGAAGATAAAAACCTATATTCAAAAAAGTTGCAGTTTTATTTTACATTGCCTACTATAAAATGTTAAATTAAGCTTTATAAGCAGGTTCTAATAAATTAACATATTGTACGCTATACTATTAAACTTCATCAACAAAGATCTTTAGTAAATTTATACAGTAAACTTTTATTTTCTAAAAATGTTGATATTAGTTATTTAAGAATGCAGTTGACTTTATTTAACTGAAAATGGTTTAGAAAAAAATCAAATGCTCATGAATTAATAAAAACATTTTAGTGCTACAAACGTCAAAAAGGTTTTAAATTTTTAATGAATACGTTCTTTCCCTTTCAAATATTTTTTTTTCATAATTTGTTTCTAAATAGTATGCTTGAAACTATTGTACACATCACAAGACAAATCATACATAGTTAGCATTTAAAAAGTCTCTTAAGTTAATCATAAAAAATAGTACAAAGAAAAAAAATTAGCATTTTTCAGTAACTTTTAAAAATATTTTATTATTTAATGACAATGAGACATTTATTTTAAAAGAATCTAAGGGGTTTTTTCCCCAGTCGTATCCACATGCAACAAATTCCTTTTGGGAATAACTTAACATTTTGGCGGGGAAAATATTGTTTCCTCTTTTTATCATAAAATTGTTTGTGTAAAAGCAAATTAAGCAAAGAATTCTGTTAAGAAAGAATTTAGCTTTGCTAAATCTAAATTAATTAAATAATTAATTTTGCTGAACTTTGGAATAACTAGTTATGCCACTATAGAGCTTTCAACATACGTTTGAAAGTTTTATTCTTTTTGCGAAAAATGGATAGAAATTTTTTCTTTGTGATATTTTTAACCGCAGATCGAATTCGTGTTTAAAATAGTAATGATAGATTTAATGATATAATCAAAATGCACAGAATTTCTCGTTTTTTGTGTTATAATTTATCTATGCAGTACGTATTAAACGAGTTTGAAGGGATTTTTTTTTACCTGCGTCTAAGTAAAGAATAGTTATAGTCTGAAATTTTTTGTCAATATTTGTACTTATCATTTAACACATGTAGAAATTCCTAGTAAAAACTTTAAGAATGAAGTTATGAAAGTCAATAATTATGTATTAATAGACGTGGCTGTTTTTTCATCTATATGATTTTCAGCTGTAAAATAGTGACAAAAAGGGTTAAAATTCTATTTTTTTAATCTAAATTTTTCGGTTCAATTTTTTACGCAAGCTTACTAAAAAAAATTCTATTATACAGGAGAAGCGGAACACGTGAAGATTAGTCTCCTGTTCAAAATTTCATAATTTCAGTAGAAAAACCAGTATAATGAAAAAACGTGTTTTCTATAGCACATCCGCACCAAGCATTTGAAAACAGAAAATTGAAAGAAACTGAATACATTTCCTCAAAAAATTCATATTCCTTAGTATTCATGCCCTATAGTTTGTATTGAAAAATACATTTTTTGCTACACTCCTATTCCATAAAATGAAACTATTTAATGATACATTTCAGACGTAAAATATATAGATTCAAAAATACACGCTACATTTTTTGCATTCATGGTAAAATAATTTGTTTAAATATTAAAAATAATCAATTTTCTTAAACTTTTTTGTTTTCAAACTTATTGTTTTTAAGCAACATTTTTCTTATCTGGCCGAAATATTTTAAGCAGTTATATGATATTATTATTGATATGATATATAGTCAGATTTTAGTTATGAATGAAGTGTAATATTGACAGACAGGGAAATTTAATAATCATCTGTTATTCAATGGTTCATTACATTTCTATTTAAACTGCGGTTTTAAATTTAAGAGAACAAAAATTTCCAGTATAGTTTTCCTCTTTCATATTCTAATCTCCCATTTTTTATATCGTTTTATATTTAAACTAGGTCAAAAATAGTTTTTTTAACTAAAGCTATACTATTCAAATAGTTAAATGTTTGTAGTAAAGGAGCAGACTTTTAGCCTTGTATAAACTGGAATTTAAAAAAAAAAACATAACCCAGTTTAACATGCAGAATAAGAGATTTTTCTGTTTTTATATAAGAATTACGTAAGTAATGTCAGTGTAAAATGAATAGGAACTAGATCTCTTTAAAAATACTTCTAACGTATTAAGAAAGGAATAAAAATTTTTATTAAAAATAAAACTACTTATGAGAGATGCATAGTATTACGGTACTATAAAATGTAAATCTTTTTTACCTTTAAAATGATCTAGTTTCAAATAAGCCACTTTTAAGTATCATTAAAATCATGTTTGTGAATTAATAACTATGTAGTCCAATTAAAATTTTGTACATTTAATTTCAATAGATTTCCTTGTTCTGACTCATTCATATAGATATAATAAATTGATTCATTCCATTGATTCATTGATTCCTCTGTGAGAGGTAATCGAATTGAAATGCACTTTTAATGACGTTTATCGCTTCCTCAAACAATTAGCTTTTCTGTTCAATTAAATAAAGAAACTGAATACTGTTTTTGCAGCTTCTTGAGTTTTATTTACTTCTGTAGTTGAAAACAACATTAATTTTACACCATGAAATGAAACAAATCTAATTTTTTATAATTGTTAACAGTAAAAAATATTACTTGGTGAAAAGTTTTAAAAAATATATTTTAATTATAAAACAAAATCTATCAATACTTTATGGTTTCAAGTATTTTATTTCATGGTACATATTTAAATTCGAAATATCGATTAAATTTGCATGCTTAATCACTGCAGATATTATTAGCAGATTTAATGATTGCTCTAATTTATCAATAATATTTCAATATTTACAATATAATAATTAAATATTTGTCCTATATTTAAAATACAGTCAAGCATAAAAATTGCCTGATACTTTCTTAAATAAAATCACAAACTCAGTATTCATTTTTATAGAAAGAAAAAGTCTGAATGGCAGAAATTTATGTTTGCTTAAAGATTCATTCATCTGTGTAAAGCTTTAGAATTAAAAAAAATGTACGCAACAAAAAGTGATCTAATCAATCAATCCCTTAACTGAAAAATCAATTACTACACGTCTAGTAGCGACAATTTTTGTTTAAATATCATGTATTCCGGCAGTAAGTATTCACATTTATTTCTGGTTGCTTGTTATTATTGTTTACTGTTTCATTTTTATTGTATTTCGCCTTCAAAAGTAATTACTGTAAAGTACGTACAACATTCTTTTGCATGTTTTATTTATTTGGTGTTATTTACCACTCTTCTTCCTATATGTATATATTTTCCTTTTCCGTATTTTAAATTTTAACTATGATAGTGTTCTTTAACTGTCATTTTAAGTTGAGTCAAAAAATTTAATGAGGAATATTTTTTTTTATTCCGTTAAAATATTAAAAAGTAAAACGTTTGTGGTATCTTTATACGAAACTTCGTGTATAAAATGGGTAATAGTGGAATTTTGCATTCGTGACATCACAAAAATCCAGTATAGTTTTAGAAAACTGTTATTTCGGTAATAATGTAAAAATGTACTGTTTAAATGTTTTTAGCTGTTAATTTAAAAAGTTTTTTCCCTTTATGCACTGTTCCCTTTGCGTAGTCATATCATGAGCACGCAACATCTAACTATATACTCTAAGTATGCCAATAAATTCCATCAGTTTTCCTGTTTTAAAAGAATGCAAAAGCTAATTATCATGCTTTCCAGTAAACTAATTATTTATAACGATTAAGTAAAGCATTAGCATTTATATTAGCGCAATACAATAAATGTTCTCTACTTTTACACAGACTAGTATTTCGGTATAAACTTCGCATGGATGGCAGCCATTATCGGTATTCGATATGCGAATACTTCGGACGTTCTTTTCCCATAAGGCATTTTTAAAAAATGATAAAGTAATTAATTTCATTTTCATAAATATCAATATCTTTCTCAACGGAGTGAAACAATTATGGCATGAATGGAAAAAAAAAGAATTTTTTTAGACACTTATGGCTTGTGTCAGTAAAAATATGCTTTATAAAAAGAAGAAGTTTATGTAAGACTTGTTGAAGAAAAGTTACATTTCTCAGGAAGGTCGACTAATCAAAAATTTTATCGGACAGCTTTATTCAGGGTGTTTCTTTTTTATACAAACGGGTAACAGTTGAGCTCATGTAGAACATATATTAACAGAGGAACCCTGTGCAGTGCAACCTATAACCATTTTGAAGTTATTGCGTATAGAATGTAAGATCTCTGAATGTTTCAATATCTATCGTTTGTGAATTTACTAAGCAATGTAGACAAAAAAAGATCTGAAGAAAAAACGAAAAGAAATCCTATAAAAAACATCCATTGTGTTACAATTTCTAAGTTTAATGACGAGTTACAAGCACCAAAAAGTGAAAAAATGGGGAAATCAAATATTCGATAAAGAATTTCATTGGCTATTCTTCAAATACCGTCCTAACTACAATAAGCAAAATTGAGTAAAAACTGGCCCATTGCATTATCTTCAGAGTAAGCTAGCAATGATTCATATCACTTTTATAGTTCATCTGAAACTAAATTAAATGTTTTTTTATATCATTGAATTTCACGTTCTTTGAAAATCAAGCTTCTCCATAGCTCCGTTTCCTTATCTTAGTAAGTCCCTCTGGACCACATATATCTGCGTTAATTTACAGCTTATTTATTACATAGCTAACACAATTTAATAATACAAATACAGCCAAAGATTAGTAACTTATGTTAGGAGGTGGACCCTAATTTTCAAAAAAACATAATTTAATGATTATGGTGAACATTTGGCTGAATTTATCCTGATCTGGAGAACCGATCTAGTTCACTCTTAGCTTATTGTAAAGCTACTGGAAAGAGTCAGTTTTCAGTAAATTTTGCCTTTAGTATCCTAGGCGGTGTTTGCAGATGCACAATCGCCGGTTTAATAGCTTGATAAATTTTTGATTTTGCATTTTTTTCACTGCTTCAGCACTTGTAGCTTTTCATTAAATTCAGATGTCGCAAAAATATTCATATTCTTTTACAGGATTGTTCCAGCTGTTTCTTAATATGGTCTTATTTTCTTTGTACCGAGTTTTATTATGTTATAAATGAGCTCTTTTTTAGGTTTCACAGATTTTGCATTTTATCCGCAATAGCTTTAAAACGGTTACAGAATGCACACTGTTCCTCTGTTAATTTATGATCCACATGAGCTTTATTATCTCTTTTGAGTTTGTCAGTAGAATAAGGAAACACCCTGAAAAAATATATGATATTTTTTATAGGATTTTCAATATTATACAGGGTATTTCAATGCAGAGTTTATATACTTTAAGGAGAGATAGAGTAGTATACCAAGA
The DNA here is from genome assembly GCA_038373885.1 of Cheiracanthium punctorium. Taxonomy (NCBI): domain Eukaryota; kingdom Metazoa; phylum Arthropoda; class Arachnida; order Araneae; family Cheiracanthiidae; genus Cheiracanthium; species Cheiracanthium punctorium. Next base: position 38,397 of record JAWZYV010011810.1, on the reverse strand, counting down.
CGGATCAGAATCACATAGCAATGCGGCTTTGGAAACGTCATCTTCATTTACCTGTTAATAATCACTTAGAAAGAAGTGTTGAAGAGTGCGTCTAATTTCTTAACAAAGTTTTATAAACAATGGGCTTTTCTCAGACAATTTTATCAGATGAAAGAAAAAATTCTGAATTAACCATATTTTATGAAGTGCAATCGGTGAAAGATGGATTAGTTTTTGAAAAATTATGGTCAGAAAGTTCACTATCACTTAAACACTTCTTCCAAAGTGATTATTAACAGGTGAATGAAGACGACGTTTCCGACATCACATTGCTGTGTGATTCTGAACTGTCTTGGTGTACTCTATCTCACCTGAAAATTTGTAAACGCAGTACTGAAACACCCTGTATGTGTAAGTGTTCTTACAATTCACTTTACCAAACCTAGATGATTCACCTTATAGTATATGCTTACAAATTTCATTTCGTCCAACAATCAACTACAGTTTTCTTCAACAGAATGAAAATTTAACAAATCACTTTTTCAGCAAAATCTGTTGATATTTTTCAAACAATAGAGCAATTTATATAGTTTCACGAACATCTTAGGTAAAAACATTCATATTTTCTTTCATGTAATTTTATAAAGTGTGAACAAAAATTATATCACATTCAAATATATATTATTATTGATTTACGAAAAACAACTAAACAGGAAGAAAGGGAGATTTTTTCTATGGATGCTTGACTTCTGTTTAATAATTGTGTTAGATAAATAAGCATTAATATCGTCATATGTAAATACAACGCTCGCTGCCTGAGAAGAAAAGTGCATATAATCTGCACTTACAACGAAGTTTCTGAGTAAAAGAAAGAAAAGTTCCGAGAATTTTAATTTTATTCGGACCCATGATAGCTTCCAATTCAAATAACTTAATATTTATGAAAAAAATAATCATTTTCTTTTTGTAATTCTAATACTTAAAACATCATATCACCAAACCCATAGCTGTCAACTTTTAAGTTCTTTTTTTTAACACCAACTTTCAAAACATTTTATTCTACATTAAAATTTGGATTTATTTTAACATCAAATTGTAAATATTGTGGTGTGTAATTCTCCGAAAAAGTGCACAAAAGTTGGCAGCTATGCAAATCATAAATAGTGTTGTATGTCACAACATGAGGTTCATTTTACATTTTTTCTATAAAGTTTCTTATCTGTAATAGTGTTATAATTTATATGTTCAGTTACTTCCTGGCCCGATCCGTGGCCGAACGCATAGCGCTCTCAACTGGGAGACTCTGTCTCCCAGTTGTCTGGTTCAAACCCAGGTCGCGTCCGTCGACCTAGCCGTTTAGAGTTTCCCGTGGTTTTCTCCGAAACTTTGCATAAATACGGGTTAGGACCACTTAGAAAGTCCCCCACAGAGGGCACCCTCCCCTTCTCCGCCTAGATTCCCTCGTGTAGATAATCGGCCCTATTCCAAAATCAAATCAGTTACTTCCTAGTTAAAATATATTGATATCATCGTTGTTTTTCCTTGCACATCACACTCCTCATTTTTCAAGTATATTAATAAAGATTTAAATCATACAGAAAATGATTCAGGAAAACTCAAAAGTATTCTCATACTTTCGCTTATCTAGATTTTAAGAAATATTCCTTTCTGTCATTCCAGAAGAAAGATTTCTATGTTCGAAGTAATTATACTGTTCAAAAATTTTTACATTGCGTACGAAATATGTTTGGAAGACCATCTATGAAAAATATATATGAATTGCATTCTTATATAATGAAAAATTGCTGTTTTTCTGTAATGGAAGGAAATCTTTCATGCTGTATGTGGAAGGCAATAAGCTGGGCTGAGAACTAGTTTTAGAACTTAGAGAAACGTATTAAGAAGAAATATTGGAAAAAAATACAGCTTTAAAAATATACCAGAAGAGCCTTTTGTAATAATCTTCAAATGTAATACTAGATCAATAATTTTGCTTTTACCATTACATAACAATACATTTTATGTAATCGAAAATTATTTTTATTCTTGAACTAAGTACGTATTAAACATTTTAATTTTTCTGTAATTTATAATTTTCCAAAAGATTAAAAATTTACCTATTTTTTATTACTAGTCATCATATTTAATTTAATTATCACATTTAGTCTCCCTGTATTACATGAAATTATTTCACTAAAGTTAATTTCTCAAATAACGAACTGCTTTTCTAAACGGTTTTATACAGTGCGGCTAAATTTCTAATGTGAAAAAATAAGTATTGATAGTTCTTCTCGAAATAAACACTTTTTCAGTTTAGAAAGCATATTCGTCAATTGAATTTTCATGCAAAAATCAATAATCTCTTCAGGGAAGTGTAAAGCTTCTTTTAAAATTTCTGACCATGTTCTGCCAAAAACTATAATATCTCATTTTCAGCAGCTTTTAATTCAATTTCCTGATTTATATGCAGGGTGATTCCAAATTAGACTTGAAAATTTCTAGGAGGGATTGGTTACGACTAGACCGTTCAGAATCACATAACAATGTGGGGTCGGAAACGTCGTATTCGTGCACCTGTTAATAATCACTTTAGAAGAAGTGTTCAAGTAATAATGAACTTTCCGATCACGGTTTTTCGAAAACCTATACGTCTTTCATAGATTGCACTTGATAAAAATTGTTAATTAAGAAATTATATTTCATTACGTTAATAAAATTCACGGAGAAGAGCCAATTGTTTATCAAACTTAGACTAAGAAATTAGACGAAAACGTCAACACAGCTTCCAAAGTGATTATTAACAGGTAGATAAAGACGTTTTCTCCAACCCCACATTAGTATATGATTCTAGAGCGTCTTTTTGTAACTTACAAGACAAAACAATTTAACATAATATCTGTACAAAATACTTCATTTAGAAACGATACGTATTTTTTCAAATAATAACACCCTTTTATTCATTTAACTTTTCGCACTTGTGAGAAAAATGATAGCTGTTTCTGTAAGAAACAACATGTATTATGTTGGGAAGAGGTAAAAGGGGTTGTTAAACTATTGATAATGTTATCAACATAACGCTAAGAAATCGAAAATTGCTGTCACACACTCTTATAAGACACGATCACTCATTCTGACTGTAAAAATGACAGATGATGATAGTTACACTTAAAGCGAAAGTTTTCGTAAAAGTTAATAACATATTTTCAGCTTATGGATGAGTTTGATAAGAAATCGATCAGTTAAAATCTAAATACAGGTTTTTCTTGCTTGTTTTCTATAAGAAAAGTGGTTCTCGCAAAGTAAATACTTGCAGGAAATTAATGTACTTACAATTTATATAGAACATCTCTACAGTAGCTTCATGTTAGTAGAGTAACAAATCCTTTCCAATTAAAATATTTAAGCTTGTTTACAATGAAACCAGTTTTCTTCTTTTCTAAACTTATTTTAACACAAGTTCAAATAATTGAATGTATGCCTTGTAAATTGAAATTATCTGAGTTCTTTTCTGCATTCATTTATAATACGCGTTTCGAAATACTATATATTAATAGGTGCGAGTGTCAAAAATAGTAATTCTAATAGCATTTAAAAATCCAAATCTTTCTTCTTATACAAATGAGTTTTATAAAATTCTTCTTAAAAATAAACTCCTTAAATTTATGTTTTCTTAACACTAGTGTTTACTTGTATATTATCAATGCTGATTAGGTTTCTGCATATGAAGCACCATTACAGAAGCATCCTGATTTCGAGAAAAACTTAAGATTTTAAAAAATTGAGTTTAATCTTTTAATAATTTTTTCCATTTTCATATATATTTTATGCAATTAAGAGATGGTTTTTTAAGAGTCAGGCAAGCTTGGATAGTTCATATTATTGATTTTGTTGAAATTTTCTGAATTTGTTCACGTAAATTTATTTTACGCGTGGTTTTTTTTTTTTTTTTTTTGCAAAACATATTTCTATTGTTATGCGGTATCAAAACTGAAAATCTTCCTTTTTTTAAAAGAAAAACATGACTTTTCTGTAGCTCAATATTTTCTGTGCCTAGAGGTAACCATAGCATTGGCAATTACTTTGTCCAAACTGACTAATAGGTCCAAACTGACTAATAGAACATACAGACTCATGGTTGACACTTAACACAAAATCAAAGGGTCCTTCAACATTTTTTTAAAGTCTTTTTTTTCAGAAATTTCGATCGTCAAAATATTCTTTTGCCAGAAGTATAAAGTAGTAAGATATATATTTCAGTGAATGGATACTAATGAAAAGTGCTGGGTTCCATGGTTCACTCTTGGCACAGAGAGTATGACTTACGGAAAAGGCATGCTTTAATTAGAAATATGGTCGATTTTCAGTTTTGATACCTCAAAACTATATAGTGTCATATGGAGGAATTACTGGTCACTCTTTTTCCGGGTTAAATAATGGTCACTAACTTTATAGCATTATTTTTTTTAACAGCTAAATAATTCGAAGTCATCCTTATTCATTCCATTGTCTTATATCGAGTTAAAAAACAATGTAACTATGAAGCAAATAAGAATGGAGAAAAGACTTTTTACACTACTATAAAAACATTTATCAAAAATATTGTCGCTGAAAATCATGATTTTTTAAAGATTCATGCCAGTGAAACGTTTTCGGAAAAATACTTTTATTGGTGCTGTTTTTTAATTGCAGGTGGTCTGAGCTTTTGATAGGTACAGCTGCGGAAAAAAAGCCTACTTGCACTTTATTTGGCCGTCACTAGTCATACAGCAAAGTTACATATACCAATCTTTTACGATTTACTAACACGTTAATTTGCTACACACAACAGTTGTATAAAGGGCCATCTCCATATTAAAATTTGCACCAACTTTCTTTTTCCCAATAGCAACCCCTAAATTTCGCTTCATATTTCAAAAATTTAGCTCATTTTAACCCGGAAACCAATTTTCAATAAATTTTAACTGAAAATGAGTGAGTTCTGAGCTTCCGAAATCCACCTCCCACAATGTTAAAATATTTTTCCATACTTTAATTCATGTCTCATATAATATTTTTAATAAGAAGCAGATTTTTATTCGTACTATTAGAACTAAACGAGCTAGACGAATTACTATTATTACTATTATTATAATTTGCAATAAGATATTTATATGAATTATGGATTATTAAATTAATATTCAAAAAATTATGAATAGCGACCTAGGCAAATGTCGACGGAAATAGATGCAGAAAGTAATATTACATGGGTGTGCAAAATTTCAAATTTTTACGTTCAGTAGTTTATTTTATATTTAATAAAATTGTCGTGAGTTAAGGGACCATACATAAATTTATTAAGTGACAATTTTTTTAAAGTTGCATAAAATAAACGTAAAGTGGTTTTCTTTTGCACAAAAATAGTAAAAGCAAGCGGTTTTAAAAAAATATCAAATTTTGAAGCAAATAAATTGGAGAATAGTAGTTTGTTGGTGATTCTATAAAGCCTCTATCGTTGCATCTGTTACTATTTTCCCCGAAATAAAATATTTTTAATTATAGAATTAGGTGCAGTAGATGTATGTCTTCCAATCAAATGTCCTATTTCTGAAAAACTAACATCCTCAACGTTGCAGGCATGAATATGACCATTTTTAATATCCGAAGCATCAGGCCTTGGGACTTCCCCATACTTTATCAAACATTCAAAAAATCGCATTTTTCTATCTAAATTTTCATCTGACTATAAATTAAAGTACCGCCAAAAGTCTTATAAAAATATTGCACACTGCAGACGATAATATTAAATGAAGAAAGTGAAATAACAAACACAGTGATAATGCTGGGCTGGCAAAAAAGTAATTGCGTTTTTTAAATGAAATTAAAAAAAATAAATTTTCAATCATGAAACCATTCTTCATGTTCGAGTTCGATCGTAGCTAAGTAACATTCATACTTCTAGTCAAAAGAGCAGAGAACAGATTTTCCCTCCTGGCATCATTTCGCCTATCTAAGAGAACCTTTAAATACTCAATGACAACTTCAAAATTAGAAAGATTTTCTAAATTGTAAGCAGTGGTTTTACATTTTTTCCTTAAATCATGTATTCGGACCAAGGAAGTTTTGGTGTCACAGCTCATTTGGACCATTGACTAAATATTCTAATTTCTACCCCGGCTAATCTCAGTACAAAAAACTTTGACTACAAACAGTATTTTCCCTGTAAATAATATTTATTCCTTTTAACTATCGCGAGCAAGATTAATGAAAGGCTAAAATTTTGGAAGCTACAAATGGCGTTTTTCAGTTTGCAGCAAGTCCCTTAAAATCGCGCAAAAAGAATTCGCAATACCTCCGGAAATTATCGTAGCAAATTAGTGAAATGTTATATTTAGGTTAATTTGAAGGTTTTCTTTTGTTTAATAAAGTCAAAATAGAGTGTTGCCATTGAGAAAAACGAAGTTGATGCAGAATTAAATGTGAAGACGGCCCCTTATGCAAATTAAATTAATAGTATGTTAAAGTATGCGTTATTTGCAAACGATTGGTATATTTATAACTTTTGCTGCACGACGAACGACGGCCAGATAAAAAGCAAGTGGGCGGGGTTTTTTTCGCAGCTGTACATACTCTTTTTCTTCATTACATTTTAAATTAATTTTTAAAGTATGCTGATTTATCCCCTGTTTACTGGGGGTAATTCTTGGCCAGTGATATTTTTCGATATTTTAAATGTATTATATCTATATCTATATATATATATATATATATATATATATATATAACTAATAAGTAAAACACAAAACATACTACAAATAAGACATATCTCGCATAAAAATATAACAGCTATTAGCAAGAACTAAAAAAAGAAAGGCGATAGTCTAAATAGACAGCTGTATTTTACAAAGTATTCAAAATGAATATAGATAAATCATAGATGCTGATTGAAAAGGAGTAACTGAAGGTAGTAACTAGGAAAATTACAAAACTATAAATGCGCACTTGCAGCAAAATATAGCTTGTAAGAAGATTTATAAAATTATTACCAATGCAAAAATGGCATATAAAGTCAAATCAAACATCCATAATTAATTATTTAGAAGATATCCTATTTGTAACGCGCAACTGCAGCTATGACAAACACAATAGAATATAACTAATAAGTAAAACACAAAACATACTACAAATAAGACATATTATATATATATATATATATAAATAATATATATGTATATGTATATATATATAATTATTTGCATAAATTATTAGTATTTACTATAAATTTTATATACTTTACTGTAATATTATATTAAACCTGTAACAATCACACCATTCTGGCTCGCAAATGAATTCCATCTTTGAAAAAATGCAAAGCCAGCAGTTAAGGAGCACATCTCTAGTACTGAATTCCTAAATAAGAAGAAAAATTAATAAAAACTAAGCAGTTATAACAAATGAAACGTTCTTGGACTCTGTAACTGCAAGAGAGAAAAAAATAGATGAGAAATCAAACGAAAAGAAGAAAAAGGAAGCTCCAAAACATAAAAATGTGGACATCAAGATACAGCTTGCTTGCAAAAAAAGTAAAATCACCCTGAGAGGTTATAGACCGTCAACAAATGCAAAAGGAGCTAATTTGGAACTGTTGAGTGACAAATAACTGTCTAATGACAGTAAAAATAAGATTCAAGAAGCTGCATTAATAAAGTTGCAAAAGTATTCCTCCTTAGAAGATTCTAAGGTGCTCAACTTAAGGAATTCATACTGTATGTGAAGAGCAGAAGTATTTCGCTGTGTATTATGATTAAGGTGACCAATTGTCCCCAATTTTCAGGGACTATCCCCAAATTTAGACCTTTTTTCAGTTTGCCCAAAAATTTAAAACAATAATCGGGGACAAAATTTCAATTAAAACTTTTATTTCTTCCCAATTCAAAAAGAAATCAATCATGCTTCCTTTATTTTAGGAACGTTTGTAATGCTCTAGTTGAATAAATAGATATTATTTTGAGAAGACCATTCAATTTATAAAATGTCCACCTTTTTTGTTTCAGAATCAGGGACACACTCTGATTTGTCCCCAGTTCTTTCTTAAATACTCTGGTCACCTTAGTTAGGATAATCACCCATTCTACAATGAGAAAATAACAAAGATTTTGGACAATGAAAAAGTAGAAATGAAATTTCTGAAATAAGGTGAGGGAAATTTTCATTGTCTTAAACAAGATGTTTTGGAATTCATTCAAAACATGTTCACATTCTACGGCCATTTAGTTTAAATGGAAATGATCTCTTTGTTGCTGATAGTAACAGGATAAACATTGTATACAAATATTACAAGAAATTCTGTCTCGACTTGTGGTCTTAGAGCAAAAACAAATTGTAACAACAGGCTCGTAAAATGAATCTTATTCTTTAAATTAATTCTTTTCTTAAATACAATGCATTAGATAAATTAAAAGTATGTTTCTGTGCTAAATAAAGATGATTTAGAATATTTATTTACTTTTGATATGTATTACTATAAAATGGGAAATCCATATTTACCGCATGTGTCACCCATAATACCCAAATCCCGGGAATATATAATTCCTGGTCACTCAATAATTTAAATAAAATCAATAATAAATCAATTTCAGGTAAAGAAATGATTTCATTAATTTTTAAATTATTTAAGCTTATAGCATGCCGAATAAAATCATTTTATTTTTTATACTTTAGAAAATATTAAGTTGTTGTTTTCTGAAAAATAATTACCCCCATATGACCATATATATTACTTAAATAAAAAAGACGCGCTTAAAATAAATTTACGTGAAGAACAAATCCTGAAAATTCCAACAAAATAAAAAATGTCAACTATCCAAGACTGCCTGATTTGCCTGAATTTAAAAAAAAGGCTCTTACTCTCATTAAAACCCAGGAAATTCTGGGGAAAGGTCCATGTTGTTTTCAGACGGCCTGCTTCAAAATTTTACATAGAACATTAGAAATACAAATTTCAATTGTGTTTGGCAAAGCATTAATTTCCTCTGCTTCTTCCTAACTTGAAAATCTACATAAACATTTATAGCGTCGATTTTCAGAATTAATTACTATAAAGACTGAACAAGAAATCATTTTTAAAATCTAAACAGTACTATGAAAAATTGGATGTTTTAAATTAAATTTTTTAAAACTTAAATACGTATATTTTAATGTGTGCTAAGAAAATAATTTAAGAAATGTAGATCTATCTGTCTACATGCATCCATAAAATACATATATTTATTAAGAATGCACAATGTTCTTTAAATCTTCCTTTACTATGTTGCATAAATTATGCTTGTTATTATTGTATGTTTTCCTTAAATAGCAATTCTTGTCTCCATAAGTTACATATGCAGGATTTTGTGCATATTTAATATATTTTTGCTATTCATACAAAGAAACACAGCATTCTATTCAATGCAGTCCTGTTTCAGAACATATCTCTTTATGGGTATGTTATTCTGGTAAGGTATATATTAATTATGCAAAATAGTGCATTAGTTGCTTCATGTTATTTTACATTTAGAGCTATGCATCTAGCGTTTTATTTTGTTTGAACAAAGTGTATATTAATATCAAGTGTATGCCTAGTACCCTTATCCAATATCTTCTAAAGTAGTATTTTTTTCTTGTTATCTCTCGAATATTAAATTAGATAGTCCTTTTTCATATCCCGGATCAAATTATGTAATATTCTATAATTTATTTACTTAAATAACTATATAATTAAACACTCTTTGGGTATAATTTTATGGCAATTCTCTCACTGAAGGACAGAAATTGCATGAAACAAATATAAGCTAATTTTGTAGTCACATGCAATTAATTCGCTAGAAAAATAATGAAATAAGAAAGGCCATCTATTAATTTTCGAGACTCCATTTTATAAAATATTTACATATTTTTCTTCTTATGTTTGAAAAAAACTTAAATGCACAAATATCAGCTTATTTATGAAATGCTTGAATGAACTTATAATTTTTTCTGAAACATACAAAATTTGCATAACTTAACTTACTTTAATTGCAAATTACTCCAAAATTTTCAGTTCGGTTACCACTATATTTTATTTTAATCGGTGTCTGTTGAGGATTGAATGTTTAGAAAGCGAGAAAAGAGAACTGAAATTCATTCATGATTACTACGGGGATTAATTTTGCAAATATACGTACAGTATCCAATTACACATATTTAAACTAGTATATGTACTATTTAAACTAGTATATGTACCAGTTTTGTTGATAATTTTGAAATACCTTGGAAAAATACTAATGGCAAACTTACTCTATTGATAGTGAAAAGTGAAAATCACTAGCAAAAATATATTTATAAATACAGTTGTCTGTCTGTTTAACGACGTTCAAGGAGCCGTGAAAAATCGGCCTTAAACAGAATTTGTAAAAATATGCCATTTCCCTTCATACTTTACAGTAAAGTTAGGTTTTAAAAAATCAAGAAGTGTTGATTTGCTTCATTTTCGAAATGTTTTCGTTATTCTCTCTTCCAGATTGTCCAAATGTTAAATGTGTCTTTTACCATATTCGATGGGATAATATAGCGTCGGAGAACATCTAGAGCATGAGTTGCATCTCTGTAAGATGGTGGCGGTGTCTTGTTTTCCGTGACTTCAATTTCATCTTCGTTGTCTGACACTGTGTTTCGTTTAGTAAATCTTCGTAAAATTTTCCATATTTCTGTAACCTGTTGCTAAAACAGATTCATCACAATTGTAGAAATCTTGCATTGAAACATCATCTTCAACAAGACTTTTAAAGTCTTCGCGGGTAATGTCATCCTCGTTGATTTCTACATCATTTCCCCTCAAAAAGCGGTTCCAAGTTCTCCATTGTGAATTCCAGGAAAGCGAAAGTGGTTTCCGATTGTGAGTGTAGAAACTTCTTTCCAGGATGCTGTTATCATGCGCATTGCTTCTAAGATCGCTAAAGTTAAGGAGTTAAAAAAAAGTTTAATATTAAAAAAATTAAAAACATCGCCGGTAAATAGAAACAACATCGTCTTTGAATAGAACTTAGGTCGGAGGGGCTGGGACTGTGAAATATCGTCTTTAAATAGAGATCGACGTTCAGTAGAGCCGTTAAACAGAGTTCCCACTGCAATACTGTTATACCCACTGCAATACAATAAAGAAACCATCAAACATGTGATGGATTTTAAACAAACCATTTGAGAATTACAAGACTTATTTTTTTTTCTAATAGAGAAAGTTGAAAACGAATTTGCTGTAAATATAGGTTAAATAACCCGTTAAGTAAAAAACATTTTTTAATTGCCATTAATTTAACAAGTTTGGTTATTCATTTCTTGTTGATAAAAAAGAATGTTTCTTTAACTTTTACCTATTTCACGTTAGTTTTAAACAAGTTTAATTTGCATTTAAATGTAGGCTGTGTTTTATCATTTTTCATAAACTATTTGAATATCTGCACATGCATAAGTTTAATATTTAAATGGGCGATACACACACACAGCAGAATTCGTTATACTAATACTTAACACTTATTGCAACTTTATTGCTAAATATGCTTGAAATTTACAAAAGCAAAATTATATATTCCATGTTTCCGTCTTTCGATGTTTGAACTTTACTTTCCGTAAATACAGACATACTAAATTTTAATAAAACGTACATAATCTTTTATATTCCTAAAAGCTTTTTTAACTGATTCGATTACGCAGAAAGTTTTTATAGGATATGTGTTATCTTTGCAACTGCGTTTGATAATTCACTTTTCAAATGTAATAGCTATATTATCCTATAATAAAACATTAAATTGCGCCACATCTGCTTCAGAAAGCATTTATTTAAATAAAAGCCTTCTATAAACCTACGTAAAACAGGTTTATACAGCTTCCAGACGAAGTTTACAGTCAATACAATATGACCCAAAATACACAGTTCGGTATTTTCTTTAATGTGACAGGTACAGTTCCATTATGAATAAAATTCGGTGTTTATTATAATTTAAAACTGAATTATACAAAATTTAAAATTTTTTATTTGGACTTTCTAAAAGTCTTGTGTGTACCTTTAGCCTTGTGCTTTATGGTTTAACATAAAATTTACAAAATTGAATCTAAATATAGCTGTATGATTGGACATTTTAATTTCAACGCAAGGGTACACATCTTATTTTGTATATAATTCACCGTTTCAATTCATACACAAATGTAAAAAGTAAAATTTTTTGAAAGAGTAGAGAATTGTTGCACTCTCAGTGGGGCTATCTTTAGAATTCGGTCTGTAATGTAGAGGTAACTGTTATTTTGAACGGAAGATACATTTGTGTTGTTATTTTTATAATAAAATATTTAATATCATTAGCCATGAAACATGAATGCTAGAATAGTGTAGGTGCACCAGTAATTGACGCTTTAGAAGCGATATAAAAATTAACTAGTAATTGCTTATTACTAAAATTATTGTGAAACAAATATTTTATTTTCAAAACTGAAGTGAGCTCTGAAAATATTTGAAGGGTATAATCTATTACAGTACATTGGAAATTTCTATTTTTTCTTTACTTTATATGTTCTTATGGTGGTAACACCAAACTACAGAAAATATATTTAATTTTATGCTATAAATAGGAAATTTCTACAAGAATAAAAAATATTTATGTGAATCAATTTTGAAAACTTTTATATTTTAGCTCGCAACTACAATGAGTCTCTTATATTGTTCCTCAAATATCGAAGCTTTGGAAATATTCTATCATCAAGAATATCCTGTATATTACTCATTCAGTTTTCTCCATTAGCTTAAAAATACCCCTCAACGTGTTTAAAAAGCTGCTTAAATACAGAAATTACTCTAACGCAAAAAATATTTTGAACAATTGCAGCAATTCTTTTTAACACCCTATTATATTTTACTTTCTAAAAATGTGGCTTCTTGTTTCAGCTAAAACACTCAATAGCTCGTATCATTAATTACTAAAATTTTAGATGGTGTGCAAAGTCTCTTTCATATTTGTAATTTTTAAACTAGAAAGAGTTTGGAAATTTCCCAGAAATTCAATTTTCTGGACCAGCAGTTCTCCTTGCCTAGATGATTTATTATTCTGCTTTTAAATAATTCTCTGTAATGCATGCATTACTTTACGCAAAAAAAAAAAGTTTTTAACTGACAAGTATAAAATATCCCTTACAAAACTAAAAGACTCTTCCCATATCATTTCTTTTGTGTTTCTCAAACTTTAAATGGCTTTCTGGCACTAAATTACTTGTGATTAAATGCTTTTCATAATCTTTGATCCGCAGAGAAAATTTTCATTAGTTTAATTTTCACTTGAATTTAATTAGCTTTCATCATATGAGACCTCATTTCTCTGCTCGTACATTTTAATTCTCAGTTCTGTTCATGCGACTGAAGATCTTAGAGCTTGTACAATTTAATGGATGGTTCGTAAACCAATGAAATGGATTGTATGTGATTGTTAAATTTTGGCTTGTTTATTCATGATTTTACTATTTAGTTTTCACATGTACTGACTAATAAATACTCTCTTAGAAAAAGTGTTTCTCATATATAGAGTTGTGAAAAAATCATCATCGATATATGAACCTCTAGCAGTTTATTCCCTCAGCCACTATCAAAAGGAAAATTGAGCTATTGACTTTTGAAGAAAGATTTTAATTATTTGAAATATCTCTCAAGGCAGCAGTTACAGTGAAAACAATTCAAAATTTCCGGATGACAGAATTATATTTTTACGCTCGAATAGATCCGGGCATTGAAAAACCTCAAATGACATAAGAACGATACACATGTGACGCAAATTGGCAGCGTAAGCCATTTTTAAAGAAGAGCACTGTACAAATCAATGGAAAGCAGGAGAGGAAAGGGAAAAACCTTTTTCATCGTGGGCACTATTAGGGACATCCGCTAGACGCAGGAAAGAACAGTCAAATCTCAAGTAACAACCGCAACTCTCTGTTTTGTTTCTCCCATTTACACATAGGAACCTTCGCGGAATCATTAAACGTACTCATATATTTAATTTTTCATTATCAAGATAAAAGTTGCAGATAGAGCTTCAAGAATATGCCGAATCTTCGTACACTAGCTGCGTTCCCTGTCGTTTCACGGGTGTGTTTTAGGTTTTAAGGCATATATACATGTACCTTGCCTAAAAAATTTGCAATGAAGTCAGCTAAGATAATCAGCTAAGTCGTCCCTTTGCACGAAAATAATCATATTTTCACGACAAATGCAAAATGCGATTGTGTAAAATATTAGCACCGTGTTTCCGTTGGTAGACCAATATTCATTGAAAAAATATATTCCAGCGATCGTCCCACGATCCAAAAGAAATTCAAAAACATTCAGTTGACATTAACCGTGCAGATGAAGTCAAAAACGCACGAAAAAGAACGAACTTCTCACACTCTTGCCCTCTAGTTGAAATCTGATATGCAACATAAGAAAGCAATACAGAGACTGTGAGCGAACATCTTCAAATCCACGTCCTAATTTAGGTAAACTAGCACTACCAGCCACGAGAGTTATATCTCCGAAAAAATGTCATTCACATCCGAGAACAAAAATAAGCAGAGCTCAATGAAAGAGTGCGAGATAAACCGTGGCAAGCAAAGCAGTTTTACAAAATCAGTTAAAGCGGTAAAATGGTATAATTATGCACAAAATAATCATAGCTAAAAAAATGGAATGTTTGGGTGAAAATGTAGCGAAAATGGGTCAATTTATGCGACCTGAAACTGAAAATGTTTTTGATCAAGTCAAGTGGCCTTCTGCAGACAGTAAAATGCCAGCGGCGAGAGAACTAAAAAAAAAATCGGAATAAAATAATTTTTTGAATCAATGGCTGTGGTATGCTGGGTTTAATGAGCGCGCCAAATTTCATCCGATTCAATCAAAGGACGTGTAAATCAAAGCGTTTTTAACCCATTTGTGCCTCGTGCCCCTTTTTTGGGACGGTACTTTCGCTATCAGTCGAAAAATTTATTTATTTTTCCTATCCTTTATTCAGGAGTACTGAACCTCAGCTCCACAAAATATTTCAACATGACCAAGTAGGATGTTGACATTTCAATTTTTATACATAATGATTTTCAAAGAAATCATCCCTTGCTCAAGAAGTTGACATCAGAAATTTATGTGCTATTGCTGTTATTATCAAAAATCGAAGAAATTCGCAATAATGGCACTAAGCAAGCAACCTCTCCTTCAGTAGACGACAGCTTAAACGAAGGGATCTTTCTGAACAGCTTAGCTGAATCTCATCTTCTGAGAAAAAAATCATTCACTTTTAAACCTAAGAAAATGCAAAGGTAAGAATGACGCATGCATAGAAAACTATATGTATTTCATTTTAACTTCAGATTGAAAATGTAGCAAAAAAGCGAAAATTCGTCAATTCACACACAAAACATTTAATAACAAAAAAACTACTTCGATTTTTTTTCCACTCATAGCTTAAGTTCTGTTAGATTAATAAAGTATCAAATTTCAAGATGATCCGTCCAACGTAGCGAAAATAGTACACCGAAGAAACGCAAGCGGATGCGTTGGCGGCCGGAATTGTTCCAGAAGTACAGAAACAAAGAACAATGAAACACGGGGTACAATGAAACATGCTATCTAAAATCAATAGGATTTGTCACAGAAAGTTGAAACTCACAGACCCATTATACAAATACATGTTCCAATTAGTGATATGATTTGGAGACAATCGCATTTTTCAACAAGAGAAACAGAAAATTATTGGATTTTCACTATTGAAAGTAAATTTTGTTACTAAAAGTAATTTTGTTTTACCTCCTTCTTTTCATATGTATAATTATTTATTTTTCAAATATTGTGATCACTGTGGTATGTTCTTCATACTTTAAAAGCCACAATGAAACATGCTTCATTGTAACCCGGGTGAATACATTCACTTAAAATAAAGGTGAGAGCACATAAAGTTAACATAGAGCACATAAAGTTAACAAGGAATTCTTCGTGCTCTATTGTCGAATCGTACTCTATACTCACTACGTATTCAAAAGGAATCGTACGCTGTCTTCTTTAGACTCGGAAGATGGTGACAATCCAGATTGTCTTTCAACTAACAATCCAAACAGTACAGATTATGAGCTGTTCTCACAAATCATGTATGACACAAGCAGTATCGCCCTTAATGATTATGTTTTAATGAAGGAAGGTGAAATTAAATGTAAAGAAATGTACTCTGTTGGGGATGTAATAAACCTAAATCAACCCCGGTTCATTGTACCCCGGTATTTGAGGTACAGTGAAACACTGACAGACATTTACCTTTTGTAATTTTTTAAATATGAAAAATATATTTACAAATTCATAAACATTTATTTAGATGGGGAAAATTTTAGGTTAAAAGTGCATATTAATTTTATTTTTGTCTATGCAAATTTGTGAACAGGAAAAATACATTAATAAATTTTGTTTCATTGAGACCCAACTTCCCCTAAAGAATGCTAGAAGAAATGAGGACGATTCAGGATCATAATTAAAGATACACACACAGAGATAACGTTGGTTGCGACGTTTTCTTCATGTACATGATAATAATCACTTTCGAAAAAGTGTCAAAGTAACAATGAACTTTCCGACCTTGGTTTTTCAATAGCTGATGCATTTTCTTTAGAAATCACTAGACTAAAATTGGTTGCCTATAAATTCTGTTTCATTTCAATGATGAAATGCTCGGAGAAAAGTCTATGGCTTATAAAATTCGAATAGGAAATAGACGAGTACATCAAAACTTCTTCCAAGGGATCATGAACAGCTGCATAGAGACGGGCGTTAGCAACTCCATATTGATATGTCACTGTTGACTCCTTCTACCACCATTTACATTGCTGGCATTTAGTTTTGAATCAACCTGTACAAATAAGTACTTCAGTAGCTCAATCGTTTATAAATTATATTTTCTTTTCAATAAACAGAAGTAATACTTAGAAGTAGTAGTAATATTTAGAATGAGAAGTAGTGAATTTTTTATGTACTTCCTCCACTGATCGGCAAGCTAAGGGGAATTTCTATGCTCAAAAAGTGTTTCAGCTAGAAAATTCTCTCAAAAATGATTCATCCATCTTTGAATATTTGAAAAAGAAAGCTTGATCATTTAAAAAAAAAAAACTATGTCTACTTATTTTTTTCTTTTTTTTTTAATCTCCACACTCTTTTTGTCTAAAGAGCTAATTGCATTTCACTTCCTCGATTTCTACCTCTTATTTCTACATTATGTGTCTACATTGTGTTTAAAAAAGCGGGAGTTTTTGAAGAACGGGTCGGGCGTGTCGTGAATCGGTTTTATTCGTTTAAAAAATCAGAAATTTTTCCTTTTTGCATTTGCATAATATTTAGGTGTCGCTCATTGCCTTCAAAGTTTAAGATTTAGAGTATTTATCTCATACGTGCATAAATGTATTTATGTAATATATGCGTTTCGCTTTTTTTTTTACGATGGCATCTTTTTTATTTCTATAGTGTGTGTACTCTTTTTTAGATGAACTAAAAATTTCCCCAGTCTGAAGATTTTCTCTGTAGAATTTTCTGGAGATAAAGCCATTTTTTTTTAACGCCCGTGGAAATTTTCAAATCAAAAAGCTTGCCTTACAACATGCTCTCCTGAGTATAAGTGTCGACTCAGTTTTTCAAGTGCACCTAGTCTGTTTATTAAATCTAAAGAGCAACGAAAGGAAGCAAATCGTGCAGAATCTCGAGATCTTGATTTGCATCACTGATTGAAAGAGGAACGATTTACTATGTTTTCACGTAATGGTTTGCAACAAAAATGCGACTTTTCGAATAATTTCACCTAGAGTGCGAACAAACTTTTCCTGGGAAATAAATAAAAATTTTAACAGTTAAATATTGTAGCCTTCAAAGAGTTTGTAACGAAATTATCCTCTTAAAATGGTCTTTCGGTTGCACATGCTTAATTTAACAAACACAACAAAAACAAACAAGAAGTTTTTAAAAACCAATAAATCATACATTTCTTAAACGTTGCCAGAAATAAACGACCCTTAAATATTATTCGATTTAAATGAAACAATTTGTATTATATTTTAACCTTCAAATCTCACAGACAACTGGCTCGTATTAAATGACACTTATTTTTGCTTGAGTCAAAAAACGGCTTAAAATCAAGTATTTCTAAAACTTCACCGAAGAAGAGTGACCTCTAAATATTATCAGATTTCTTTTTTAAACAATTTTCATTCTTTTTTTTCGCGTCAAATGGCATCTACAAACCACCCGTCGCATTGAATATCGCAAATTTTTGTTTTTCAAACACCCTACGCTCTCAGAAAATTCGTCACTATAGACAAATTTATCCCTCATTTTTCAACGAAGAATTTCTATACTATCGAAACGTAATATTTCCTTGAATTCTTCTTCCCGAAATCTAAAGAAGGGGAAAAAAATTTCGTTGAATCTGAAGAAGTTTCTTCAATTGACAGGAGAAAAAAGAAATGGATGTTTGTCAAATAATGGAGGTATTCCGGCATGCACTCTTGAATAAAATTTCAGTGAATTGAAGAAATAACTTTTGGGAGTGCAACATATGGTCTGTGTGAGTAGAGACCAGGGGTAGTTGAAACAATTTTGACATTTTTCTTCGTACACAAAATTACATAAATGCAAAATCTATGAGTTTAGTGCCAATTGATCGATCATATCTTACCCTTTCAGATGAATGCTCTAAAGAAAGTTAAGTGTAAATTCTTTGGTGAAAAATAGACTTGAACGGGACACGAAATTTTGGTTCATACTTCCCTAATACAGAGAAGAGTTGAAACAGACGTTGAGGTAAATTGAAACAGTTTACTTTTGCGTAGAATTAAGGATTTTTTAGTAGAAAGGATGATATCGTGTAAAGTTAGTTAATCATATAAAATAAAATATTTAATAATATTTTAAATTTATACTCTTTTCCCTTTGATAATATTTTTGCACTGAACTGGGTAAATTTTAATTGTTACTACAACTAATCACATAATTTTTTTAACTTTTAAGCTTTTAAAAAATGCAGGAATACGATATAAGAGGGTGATTTACAAGTGTAACATGAACTTAAACTACAAACTGAGAAAGAAAAATCCCATTTTTATAAATTTAAAAACTTAAAAGACGTATTTACTATCAAAGTTCCAATTGTTTTAAACACTTTTATTTTTCTCCTTTTTAAATTGAAGTTTTCAAAAATTATCTCACAAATTTTTATTATAAGAAAACGATACATAATACATGAAAAAAATCTGTATTATAAAACACTTTCCAACACAACAATACTTTTGCGCCAAATCCCGGCGATGTATTGTCGTCAAATTTGGCGTGAACCGGGGTTTAACAACAAAAAACAGCTGTACATCGTTTTTAATGTAATTTTTGCAAGACCCCGCAAAAACTTAATTTTTATTTCCATTTTTAAAAAAGAGTAAGCTATCACAGACGCCTTTTGTTTTGTGCTTGAATTGGATGAGTGTTTCTAAACTATAGACTGTAATGTCGTGAAATTCTTTTGAGTGCTCCTGTAGGAGATCTATAAATGCTACCGACACTACTTTTGATTAGATCATTATTCTGTAATTAGTAACATGTTATTTTTGTTTTGTTTGAAAAACCGAATATCTATAAAATACGCTTTAAAGAATGACTCTCCATAGAGCAAAATGTATTCGAATGCTTTTGGGCGTTCCTATAAAAGATTTATAAATGATACATACACCATTTTCAATTGTGTACATGATAGAGTACACACAAATAAGATAGATCAATTCTGTTGCAATCTATGTACATTTCCGGAGCAATCATTTAATCAGCCATATAAAGCTTAAGCAGGGCGGGTTAAAACAGTCTATATATCTCTCCTCAGTCTCCCAAGTTTTGAAATTTAAAACTTGAATCAAAGCGCAAATACATTGGCTGTACCAGTGCCTATATATGAATCGTTTGTGAATGAGCTTTCAAACTATTAAATACCCTTATCTAAATACAAACTCACTCTTAAAATAAAGGTATTTTTTTAAAAATCGCTCACGTTTTCTTATTTGTCTTCTTGATTTTTTTCGACGTATATGCCAGAACTACACAACCGTGAACCTTGAGTCAAGAAGCAAACTGATAGGCCTGGGGGTGGAGGGTAACAGCTAAACTGAGATGTTGCCATCTCGCTAACACTTTGAAGTTCTAAGAAAACAGTGCTGTTTGAAATCACCTCGGTTTTAACTCCCCTTCTGCTAGTCGCCGATGCATTCCTTCTCCAAATTGTCCGAAGATAGCAACACTATTCACTAGCAGCTAAATTTAAAAGTCCACAGGTTAGAAGGAGGAATTCTCATAATGTCTCTATGTCTAAGTCATTTTCCAGAGTTTTCTGCTCATGAAACAGCTGATCTATCTGTAAAATATCTGTCTATTTGTCTTCCTCCCACCCCCCTTCCTTCCCACACGCATTTATAGATTTGTATGAGTATTTTTTTTCAGGTAATGTATAGTTACAATTTTAAATGTAATAAAATATTTGCAGGCATATTTTTCAGATACCTTTCATAAAACATCAAAGTACTTAGTTCAAAATAAAATTATTAGACAAGATATTTATAATAAGATTCTCTAAAAATTAAATAATGCATTCGTTTCGCATTAAATATCATTCGACAAAATAGATGCATTATTAAATTTTTCCTAACGCCGTAAACATTTACTGAATGTACTAATTAAATGTTTCGCATTTTGCGATAAAAAAAATGCTTATTCTTAAAATCATTTATCAATTCTTAACATATCTTATACTTTCCTTATTTAATGAAAAAGAAATTTGAAATTAACTGGTGGAAATATATGGAAATGTGTGTGCTGAACAGAAGTTCTTACATTTCTTAGTGGAGGAAGCTTTTTAAAAGAGGCGGGTTTATTGATATTTTCTCTTTATGAAATTCAACTACCAATTTGTTAAATGAAAAACAACCTAAAAAACTAGTAAAGTAGTTATAAATATGAAACTTAGTATAAACAATAGTTTTTAAAACATAGTTTTAAATCTTTAAAAAAATTCAAAAATTGAATACGTTCATGTTTAAAATTACTAGTTTTTACGTAGAATTTTTTATACTTTGCTTGTAAATTAAATAATTCCACATCCATTCACACAAAAAATATAGTTCTAAACACCCAAAGTTTTAAAAAAAAAACTGATGATTTATAAAAGCTTCCCTGACCTTCAAGCTTAAGAGGTTTTCAAAACCACCCGATATGAAACTGAATTTTGTTGAATCACTTATGATTTAAAATCTTTTAATACATATATATTCTTAAGTTTTGTTGTTTTTACAGATAGATCAGCTGTTTCATGAGCAGAAAACTCTGGAAAATGACTGAGACATAGAGGTCCTGTATACCAAAGTCAACAACAACAATCGTCTGTACTTCTTGCACTCTTATTAGATGTATTCTAACATGATGAGAATAGCAGATGAGATAGTATCAGCCTGGAACCTAAATGATCTGAGCTTTAACCATCTGAGCGTTTTGGAAATGGGCAAATAGTGTAAAGTTGTTTTCAATGCAGCTTTAAATTATTTTTAAAAAATAAATTTTGATAGGAAAATTTGCAATCATTAAAAAAATGAGTTCATCAGTTATTTAAAAACTTTGATATCCGAGTGTTATAAATAAATTATAGATGCACTGCAGTGAAAACTGGAACGAAGTAAACGGGATTTTACGTCACAACCACTGGAGGGTTAATATAGAATGGAGTGTCTGCCGGGTTACTGAAACTATTCAAATTTCTTCATACAATGATTACAGGTTAAACTATTCAATTGACAGCCTCAGAAGAGTGTCACTTGATTTTTTAAAAATAGTTGTCTCTGCATTCCTTTTTTTGTGCAGTTTCAGTTTATATAATTATTATCTATATAATTATAAGTCTTTATTCTACTTTTTCCACAATAGTCCTACACTTTACTATAATCACTTTTAACTCTAACCTGCATTTTAATACTTATTTATGGAAATAACTATCGTTCACGTTCAGTTTTTCCAATTGATTTGACGATATAATACAACAATCAGAATGTTTGAATTACTATACAAACATAACAATGCGATGTCAAAAGAATAATGATTTTTTTTCTTTATATATATATATATATATGCGTGTATGTGTGTGTAGGATACTGGCCTGTAATGTAACAAAATTTTTAATTTCGAAAGAACAAATATACAAAAGTGGTCCCGAGAAAAACAATACATCTCACCCCGGGTCTCGCTGTTGCTCTGTGTTCCCATACTAAATACTACTGCGTAGTTAGCCAGAGGGTTTTCGGTGATGGCAGACGAGGTAAAAATTAACTCTCTCCCTTTGAGAGGCTTTAGCCGTAAGGGCTACGTATGCAATCAAAATGTGAGTTAATATCCTTTCTCTTTAAATTATATATTTTCTTATCTTAACCTCATATTTAACCAGAACTAAATATCTAAATTCTACCTCTAACTACCCGACCCACATTTTCGTCATCTTCAATGTAAATCAATTCTGTAAATATTCCCCTATGTAAGTCCGTCCCTTGAATGGTAAAATAAATAAGTGTAAGTTTGTTAAACTGCTTTCCGCGAACCCAAAATCCCCTAGACTAAACAGCCGTATCCCTCCAATGAGCGGACTTAACAATCTGTAGGACATCAGTTTTTTCATACAGCTCGGTGGCATCCCACAGAATAATTGGGGTCTTCGCCAGGAGTTATATATTGGGGATTGGTTGATGGGAATAATTGGGGCCCATATTTTCGAGACAACTATTATAAGATATTAAACGAATGTCTGCCTACCCTCTGAATTATCCACTAACCATTTAACTAACACCGTTCCTGCTCTCCGAAGAAGTCCATGGTTTAGTTCAAGAAGCCCGATGTTTCTGAAACCATTCCCAGCAACCAGATGTCCAATGTATCACCGAACTACGATTGACCGGAGTACCCGAATCATCTTCAGAAGTGTTTTTGGTCTAGCCCTGTATTGCCGGACTTATCTGTTCGCAATTTATAAATAAAATTGGATGAATCATTAATAAATAGGTTCTACATTCATTCTTCTAGAACGTCTCCTTACGAGGTACTATGGCTATCTTCTGTATATTATGTAAAAATGATACCTATGTATCAAAAGCTGCAAAATGTTTTAAAAATAGCTTTCAAATCTCAAAGAAATAATTACTATTCTTATACTGTATTTCGGTTTTCTAAATAACAGTGAAGTTTCATTTTGGGATTTATGTGATGCTTTTGTCGAGTATTAACCACGATACCTCTTGTTCACTGTGCATGAAATAATGTTTAACGCAGAGTAGATGACCCTCATTCTATAACCAACCTCTTTAATTAAAGCAGAGCAAATGATTTTTTTTTCGTGCTGAAATTAGTTGCATGGAGGTACTTTTTTAACTTTGCTTTTGTTCTTTCGTTACATGAAAAATACGTACCATTTTTAAAAAGATAAAATAATTAAACTTTTAAAAAAATTAAGAAAAGTTTCATTTTTTAAAACTACATACTACATCTATCGTTAGTTGAAAAATAACTACTTAGCAATTGTCAAGTAGTATATTTTGTGGCAATTATTCTATAGCTTAGTGTAAAATATTTTTATAAAGTCAATAAGTGTTATAAAATAAAGTTTTGTCCTTCTAACTTTCATTTAATGAATTTTTAATTGTGCATAATTACTTTTAAAAAGCAGATTATACTACGGTAATGTATACCATATGAATTGGTAAACTTTAACAAAGTTTTTCTGCAAAGAAGAACTTTTTATCACTTTCAATTTCTTTTTTGAAAGTACTAATACTGCATGATAACTACCACTAAACTTTTTGAAAGGAAGAAATTAAGAGAATTTTTATGCTTCGGATCCGTAATTAATTGATAAAGTGTTAGGTATAGTTTCGAGAAAATTTGTTTGCCGAAAACATTTTGGGCATGAAGAAAATACGAACTAAAAATGCGCAAAAGATTCTTCCCGGAAGAAGGAATTCTAACCTGTAAAGAATGTTTAGTTGGAAACAAACATATATTTTGTCTAGCATAAACGCTCTATTTTAAAGGGAAATTAAAAACAATCACGCTAATTTCTTGGATAAAAGAAGTAAAATAGATAGGTGTAATGAAGAAGAAAAACTCTTATATCTCAAAGTTGGTATGATTAACGAATATTATAGGAATAATTTTCGTAGCAAAAGTGAGGCTATTTCAACGAACATACATGTATGATTTTTATGAATACTAAAAGAAATTGAAGTAAGCTTATAGTTTACGTAAGTTTACCATACAGATACGGATTTTTGTATTGTTAAGTTATGATATGCAAAGTATTACCTAAAAAAAAGTCGTAATATTATGGACAAGGATAATAGAAATAATATAAAAAATGAAAAATTAGTATGTTTTATTTCAATTTTTACTGTAGAAATAACCCAAATTTGTTTACTTAAATTTTGATTACAGCACCCATAATACTGGAAGGTTAAAAAATCAAAATTTCAGCGATTTCAAAACAAACACGCATTGAATTAAAATTGTTAATAATACTAAATGAATGTTATAATTAAATGAATCCCCCCCCCCAAAAAAAAAAAAATCTCAGTGATAACAAAAGAAATATTTTACAGCGAAAAATAGATTTGATGCCTTATATGGTCATAACAAACCATCGAAAGTGAAACTCAAGGCTTTACAAATGCAACAGTGAAATAAAAAAGGAAAAATAAATGCAAACGAAAGATTGCTTTGAAGTAAGGCAGGTGCAGCAGAAACAAAACTTTACAGGAGAAGCGAAGAAAAATCCAAATTGAAAGTGCAAAGAATAAATTTCAAATACAGATTAAATTTAAAAATAATTAACATTTAAGTAATTAAGAATTAAAATAAGATATGTGATGATCTGCATCATTGTGACCAAGAATTTTTGTCCCGTGAAAGTAAAAATGTTCTTGTTTTTTCAGGTTGTAACGAAAGTTTTCCGCTAGATTTGCTTGAGTCAGCTCACGCGGTACCCAGCTATTGACCTTATATGTCAAGTTTATGCGATGCTTAGCGCGACTAATGCACATGGCACTAAAGTCTGACTCTTTTAGCTAGCTCTCGAGGGGATGAATATTTTATCTTCTTCCACAAATTCTGGTAGGCGGGCCTCATCAGCATCAGTAGGCCGACCAGAGCGCTCTGCTTCTTTAATATCCTAGTCCTCGTTTTTGAACTTTCGGTACCAAATCTTCACAGTGTTATATGATACAACAGTAGTACCTTAAGCTGTACACAGCTGTACAGTGTCATTCTGTAGCTGACTTTTTGCGAAAGAACTGAGAGTAAATGATGGATCAATCCGGTAGCGCGAGAGTTACATTTCAGACACCTTATACTTAATCATAACGATATTGTTTTACAGATTTCACAACACAGTGCTCTAAAACAAGTCTTTTCTTTCAAATAACAAAAATCGTTTTACAAAATATTGGCAAAGACACCAACGCGAACTGCTTGTACAGGCAATACTTGGAGAGGCGGAAAACTTTCGTTACAACCTAATAAATATTATTGTAACATTAAACATTACGATGGGTAACCTTATAACAAATTTATATAGAAATATTTGTGCTTGAGCTTATCTGTCTTCATTTTTGGGGACTCATTTTCGGCGCCAAATTACTATTACGGAATATAACCTAGCATTAATCAATTACATTTCTATTACGCAATCAAAATTCGCGATTGATTGGGATTTTTCTAGATTCTTGAGAAACTGCTAGAGATTCCGGTGAGTTTATATAAGAGGGCAGGGACCGGGAAAGTTCAGTTCAGTTTCGTCTTGTCAGCTGTTGGAAGCAGATTGGATTCTGCTGAGAGCATAAGGCTCTGTATTGTGTGCGCTTTTAGAAGCAATATTTTGCTTGTTTAAGAAGCTTGTCTTTTAATGCAGTTTGTGAAATCTTCGTTATCTAATCCCGAGGAATTGCTTATGATTTTCCTGGAGAATTTCCACTGAACTTTAGGCTGTGGAAGTATTTTGTTGTGTATGAAATACCACATCTGAGAAATCTTCTGTGTTAAACTGATTACAAATCTAGTTACTGTTTATAAAATCCTGTAAACTGTGTACATTAGATTGTTCGACGATGTTCTAGAATGAATAAAATCTTTGTTTCGTCCTGTCAACTGGACTGTTTACTAAAACTTTTCATTTACACTGGATTTTGAAAAGACGAAACCGAAAACTAAGCAGAGTTTTTTCTGCTTTAAATAATTTAGTGGACTGGCAAGTATAAATAGAATACATATATAAGGAATATATAAATATTCAAAACGCTTTTTCAGGTAAATATTGAAGTCAGACTGATTGAATTGATCTAATGTAGAATTTGATAACTTAAGCTTTATTTTGATTCGTAACACGAATTTAACAAATGGAGAAATTATCCACACGGATGTAAAATATACGTTTGATAAGTTTTATTTACATTTAGAGATAGTTTGAACAAACACGTAAGGATTTAATAAATCTGGGGCGAGAGTGAAAACAATGCTGCAAATGTCATTTCAGTTCATTAAACAATTACATTTACGTGTATCCGTAGATGAAGATGAATGCCAAATTGTGGCACTACAACGAGAGATTTTAAACGATTAAGTTAACATGCGAATAGTTTAGAATGTTTGATCAAAAATTAGTTTTTAACTGCACAAACTTTGTAAAATTTTTTCGATAAATACAATACACCATCCAGAAATCATATTACTAGGAATTAAAAGTATACATATATGTATATAGTGTGTCGTAAAAAGATGGCATCACGCTTTAATTCCTTATCCACTGAAGACAGCTGTGTAATGTAAATTGAAAAATATGCTCCAATTAAATAGCAAAAAAGACTACGTTAAGCAATAATTCCTTTTTGAATTTTTCAATACCACCACGTGGTGATGCTAAAAGGTAACGGTTTTCATAACTCAAAAATTTTTAGTCATTACTTTGAAATACTGATTTTACATGATTTTTTTTTTTTGTAAAATTAGGCTTAGCTGCTAAAAATCCGTAGGCGCTAAAAATCCGATGATGACGCTCCGTTTCGGAGCGTTTGGTCCCGTTATTGTGCTTCATCTTCCGCGCGCTGGTCCTCAACGGGTTAAACATTTTTTAAATCGATATCGACCACTGACCTCTAATGAAGAATGGATTAAAGCTTGTTACCAGCTTTTTGGGACACACTCTCTCTCTTTATATATATATATATATATACTTTTGTTGATTCATGCTCGTATTTTTTATGTATGTGTATCCTGTGTATCCTTTATTTTACCATGATTCTGGATATGTTAATTTTGGTACTTAGTTTTTTAATATATATATATATATATATAACAGCATATACAGGGTGTCCCATAAATATTGGAACAAAATAACAAAATATGAGGAGAGGTAGTGCACATATTCAGGAATAAGAATCACACAGCTATATGTGCGGTCGGAAACGCCATCTATATGTAGCTGTTAATAATCACCTTGGAACAAGTGCTGAAATAATAGTGAACTTTCCGACCATTATTCATCAAACACTCATGTATTTTTCTTAGAAAATACCTGACTAAAATTGATAATTTTATTTTATTTCATGAATAAAAATTTTGAAGACGGACTATTGTTAATGAAACGTGGTTGAGAAATTAGACAAACACTTCAACACTTTCATAAAGTGATTATTACCAGGTAAGTGAAAACGGTGTTTTTGACGCCACATTGCTATGTGATTCTGATTCCTTGTTATGTGCCCTATCTCCCCTTAAATTTTGTACCAATAATTATGGGACACCCTGTATATCTATCTATCTATATATGTATATATATATATATATATATATATATATATATATATATATAGTAGCAAGTATCAGCATGAATTATTATAAATTTGCATATCAGAAGGCAACTCATTTACAAAATGCTCTGCCTACATTTGCAGAAAGAATGATGTGCAAATGGTTTTTATTCGAGGAGCTTTTGACTTTGGCTTATATAGAAGTATTAATAATTTTATATACATATTTACCTGTTACCAGATGTAAAAATTAAGTACTCCACACGTGGTATACGTTTTCAGCTACCCATATTAGAAGATTGATGGGGACATTGACGATTCATTTAAACGATAAAGTCAGCCAGTCGGACTTTTAGTCAGGAATTTGTTGGTTTTAGTCGGTTAGTTGTAGTCATAATAAATTTAATAAAGAGTTTGTAAAATAACACACATAAAAAGATACTTAGGAAGACGAACGTTTCAGGTGATACAAATAGTCAACAATTCTTTAATTGCAATAATGTTCCAATTTCCTTAAAGGCAGAAAAAAGTTAGAGCCTTTTCTTTTTAAGATGTTCATCACGAAATTTCAGGCGTATCCTTCCAGCCTGTATGAATGGTGTAATTTTTTGCAACTGAAGAAGTGTTGACTATTTGTATCACCTAAACTACTAGTGTCTTTAGCTGTGTTATTTTACTAAGTTTCCTCAATGTTATCTTTGAATTCCAGCTTCTTGTCCAGTCTACTTATTAGTAAATAAAATATTTTATTAAATATCTCTCATAGAACTATTAACTAAGAAATTTTTTATATGTCTCTGTCAAAGATATCTAGGAGTATTACACATTATTCTAAATACATAATTTTAACATTTAAATTTGTGAAAGTATTTAATATTTGCAGACTATAGTGCATGTTCAGATAGACGTAGAAAGTTGAAATAAACAAAGCGAATTTATAAACACTTTTCAACTATAACTTTTCTGAGTCGAAAAATTGTCGAATTAAGCATTAAGGAATAATCGATAAATTATTCAAAAACATAGAAATAAAATTAGGGAGATCTAACGCTTTACAAACACAACAGAAGATTTAACACCGCATGTGGATTAAAAATTCTTACTTCTTTCAAATTGAAGAATAGTCTGTGTTCACGGGAAAAAAAAAAACTAGGGAGGTATAGATAAACACGGAAAGCTGAAAATACATTTCAAAATTCCCAACGATGTTTTCTCTTAAAATGAATTTTGGCTTTGGAAGTGGAAAGATTTACTTTTATGATTAGCATTTCTTTTTAAGAAGCTCTAAAATTATTGAATTTATGTGTCTCGTCTCTTTTGCTGCATCCTCTAAACCTCATTTCTCTTTTGTTACAAAACAAGTTTGTTTCCATTTCATTGTGTCCCAAAGGAACATTTTCATTTTCTGAATGATAAAAGCGAGTGTTGTGTAATTTGTATTGTTTAGCATATGAATAAATGTTTAGTTTTACGTTGTCTTTTTCTTTAAATTAGCTTATTTTTAAACTACTTGATTTAATCTACCATTTAATGTATGTATTTATAAGATAATTAGGACCTATAAATAAGGCGTATATCATTATTTATGATATTCGCCTTATTTATAAAAATCGCTTTATTAAATTCGTCATCGGAGTGAGATTTTGATTAATGCTGCTAGGAATATTTTCGAAATTAGAAAAAAGGTAATTTATTAACAGTGAAATGTAACAGATCTTTTAGGGGTATTTCAGCTTACAATAGTTTCACAAAGTCAATTTCATTTTAAGTCATATTTATAATTACTTAAAGAACTACGTTAAATTATTCATATGTACTTGTTCTAATGACAATAAATAAGCATTTAATAATTAAATATTATTTTATCATTGGTATGATAATTATGATACATCTTTAGAATACGTATTTTGATAATCTACAGAATACGTTTTTGCCCTTGAAACATAATTCAGTTGTCAGAAAAAAATTATAAATAAATTATAAACGATTAAATAAACTATTTAAAACATTAAAAATAACGATAAAATATACAAAAGAAAAATTTTTTTTACACTAATTAGTACATATACTTACAATTTTTGATAACATCATGATAAACCTCTGATATCAAAATTTTCGATTCGTTGACCAAACATTAGCATAAAAATTTAGTTAATGATAATGATTTTAATACCTCAAAAGGATGATTAAAGTACTAGCTCATATACCCGTAATTGACGGATTAATGTGTAGTGCAGATTTATAAAGTGAGTGAATTTTCGTTTCCACTGTAGGAGTATATACAAGATTGGAATTAGCGCAAGGTAGAAGTGTAGAAAGAGAAGAAATAATTTCTGTTGTTCAAAAGATTACAGTGTAGAGAGTAACAAATTTCTGATTCAAATTGTCAACCCAGAAAATTTTTTATTTTTTAAATTAATAATTAGTCTATAATGAAAAGAGCTTTTAACACCAAGAAGTTATTTAAATTAATAGAAGAATATGTTTCTAATGAATATTAAATTGAAAACAGATTGTCTGAAAAATGCTTCTTAAAAGTCAGCAGCTTATATTTAACATTACAACGTTCACGTTATGTCTTAAAGAAAAAAAGAATTCGAATTTTTAGAAAATTCAAAGCCTGTATTTTAAATTTGGTAACTACCTACTACGCAACAACATTTCATTTCATTCGCTTAATTGTTTTCACGTGGTGGTTTAGACAAAATTTTCATACTTTCTCAAAATGTTATTTATTTTTTTTTAATTTGCAATAACTCAAACAATATTATTTAGCTTCAGGAATATCCTCGCCTGTAAATAAATTTTGTTTGATTAACTGCAATATTTTAACATTGCAACTACTGAAAATTTTGCACAATTTTCAGAAAATCTAAAAAAAGCTAGTAAAAATTTTGAAAAAAAATGAAGCCATGTTTTAATGTTGAGTAGATAAACTATTATTTCTATGCAATGTAATTTCATTCTCCCTTGACGTCTTTAATACCCCCTCCCCAAACACAAAATATTAAAAAAAATTAAATTCATTGAAATTCTTGAAAAAAAATGGTACTATTGTTTAAATCATTACCTAAAGGAAGGAGGGTAAGATTCTCTCACTTTTTGCATGTTCTTAAATAACTTTACTCGTAACAAAGCTATTTAAATAAAATTTGTAGCCTATACACTAGCCATATATTATTTTACATTCTCCACAACGGGGTATATTGTCACAGGTGTTGGTTGTTTCATAAGTCTACTGCACTGTATAATTCAAATGCTACAAATGAACTTGTATTGATCTCTACATCGCGGTGTTTCGAGAATCTTAGTCGCTGAAAGTAACAAAATATAAAACGAAACAAATAGAAAACTAACTAAAGGGGCTTTCAAATTTCTCATATTTTTATTGCAATTCTTGCAATTTTGCAATTTTTTTTTTTTAAATCAAGGAGTTTCATCTCCCTGGCACAGGCAGCATTGTCTATTGTAAAAATTAAAATACAGTTTTGAGAGCTTTTGTCGCAGATGACACCTATCCATTCCAAACCTTCCATATTAATACATGCTTTTAGGGAAACGTATAGGAACAATTTTTTAGATTCCAGATTTCAGGGAAAAAAATGCGCCAAGAAAAAGAAAAATAAAACATACAATGATCAATCATTTTCAGCAGAGGATATTTTAAACTGCTGCTTATTTTGCACCAAACAATTACGCCAGATTAAAAAGGAGAATTTGCGGGATCATTTCACCAGTGAGAAATGTTTTACGACGCAGTTTGCAGCCATAATTGCATTTCTAAACCGTTTCTTAATTCGTGTCCTCAAAATGACGTCAATCTCACTTACAATACCTAACATGTGGCTGAGGAGTAACCGTTTAATATACATGCACATATTCACTTTTATTTATATAGACTAACACCAAGTGCACATATGCAACTTTTAAACTTAAAATATTTTAATGACTAGCTATCTACCAAAACGGTTAATGGCAACTTAGAAATTAGTTGCGTACACACTTCACACGGAAAATTAACAGAAATTGCAGTTCATTTTACTTCATTGCATTGTAATCATTCGACTTTTTATCTTTATGTGATTGTTTTACGTAACTTGTAAGTTAAAAAAGAGTATTCAGAAATAAAATGATGTAGTGAATAAACGAAGATGTGATAGAGAGAAGGGGAAAAAATATATTTTATAAAAAATATTTTTGTGATTTATGATGACAGAAATATACTGCAACCATTATATATAGCACGGAGTTGTAACACATATGCAATGAATATGCTTTTTGGATGTATGAAAATTACGTAAGAAAAATCAATTTGGATAAGAGCGTAAGACTTGTGCACTTAAAATACACGAAATAAAGACGAGTGCGTTTGCTACACGTGCAAAAGAAGTTTGTATATTTACAAAATATATAGTTTACTTATAAAATATTCGCAATTCACGCCTGTAGCTAAATAATATTGCGAAACATTTGAAAATGTTCAAACTTTAACCACTTGTTTTAGAATAGTACATTTATAGAAGATTGACTTAAAACATCAAGTAAAGATTAAATAGATTTGATGTATTTATGCTTACTTATTTGTAAATACTCTTTCAAAAGTTAATCTAAAAATATTTCATGAAAAAATATTAAATCAATGCCATTTTAACAGAGCACTTCTAAAGTACTTGAACGAACAAATTATTTGTTGAATCTATAAATTTAATATTCCTTGATCAAAAAAATGACACAAATTACAAGTGCATGTATATTTGTGTGTGCTTTTTGTGAAGAATTAAATTTTGAATTAATTAGCTCTTATATAACTTTCAAAATGCACTTAGATTCATTAAACAAGTGAATAAGTGTTTTTATTTATTACATTAGCAAAGAATAAACACATTCTCATTTTAATATATGGAAATAAAATTGATAAAAACAATAGCAAAACTTGCATAATTGGGCATAAAGGTTAAATTGCATTTTAAATACTCCTAATGAATATTCATTTAACACTTAAAATAGTAATAGGATATTTCCATCCTGCAGAAACAAAACTAATTATTTAACTTTCAAAGGCATTCAAACACTCTGCTATTTACACGAAAAGAATAAAATGTAAACAATATTTTAATTTAAACAACGCCAAAAGTATATTATTTATTCCTTTCATTGAGTCATTAAATTAGTTATAAATAAGTTCCAATAAATTATATTTTCTCATTTATTTGTGCATCTAAAATAAGTAAGTAAAGTAAAATTAAGTCCATATCTAACCATTATGGATACATAAAAATGCTTCTTATCGCTAGAACTGCAAAGAGAAATATTCGTACCAAATACATAAATCTAAAAGAAAATTCTTTTTATAAATAAACTTTACTGAAACAAAAGAAAAATATCTGAGTAATACCTTTCAAAGCTTGGTAATGAGAATAATTTGTTATTCAGCAGCTTTAAGATATTTCAGTAATTTTTTCTTCTACAAAGAATTTATGGAGCATTTTAGTGTCTACTTCATCATTATTAAAATTAATTTTCTGCCACTTATATTAGCAACTCATAGCGTAATATGGCAAATAACTGAAGTGATTTTTTGGAGAACTTTTTAATTCTTAATGATGTGAAATGTAATGAAGTTAGTCATTCTATTTTAGCAGTTTATGCAGTTTTCCGATGTCAATGAAACCGATGTAACTTATTATCTAAATTAAAGAATGTTGTATAATCTTTTCGAGCATTTAAAGCACTCTGTCTAATAAAGAGCTGATTACTTAACCCTTTGAGGCGCAACCCTTTCCCAATGCTGAAAAAAGGCAGCCGTTGCCATCACTCGACTTAACTACCAGCAAGATGGCGGACGATCGAAACGTTCATCGCGTGCCACAGATCTAGAGACCTTTTTTGACGACAGCTGGCTGTGCGCGAGCACAGTGCATTGTTAAGGTACCAGGCCAGTGCCTTTATTTTTAATAATAGCCGGCACCCGGCCGTTTCATTTTGGGCATTATAAACTTCATGGGCCAGTGCCTTTATTGTGAGTAACGGCCGGCACATGCAGTATGCCAACAGAGTGCCGTTGACTTCCCGGGCTTCTGGCAAGGTACTTCTCGGGCGACCACTTTTGGTACGATTCAGTTACTTTTTGCGGTGCCGGGCCAGTGCTGGACGTAAAGGCAGAAAGGCACTGGCAAGGTACTCCGCCAGCAGGTGTGTGTTTGCTGGGATGAAAAGAATTCTAGAATAAACTGAACACGACATCCAAGAATAGTATTTACCTTTAGGTCAGCTGCATCTAATAATTTACTTACTTTAAAATAATAATTACTATGCACTTATTGCTACAATAGTAAAAATAAGAATAAACCAGAAAACGTTTTTAAAAATGCAATATCACGCGTACCCCGTGAAAACGCTCAACGTCCCCCAAGGAGAGCGAGACCCACTGGCTGAGAAGCCCTGCTCTAGTCAGATCGGCTGGCTACGGGCCTGCTCGTTCGCGTAATTTTAGATATTTTTAAAGGAACGAGTTAGTTAAACAATTTTGGAACGTTTCAACTGTTTACCTCAGACAAATTTTTAGAAAAGTGTACCAAAGCACAAGAGATACACATTCTGAGAAAAAGGTAAACACTAAAGTTTCATTCTAAGCAAACCATGTTTGTTTACTTTTGAAAAACCATATTTTGACTGTTTATATATTCTAAAGTGACATAAATTATATATGTATGGGAAAGACATAGTCTGCTAATTTTTTGTATTCTAATAACTGAAAATTCGAGTCAATTGTTCCACGTGTCCTTAAAAACAATAATTATGAATTCATAAAAAGCGAGCATTACTACATATTGCAATTATTCCTCATATTTCTTTGAAATTAGTACACAGTCCAGAAGTCAAGAAACTAAAATAGGAAATTTAACTTGCATTCGATCATTCTTTTGAGTGGGTGTAACACAAAAATTACGAAAGTTAAAAAAAAAGAAGAGCAGTTCTTGAATGAAGGTCTCTTAATTTACATTATTTGAAGACTAAAATAATAATAATAATAATAATAATAATTTACCTATTTTTGACTTAAACAACTTGTTTAATAAATTTACAAATGATGTTTCTGTTAAATTTTGGGTATATAATATAAGTTTCTTAAGATCTCTAAATTCTCCCATTATCAGAAATTCCACGATGATATGTACTTTTTGAAATTAAATTAAATATGTTCGTCATTTATTCCAGACATCGTGTTTGTGATATTTTACGATTTTTGTGCAGCATTTAACAACATGATTTAATCGTCAGCAGCTGTGGCTATCAGACAGAAAACAGTGTATGATTAAAAGAAGCACTCTCGTTAAAGAAAGAAAAGCCCAGCAAACACACTACTGCCCGAAAACTGACGGCAGGGTACCCGCCGTGCTGGCAAAGTGCCGTATGCTGGGAGCATAGTGCATTGCCGTCACTTTAAAGTCACTGGAATACCAATGCCTGAAAAATGCATATGCGCCAGTACATTGCCAGTAATGGTGAAATGCCTGTCGCGCCTATGTGTCTAAAACATGCATGCAATAGTTAACGGCGTGGTACTGTTTAAATGTACCGGGCCAGCACTTTTTAGAGGTAATGGGCCAGTAAATATTTCGTAGTGTTAGCATAAAATTTCTTTATTTCATTTAAATAAATGGGACCTATATCAGATGTCGGCCCGAGGCCGCACGTTGGCTTAATCAAACTCTGATAGGCGTTCATATTATTATTATTATTATTATATTATTATTATTATTATTATTATTGGATGTGGGGGGTGGTGGAGGAGTTCATTTTGGACTTTCTCATATTTTAGTACTAAAACTAAAATAATACAAACAAGTTCAATATGGTATAAAAATATTCACTACACCTACAGTGAACCCCCTACCCCCAGCCGCTGTATTAGGTGCCTATGTACAGAATTATAAATTTTATTCTAAAATCTTTAGACTTTCTATTAATTTTTTTATAGTTTTGTTGAAACTTTCCTGAAAAGAAAATTGAAGACTTTTTCCTATGCAGGGGCGTAGCCAGGGTGGGTGTCCTGGGGGCTTGCCTCCTCCCCCCCCCCCCGAAATTTTGAATTTTTGTTTATTGGATGTCAAGTAAATTTCATGCAATTTTGTGAGAAATTCTAGCGTTTTTAGCTTTCGGGCACCCCCCCTCTCCCCCCACGAAATTTTTTCTCGCTATGTCCCTGTTTCTATGTTCAGCCCCTTTTAAAATCTACCCGAATAGAGGTGCAAAAATATAAGAAGGGAGAGCATTACACAAAGGCCAGTCATGGATTATATTTGCATGGGGGCTCAGCTCTCTGTACTTCTTTTCTTTCAGAGAATTTTAGATTAAATTAAAATTTTTAGCAACCTTCATAATTGTTTCTATTGATATTTATTTTATTACATTAGATAAAACAGTGGTAAAACAAAAAGCTTACTTAATTTTATAATAAATCAGGTAATTAATGCTAAAATTTACAATAAAACAAATCAGGGCTCCAGGGATGTGCTAAGTTTGTTCAGACTCATTTATTTAAAAATGCTATTTAGATTCTTCTACAATTAAAATTTGATTCTCACTTTTCTTACGAAACTTATGGCAGGTGCAAAAAAAATGAATAAATAAATAAAAAAAGGAGACAGACATATACATCAGACCTCTTTCCCAGCGTAAAAACTGCTGTCTCAGATTTGGCGATATTAGAATGGGTGCAATATTCGAATTGTTTTCGCAGATCTGGCTATATTTATTGAGATTATTTGTTGGTCGTTTTCAGCGAATGTATTCGAACCTCCAAAACAAAGGGAGTTTAAACCACTATTGAATCCATGCTTAACCTATTAGAAAAACTAAAAATTCTAGCATTATACTCAAAATACAGTTAAATACTTGGTTTAAAGAACAAATAAAAATACAGTCAATCTTGAGTAATTCAAAATTAAAAGGACACAAGAAAAAAATCGAAATATCTAAAAGTTTCGAAATATATATATATTCCCACAAAAAAAAGAGATACATTAAAAAAAAATTCTAGGAATCGACCATAAATTCGAATTTTTCAAGTTTTATTTAGAGCAGTACGCATAGGGATGGATGCGAGACGAGACAGAGATTTGCACCTTTTTTGCAAGATGAGACAAACATTTTTAACATTACGATACAGGGATCTTGTTAGATGAGAGAAGCATTTTTAACATTATGATATAGGGATTTTACGAGACGAGACAAATCTTTTAGGCTGTTTTGCGAGAGGCCTATTTTTCGTCCAGCGTTCACCCCCTAATACGCACGTTTCAGGGGTACAAAGGTTCCACCCTTCTTCGTAGGGGCGTAGTGAATGAGGCAGGGACGTGCTTAGGGTTTTAGGGGGCCCTGGGCAAAACATATTTAGCGGCCCGAGATAAAAAACAATTAGGGGCCTTTCACTTTTCTTTACTTACTAAATTATTGTGGATCTTGTCATGTCTCCCCCCCCCCCAGCACAAATCGCTACTGCTACTGTAATTAAGTAAATTACATTAACTAATTAAGATTTTAATACAGTAAGTTTCCATAATGTAAAATCTGCATCTAGCTACTTAACATGTTGTAAATTTGAAAAAAGAAAAGCTATACAGGAAATTACATATTCTGCACATTTAAAAGCATTAATTTTATCGACATTTAAATGCTTCAATCCCTCCCCACCTATAAACGAAATATTTGGGTTTTCGTCAAAAAAATAATGTTAATGAAAGTTTGATCACCTGATATCCACGAATTCAACAGTTAGAGGCCCTGGGCGATGGCCAAGTTTGCCACCCCCTAAGCACGGCTCTGCAAGGAGGGTGGACTTTTCGTACCACCCGAAACGTACATATTGTTTATTCGATTTTATTAAAGTGCCTTTATAATAATGTATTATTTGCGTTAAGCATTTGACTATTTATTTCCGCGTTTAACCTGTTCGCTCTCATTATTGAAAAGATGCACCGGGGAATACTATCCTTCTTTGTCATGTTGCTTCTCAGTATGGGATTTTAAATGCCCCTTCCCCTCCGACTGCGCTAGCTGAGTCGCTGGGCCTCAGCAAAGCATTCAAAAACCTATGCTAAATTGAGTTCGTCCCCTTCTGTTTGCCTGAATGGCAAACAATGATAATTCGAAAATATTGTGCCCCTTGTATATGCTGTGAACGGGGACATATGCCCCCTCTGGCCCCACCCCCTTAAAATGTTTCACTATCCGAATATGATAAGTTTTATAAGCTACGTTCGTGCTAAATGGATAGCATGTAGTTAAATTCAAATTCCTCACAAACATAAAATAAGGAGCATGCTACTTTCCACAGCATTTGACAAAAACGAAGATCCCAACTTCACATCAAAAGCAAAACAATTTTAATATAAATATGTGTATGGTTATTACTGGTAATTACAAGCTAAATAATTACAAGATATATATATATATAATGCACACTAAAGATGTGTTTATGAAACGCGGAGCTATAGTGTGTGTATATGGGAGGAGGCCACATAA